>CM039137.1:8305436-8381769 GCA_022036555.1 Microstegium vimineum
TATAGTATATATGGGTGCCCTATATACGTGACATGATTGATGGCTGCCAAATCGCAGCTCCATTTGTATATATAGCTGTGTCGAGCTCGGCTTGCGCAAGCATGCTGGTATGTTCCGTGCCTATATGCGGAACGAAGTGGCCTGCCAATACGTCCATATGCACCTACTATATACATGCATCTAGCTAAGCTACCAGCAGGGAGTGGACGGACGACTGGTGTGCGTGTGCCTTTTGACTGGTTTTCGGTCCAGGATGATGGAACTCGCTACCGGCTACTGCTGGCGAAAAGGGCAGCACCAACGAGGGCGCGGGGTGGTGTCAAATTAATAAAGGGAGGAAGAAAAGAAAGCGCATGCAGATCTTGCAATTCTCATTAGCGCATTAGCGCATGCATGTAGCTCCACATATATATATATATATATATATATATATATATATATATATATATATATATATATATATTGCATTTAGGAAGAAGTTGATCCTACATCGATCGATTGCATGCATTGCGCGCTGTCGTCAGTCGAGGAACATACTATACATGCAAGAATAGTGTCGTCCTAAGTCCTATATGCATGATCAATTAGTGACAGAAATATGCCAATTTGACGACCTGATCGACAGATAGAGAGCAGTTTAATTAGGGATCGATATATATATATATATAATGCAATGTTATCCTAAACATTAAACGGTAAACAATCGGTCACCTTTCGTTTAACCCATTGTTCGAAAAAAACGAGTGTTTAAACGACCAAAACGGCGTTTAAACGGTTAAAATAGCTGATTAAACGGAAACTGTGTACCACCGTGTCGCGTTTACACGGTGTGTATACGGGCTACACGACCGTATACACACACAAGTGTGAGCATCCAGTTGAGGCTCTCAAAGGTCGTTGCGGGGAAATGTACTGGTCGATGAAGACAAGCAATGAATACGTGCCGAAAATTGACAGTGGGCCAGGATTGATCGAGATGCATATGTATAATACACAATTAACCACAAGAGTTTGACCTAATCACAAAACTACAAAGCACAAAACGTTCACTCTGGCGAGAAGCTCCACGGAGAATAAGAACACCAAAGATGCTGATGATCTCTACTACTTGATCGGGAAACTTCCAGTTGCGTGGCTATATTCAATTCATATATATTATTTTATAAAACCTCGACCTGCGGGGAAAGACCGCCAGACGATATTGAACTATATAAAAAGTTGGTTGTCATGGATGTGCTATAATGCAAGTCATATGCCTGTGACGATGCATTTCCACGGTCGACAATGCAATGAATGTTTTTAATCTAGCTAGGCCTGCTTAAATTTGCTCTATAATAGGAATCGACTCAGTAACTATGGTGCTACTAAGACTTGTAAAACTTGTGTGACCACATAGTTAGGTCCAAACTCGGTATCACTACCAAAAGCAGACCTAGCATAGTTGGGGTGGATAATATAGCCCCCTTGAGCCCTTCCTCCATTTTTTAGAAGAAGGAAGGAGGAGGAAGAAAGGGAAGGAAGAATAAGGAAGGAGAAGCTGAGTAAGAAGCATTGAACCCTCCTTGCATTGTAGACTACACCCGCCCCTGGCGTTAGAGCTAGCGTAAATGCTGAGATGGACATGCTTATCACTGCCAGTTTAGGGTCTTTGGTGGGTTAAGCCTCTACCTAGCACAAATAGGATGATACTCATTGTCTCGTCAATTTTTTAACCTGACAATAACTTTTATTTCCTATTTTTAATACATTTTATCATTGCATTTAATTAGAGGTTACTCCCTTCGTTCAAAAATGATAATGGTATTAGGCCAGAGGAAAAGTCATACTAAAGATATTTTGACCATTATAATATAGAGTTGGTGATTAAAACACCAATATCATCTTAAAGATATTTTTAACACAAATCTATTGTTGTAAGTTCCATGCTCTAACTATTCATATAATTTGACTAATTGTTGGTCAAAGTTTATAAAGTTGGACTTTTCTTCTAGTCTAATACGACTATCATTTATGGATGGAGGGAGTACTATCTACTATTTAAATATAAATTGAAAGTTCCTTTTAAAACAAAATTTTCATGTGGATGTTATCACAGAATGCTATTATGACTAAGGACAACGTAGTTAGTCATAAATGAAAGGGTGAAAAATGTGTGCCTTTTGCACAGAGGACAAAAGTGGTCAACATATCTTTTTTGAGCGCTTATCTACAAAATACAGTCTTTTGGCGTTTCGTTGGGTAGTAACGTGGAGCAATATTGGGTTTGGGTGAACAAGTTTTTATCTCATAACCCGCAAATGCATGTCGTTGGGCTTGCAGCAGTGTGCTGGGCAATATGGCAATCTAGAAATTTTGTATGCTTTTAAGAAAAGAGAACTAAATCTCCTACTGAGATTGTTAATTTATATGGTTTGTTCGTTCCTTACATATTGGGAAGGTCTGTTGAATGAAGATTTGAAGGACCAGGTGATGCAAGACGCAGTGAAGATGACCGCTCTCTTCTTCCACAAGCAGAACCAACAGGCATGTACGCGAGGGAAGAGCACCAACACCGGTGCGTGCCGTATACTAGATGACCCATAAAGAGGAGCAAGTCTTCAACTCTGGCCTCTGGGTGCTGTTGTGTAGAGCACAAGTTTGATCCTGTTAGTTTGTTTAGCTTCAGGTGGCACTATGTTGGCTGTTAAGCGTCTAAAAGTCCATCTCTTAGTAGTAGAGTGTGGTGGTGCATTCAGGCATGTGTTCCCTTGGTGATCTTGTGTCTAAATACGGTTATGTTCTATGATGATGTCGTTCAGATGGATATAAACTGAAAACTCATTGTAATTTCATTGTCACGGTAATGAAATCTGGTTTACCATTGTGGAAAATCTACTATTTAAATATAGATGATACTCACGAGCTTAAGCAACTATATGTGGTTGAACTTGTCACAAAAATGTTAATAGTAACACTAATTATTAGTTTATTATAACACCCTCATCAGTCTTTTTAAAAAGAAGAGAGTGATGATATATATATTCTCTTTGTTAGGTGGAGATAAAAGAAATGAAAACTCAACACCAGGGAAATGTAAAGGTGTAGGTCGAGCCATGCTATTTATTTGAGCCAACTTGCTAGTATTACATTACTACTTATTAAATATAAAGTCATAAAGAACAAAGGAAAACCACAGTACTTAACATGCACTGTATTGTTGTGCAACATAGGACTTCCCTTCTCTGAATATACCCCAGTGCAAATGTTTATAGAAAGACTATCCTCAAATGTATCGTCGTCATCTCAGCCCAGAAATTGAGAGTGGTAATCTCTGTGATGTTAGACGCACTACTCTTCTTGGCATTATGCACTGCTGGAAGCTTTTGGCCCTATACACATCATCATATAGAGTTAGGAACTCCTATACTACCATTTACAATGAACATGCATGCATTTTTTTCTTCATATATGTGACGAGAGGACAAGTAGCTAACAACAGTACGTGTGTTTTTATTTGTTGTCAAGTCAAAAAGAAAAGGTAGCGGCGTGATTTGTTCAACGTGTTTCGACCGTCGTTAATTACATGTTCGAATTACTTTTTGGTCATCTCAGCCCCTCCACGTTCCACCGTCCAAACTGAATCTGGCCTGGCGCTTCTTTGACTACCGTACGCGTAGTAGTGCAATGTGTCACTTGGAGAAACGATCGAACTCGCATGCATCATCATCACGATGGATCGTTTCTGTGGTTCACAACAAAGCAGGGAAAAAGGAGGATGGAGAATTTTACACATCACACAGCGTACGCTCTGCTCTCCCTCCACTTTGTCTATTTCTGATTTGCTTATAGATGGAGTGACCAATAATACATCAATATTTTATGGGTTCTAGCCTGACCAATCGATCTCATTGGATTCTCCTCTCCTGATGTGCACAAGGCACAACAAATGATCATGAGCTGATGGCATTGCGCGCGCGCTATCATTGCATTGCGAACAAGTTGCCGGACGGAGCAAATGGCAAGGCGGAGTGGCCGGAACCGGGGAGAAAAGCGACGGATTTCGCGATCCGACGGGCGATCGACCGGTCGCCGAGATGGAGCGAGCAGCCGAGCAGAGGTTGAACACCATGATTGCTGTGGTCGACGAAACCATGGCAAAAGCGGCATCGCTTTTTCCCCGCTTATTCGAGGGCTCAGCTCAGCTATCTTAGCTCCTCCCACTTTGGGCGGTAAGGAATCCATATCCTTGAGGAGATTCCTTTCCAAAGCAAACTCTGCTGCTCCCTCCGTTTTCTGGTGCTCCCTTCGCTTTAACGTATTATATTTTAAGTTATATATAAGAAGTTTTAACTTCTCTCTTAGGGATCAAAACGATCGATAGAAGGCCAAATCACTTCATTTACATATATTTTCTTGAAAAAGAAATTAATACTCTATTGTTAGAAAAAAAATACGTCATTGATATTTCGGTAATTTCGAAAATAATATAGTCGGTCGGAGAAAACAACGGTAACGATCGAAATTGATGAGAACGATATCCTAAAAACGGTAAATATACTAAACCACCTGAGAAGAGCCATATAACTTGAACTAAATAAAACCATAATTAACAAGACCATAAGCTAAATCAATATTTCACACCAATCTTAGTCTCAAACAGTGATAAACGACCATACAAGAGCACGACAAATCTTGACAACGACACAAATAAATGTTAAAGTTCTAACAGCCTGTTCGCTTGGCTTTTCAGTCGGCTTAAATCCAGCCAGAACAGTGTTTTTCTCTCACAAGAAATCAGCCAGTAGTGCATAATCCTACCAGAACAGTGCATAATCACTACGTCAAAACAGATTTTGCGTGTCGGTCAAAATTCATTTTTCGCAGCGGGTAATCGCGTCCGCTGCGATGACAAGGCCACGGTAAATGTGGCGTTTACCGTGGCGCTCGCAAGTGCCCGCTGCGAAAAACCGATTAACCGCAACGGGCAACATAAAAAGCCCGCTGCGGTTAATACTATTTACCGCAGCGGGCACCCTACAATGCCCGTTGCGGTTAATCCTTCCAAAAAAATAAAAAAAAAAAAAACCCTAGAAACCCGCTGAGCCCATCGACAGACCCACTGAGCCCAGCGCCGCCGCCGTCGCATCCGGTCGTTGCAGCCGCCGCCGTCGATCCATCTGCGCCGTGAACCCACACTGTCCACGAGCCCGTCAAAGCCCATCGAGGGTTGTTGCGCCGCCGCCGCCCTCGTCGTACGATCCACCATCGGATCCTCAAGGAGGCCGCCGCCAAGACGTCGTTGTGGTCGGATCTGGAGCCGCCTAACTGGATCCTCGCCGTGGTGGAGGAAGCCCGACGCGTCCTCGCGGATCTGGCTCGCCGCGCCCGCGCCGCCCCGCCGCGTCCGATGCGGAGCCGCCTCGCTGCGCCTTGCCCACGCCGCTGCGCTCGCGCGGAAGCGCCTCCCCGGCCTCCCCAACGACTTCTTCTCCCCTCCGGCGTGGGCATCAGCAACTCTGGTGGTGTGCGTGCGTTTGTTTGGTGTGTGTGCTTGAGTCTGGTGGTGTGTGTTTGGTGTGTGTGCATGCGTCTGGCGGTGTGTGTGTGTGCCGTGCGTGAGTCTTGTGGTGTGCGTGCGTTTGGTGAGTCAGGTGGCGACGGCCGACGGGTGTCTGATTTGGCTCAAACCGTAAGTTCTCAAATATATACCGGAAAAAGGCTATCGGGCTTCGAGCTAGGCCTAATGGGCCTAGGCCTTTTCCGTGGCGGGCTTTTAATGTTGCCCGCTGCGGTAAATCGATTTACTGTAGCGGGCAAAAAAACCTGTCACGGTAAATAAAAAAATGTCCGTTGCGATAAATCATGGGATATTTCACAGCGGACAAAACTAGTGTCCGCCACGGAGAGCTTTTTTGCAACGCTGCGTAAAATCGTTTTTAACGTAGTGAATCCCGCCAAACGAACAGGCCCTAAGTTGACTCGACAAACCATAGCGATAAAAACATGAATTACCAGAGTCTCTTCTCCAGTGCACCTAAAGTGTGCATTGTATAGTCTATAAATAAATTAGAATTCAAAACCTTTGAATCGGTAGTTACCGATTAAATACTGAAATTTTCAACATCGGTCGGAAGAGGCCAAAATCGTTTCGGCTTTTGTTTCCATTTATTTTCACCATTATTATTTTTATTTTTTCGATAGGAACATTTATACTATATCTAAATACATAACAAAAGCTAAGTATTTTAAAAGCCATAACATTTTATAATCTGAAATGGAAAACGTTGTATCTAATTTTATATGCTAAACTTTTAGCATGTACTGGCAACCTTTTTCTTGATAATTAATGGCTATAGATCTATTGATTTTTTAAAGACAGAAGTGTGTTGATTTATATTAATACATCTGCTAGTCTTCAGTCGCCTGAAATATCAGGCGATTAGTTCTTACATTGTATACTGTTTTTTTTTACTAAACTGACGTAAGCAACGTGATGAGTATAACCCAAGGCTAACAACTTCGTCTGATGGTTTGCAAAAAAAAAAAACAGGCATCTGTAGAATAGCAATCCCCTTATATTAATAACTAATAAAGAAGATATATATAGATTAGACAAACAATGCTCCTAAGGTATAAATACATAGATGAAAAGATGTCCCATTACTACTTAGCTACACAAGCTAACTAGCACAATAGCTCAACTACTTAGATACACAATCTAACTAGCACACAAGAGAAACAGCAACACTAGGACAATATATTATAGTAAATACAAGCTAGTATATGGATGGAAATCAGGAAGGATACACAAGTTAACACGATGATTTTCATGCTGAGGTTCGGTGATTTACCAACCAATTAATCCCTAGCTCTTAAGGCAAGCCTAAGGTTACAATTAATTCTCTTGCTAGTGGAAGCTTGCACTCATACGTCAAGGTGTGCTCCCAACTTGAACTCTAGCACGTTACTCTTCGTGATCTTTTGTGGGTCACTGCACAATCTCCAGGCATGCTACGACAGAGTATATGGCATCAATCTATCTAGAAGGTGGCAACCTCCAAGACTAACAAGTTGACGGCTAGAGATGTGGCGTCGGCGAAGAGAAATGCGGCATAGGATGCTGGCATCAGGAGAGGCAGCGCAGGGGCGACATGAGAAAAATAGAGGAGTGAAACGATTACAAAGAATTTAGGACCCCTCAAGAGCCCCCCACAAATGATGACTTGAGGATGAAATTTGTTTTGGGGGCTCCTATTTTTAAGGACGTAAGTAGGTGCTCTATTGGAGTGACGTTTTGCTCACCAGCCCTTAAAAGTAAGGTAAGGGTCCTACGGAGATGCCCTAAAAAATCATTTTTATTTCTTTTTTAAATAAACCAAGAGCCAACGAAGCCTTTATTTTTTTTTGTTTCACTAGCCCCAGTCCTTCGCACGTAGGGCGTAGCTGACATCGGATAAAGTCGTGCATATCAAATAGACCCTTATACTAAATATTACTAACTAGTTTGGTTTATGTTGTTTTCATACAATAATGTAAATCCGGCAAATATATCGATGCATATGCAGCAAGTACGATGAAGAATATGATAGCCAGGACGACCCTGATAATTAGTGGAAGTTAACATTTGGTGGGCAACTTGTCCATGATGGGAAACACGATGTTGATGCCCACGTAGGAATCAGTATATTCCCTAGGTCTTTGTCATATTTTCAGCTGGCATCACACAATCACTGCTACAGAAACGGCAAACAGTGCCGGTTTAAAACTCCCCTTCAGTGGCGGTTTTTGAACCGGCACTGGCAATTCGGCAGTGATGAGCTCATGCCATCACTGCCGGTTTGTAACATTAACCGGCAGTGATGACTTTTGGCACCCCAACCGGCAGTGATATTATTTTTTTAAAATTACATTTTTAATTGTTTTATTTTCATTTGGGGTTTCTGGTTTAGGGTTTATGGTAGAGGTGGTGGGGTGGGAGATCGTGGAGGTGTTTGCTATCAAACCATTTGATATCGATGTGAATTGAAGGTGGTTGTGGACTAGCGACAATACAAACCCATCACACATTTATAATAATTATTACAAAACATCCAAACAAAACTTAAAATATCGAATTAATTGTCGCATTACAATAGTCTTTCGAGGCGGTCTTTTCCATAGTTCTTCTTGAAGTCCTTACTCTTCACAATGGATAGACATCCTTTTCTATACACTATATTGTGCAGAATAAGAGCTGCTATCTCCTCTTGAAATCCTCTTATCTCAAAATCCACCAACCTATTGTGGCTCTGATCTTTATGCTGTAAATTAATACAAGATGATATTGAGATGCACATACGTAAGACAAAACAATAGAATTAAAATGCGACGCGTACGTACCATGCCATCTCCTATTTCTAGTTTTGCGCCAAAGTAGCAAAGCATTGCCCACATCACATAGAACCCGCATTCGTTGTTCCCCATTGGTTGATCTAGGGCCTTGACCTTCTTCATATACTCCACTCTGAATGGTTCTCTCCATTTCTTTTGCATCTTAGGCTCCACATTTCTCCAATCAGGTAACGCCTTCATTCTATGTAACAATGTAAATGAAGTATGAAGGCTCAGGACATTATTAATTATAATATCATATGTGATTGAAAAATGTGATGATATTGGGTTCATTTACATATTTAGCACTTTGACTAGGGGTTCGATAAGTTTAAGTGGCTTCTTTTTTGAGTCCCACACCTCGATAGTTGAATTTTTAAGACTTATATCTACGAGGACGTAATGGTTGCTGCAATCACAAAGTTCATGTTATTGAATGATATATCAAGAAAAAACACTTAAGTAAGGGTCGAGAACACATACTCGCAATTGTAGGTTAGCAGTGCGTTTGTTTTGCCGACTGAGAACATTCTTTCAAACTCTATCTTCAAACTTGCTGAGACATACAGATCTTGGAGACCGGCTTTGCATGTTGTCTCATTTACATAGATGGGGTCCAAGAAGTCAAAATTGCTATTTCGTTTTTGAAGGCAAAATTTTGTTACAGACCTGCAAAATAAACATGCATGGATATATTCAAATGCAGATCACGTAGTTTATTATAACGTTGTTAGGGTATGGTACTTACATAGTCCATAACATCATAATCTGCACATCCAGCGAGCGTCATTGAAAGAGTTGAAAGAGGTCTTCATAATGAATAGTATGCACAACTTCTTCAAGATGATTAAAAATAAAACATGGAGGGATGCATACTTCAAAGGTTGCATTCTTGTCTTTGCTGTTGTTACTATCTATGATGTAATAATCATGCAACTGTCGCATGTTTGTTGGAAAATTTCTATACTCTTCTTGGCTGGCGACCATAGGCTTGCCTAGTTCAAACTTGTATGCAACTTTGACCTTTTCAAAATCGGTTTTTTCAAAATAGAGATTCTTGGCATCCTCTATGCTTATGTTCAGGTCCGCGGCCAAGGTTTGTATCTCTAGCTGCTGAAAGGTGTGTATTTCTCTAGCTCTTTCTTGGTTACCCGGATTTTTGCTTTGCCTTTCAAATTGGCTCTGTTTCTCAGGTATATAAGCCAATCGTTCATACAAGGCAAGTTTGGCGGCCTTTTCTGCAATCTAAGCTTGTAGAATATCGTCCTTAGTCGGCATTGGCTACCGCTTTTTACTAGTCATCTTGGGATCTTTACCAACTGAAGCTGATGACCTCCTCTGTTGCGAAGTCGAACCTGATCTAGAGCTAGGCCGTCGAGATCCCAGTCCTGAGGACTTTGAAGCTGGTGGAGGAGGAGGAGGAGTCTTCTCCTTTGGCGGTGGAGAAGGAGTCTTCTCCTTTGGCGGTGGAGGAGGTGTCGGTGGATCTTGACGAGGAGAGAAACCTCTTGGCGGAGGCGACCGGGATGATTCACTGTCATCATCATCATCCGAAGATGGCTGGTTATCTAGCTTGATGAAGCGTTTGCGCCAGACGACATGAGTGCCCAAGTTGTGAACTAGACGCGGCCTATCTTCCTCCACTGGGAAATCAATATGTATCTTATTGTACTTGTCACACCCGGTTTTAAGGACAAAACCAGATGTACCCTATATGTGAGCCCAGGAAGTCAAATCTCACATATAGCCACAGAACAAGGTAATATCAAAAGACAATACTTAAATACATAACGTATAAGGTCAAAGAAATAACCTTAAGAGAGCAAACAGCGGAAAGACACTCCGATCTTCAGGCGAAGACTCCACTCCACAGGGACCAACTGACTGGTTGATCACAAGGCTAACTGCTCGAAACTCTTGCAATCTGGTACCCATCTGGGATTTTTATCCAAATATTGAAAAGTAAAGCAAGCGTAAGTACTTTCGCACTCAACAAATATATATGGGGTTCATGAGGCTCAAAAGGTTGACAGGGTTTACTGCGGTGAGCATTTTTAGTTTATAACAAAACTTCGCAAGTAGTAAATCAAAGGTTATGCTTAAGCCCCCAAATTAAACTGCATGATCATATAAACAACTGAACGAATAACATAATATCATGATAAAGTGATTCATAATAATAAGCAACAAGTAAACAAAGTTTTTGTGAGTTTTCCGGGCCGCTCGTGTCTGTGAGCATGGCTATTATAATAGTTTTACACTCTGCAGAGGTCGTACATCTTTACCCACAAGTCGTGATCCCCATATGCCATCACCTCTACCAAGGAAGTGGAGCAGGGTACACTACGAGACCGTTCACAGGTTCCACTGGTAGGTAACAACCCGCTATAGTTTCCTCAATGGTTAGTGCTACCCCTCTTACGAGGGCACTAAGGTGAGCCCCTCTTGCGCCCTTTCGGGTAAGTTGCCACAAACCAGTAGAAGTCTAATACTGAGTCAAGCCAGAGCCATATAACTTGTGGTTGTACTGTATGTCCTAGCTTTTGCTGACAGATAGGATCCTAAATCCATGTTGCTAAAAAGCCAAGTTTTACTTTATCAGTTCATATAGTCATTAATCAAGATTCAAGATCATGCTTGGTTAAAAAGGAGCACTAGCAATACTACCCAAATGCAAAGATAACCCATAGGATTCCAAGGTTCAAGGTAACAAATCTAGGTAAGTCGTATGGTAACAAGATTAGACACATGCATATGGTTTTATTCCAAAAACATCATGAATAGGACATCAAGGAAGATCCCATATAATACTTGCCTTAAAACAGATCCTTCTTCTAGTTCTAGTCTTCAAAGAACTCCAGGAAAACCAACTTCTTCTCCTTGATCTCCAACGCAAAACTCACTGATTGGACAATAATTAACAGATCACCACACAAGCATCTGATCATACAAAGCATACAAACATGGCTAAATTAGAACAATACACCAATCAATGAAAAGGATTTAAAAAGAAATCTACGCATCTCTACGATCACACAGTCGCGAATAACACACTAATCGGGGCTACGATTAGAAAGATATGACTAACGGAAGATTTGCTTTTATAAAAGAGAACTATAGGATTTATCAATTTTAACTATATAAAAGAGTGGATAAAGTATTTCAAAGAGACACCTTGATTAGATTAGGTCAAAATTGTATTTGTATTTCGAAAACGAAAGTAGAAAGTATCGATATTTTATGTGAAAAATACATTGCATATTTGTTAATCAAGATAGGGTTTTACATCATGAAAATACAGAGCTATTAACATGGTATTAAAGATCGCTAATGAAAAGGTTATGCCGATACGAAGCCAACGCAACTTGAACGGGCCGAAACGGATTTGAAACGGAGAAGATATGATTTAAACGAGTTTTAGGGATTAAACTTGGAATTTAAAAAGGCATTAAATAAATATTTTTTTTCAAAGTTCATAAACAGATTTGATTATGGTTTTAACATGTAGATAAAAACTCTATGAATCTAACGCAATTTGAATGGATAAAATCGGATTTGAAATGCAACTCTTAGAAGCATTTGAAATTCGATGACAGTTCTGTAAATAGAATTTTTCATTTAATTCTGAATAAAGAAAATGCCAAAAAGAAATACGCTTTCCAGTGGGGGCAACGTATTCAAGGAACACGCCATGGACGGTGGGTTTAGGCTTGAAGAACTGGAGGGACTCTTTAGCAAAACGGCCGGACGAAGAGGTATCTTCTATCCACAACCGTTGGATCTCATCTGGCTAGTTTTGTTTTTCTTCTATCCACAAAATGCAAAGGGGGTTTTGTTTTTATTTTTATTTCTTTTTACTTCAAAGTCAATTTGCAAAACACATATTGAATTCAAATTTGAATTTTGAAACTGAGCCATTCAAACAAAAATCCAAAATGCATGGCATGAATGCCTAAACATGTTGCTACCTTAAGATAATTTTTAATTTGATGAAAAGTTTTATTTTCCTACATTTTCATGAGCACCAAAAATCATAATAAAATCAATTTAATCCTATTTTCAAGAAACGAAATTTTAGGGTGTTACAGTACTTCTTGTCCAATATCTTATCAATGCTGACCCTGGCATACCCGAGTGGCACTAGCTTGCCATGAATGATGTTCTCTCCTCTAGAAAATGTTTGTCCGATCGCCACCTTGTCTTTGGTCCACTGCTGACGGATGTACAACCTGACATTCACAGGTTCTTTGATGTCGTCTACCGGATGAGGAGCATTGACCTCTTCATCGTCAGGCATAGGGGTTGAGCCACAGCAACTGCGGCCCTTGCCGGGCACTGGGCTATTCAAAGCCGGGATTGCATGCGGCCCTTGACTCGAACACATGGTTTGCATAGCGCTCGCCACTTGAGCAGCTATCCATGCTTCCATGCTCTATTCTAGCTCCTCTCGCATCCTTTGGAACTCCTCTTCTCTTTGCGTTCTAGCCCTTGCCCGGCTCCTATAGGAAGCGGATTCACCTTCAAATGCTTTCTCCCAAGGAATTACCCCGGCTCCTCTAGTGCGACCGGGGTGCTCCTTGTTTCCAAGTGCTTGCGTGAGCACGTCATTTTCTCTATCCGACCTGCGGGCCCCTCTATGCACTTCCTCAGTGATCGTGGAAATCTTCTGGAGGAGATCGGTGATGGGTTCAGCCCTGGCGGAAAGGCTCCTATCAGGATTGTATTGTGCCCCCCTTGCGAGTAGGTAGTTCACTTATCTGGGCTTCCAATCGCTTGTCTGAGGCATAACGCCCCTCTGCTCTAGTGCTTCGACTTGGGCATCCCAATCCGGAATCTTCCTTATGTACCCACGCGATCCTAGGCGGTGAGGATTATTTGACCTAAGCGAGTTTGCTTTGTTTCTTTCGCTTGATGCCTTGGCCTCATCGGATAGCTTGTAAGCCTTGAACTCCTCCTAGAAGTCCCTCTGCTTGCTGAATTCACCTCCCGCAAAATTCAGTTCTTTTTCCTCCTTGATGAGCTTGTGCAACTTTCCCTTGAAATTCTTGAAGGAGTGACCCATGATTTCCTTGGCCCTCTTCTTGACTGTCGCTTCATCACAATCATTAGGGAAAGTGAAATACCCTCTGAGCTTGTTCCAAACTAGTTCCTTCTCAACTTCTGGAACCCTCCACGGGTCTTGCTCACTTCCATTCCACTTCATGTATTTGATCGGGATGAAGTCCCTTACAAGTGCCCCGATGGTACTCTTGTATGGGCCCAATGCTTTAAGTGGCTCCACCAGCTCCCCTAGTTGATCGAACTGAGAGATGTGCCAGTGTCTAGTTGTCTGAGGGAGCTTTGTTGCACCACGCTTAGTCCTTCTGGAACTCTCACCAGTACTTGGACCTTCCGGCGGAACCTACTTCAAAATTTATAAATAAGTCCCCATCAAACTTTTCTGGCTATATCTACCGTGTTTTAGGTATGACCTAAGTTATTACCTCGTCTCCTTGGCCCTCTTCTAGGTTTAGCATATGGCTAGGGCTCCAAGGTCTTTGATCCCCTTGCTGGTTGTCATTAGCTCCTTGGTCACGTTCAGCACCGCCACCACTAGTTCCTTGGTCATCGGCTTCGGTCGCAGGGCGACGGGTGGTGAATCGGCGCTTAATTGTCATGTTTCTGGCATAAGAAAATCCATATATACAAGCATAAGATGATGCCATATATAGAAGCATATATGACATTTATACATCTATATCTCTTTCTGTATCTTTCTCTCTATCTTTATATCTCTCACTATCTATCTCTATCTATCTATCTTTATCTCTATCTTTGTCATGTATATATGATATGACATTTATACATCTATATCTCTTTCTCTATCTCTCAAGCATAGGATGACCTCAATATCTCTATCACTATCTCGATCTATCCACAAATTTGAATCATCATAGCCACAATATGAAAATTGCAAGCATAAGAATGAAAATTTGAATCAAACTATATAGATAAATCATGCTATACAAGTCTATAGATAAGTCATGCTATACAAGTATATAGATAAGTCTATAGATAGCTCATGGGTAGATAGATAGACTCAAGCATCTTTCTCTATCTATCTTTCTAAAGTCATGTATATATATTATATGAAATGTGCAAAGTCCTGTTATAAGTCATGCATCTCTCTATCCATAAAAAATTGAATCATGATATATATACAAGGATACAAGGATGACATACAAGTCTATCTATATATCTCTCTCTTTCTCTATCTCTCTATCTTTGCCATGTATATATGATATGACATTTATACATCTATATCTCTTTCTCTATCTCTCAAGCATAGGATGAAATTTATATCTCTTTCTCTTTCTCTATCTCGATCTATCCACAAATTTGAATCATGGTAGCCACAATATGAATCATGCTACATATATATTAAATATAATCTCATTACTAGAATAGCATACATATAATATCATTGACTACTCTCTAATCTATCCTCTATCATCTACTATATCTATAATCTATCAATATCATATATTACTATATATCTATCATAAGCCTTTAATCAAGCATATCTAAGTGAATCTTAACAACTATATTCCCATCTTACTGCTATCTTTCTCTTATCTATTCTTCATATCTCTCTAATTCTTCTAATCAAGCATAGGATGATGACATATATAAGTTATCTATATTTATCTAAGCTATCTCCTTATTCCTCTCTCTCTCTTCCTCCTTCCTCCCTTCTTCTCGGTGGAGCATCCTTCTCCTTCTCCCTCCTCCTTCCTCCTTCTCCCTCCATCTTCCCTCTCCCCCTTCCTCTTCTCTCTATGCATGCCAAGCAGCAACTAGCTAGTAGTCCTCACTATGGCATTTCGTCGAACACGTCGCAGGCATGGCCATTGGAGCTCACCGTGGAGGACGGGGGCCGGAATCCGAGCTTCTGCGCCGTCGCGGGGGAGGTCCTTGGTGGCGGCGAGGTCGGGAGTCGAGGTGCTGCGAGGTCGGGGGAGGTCGGGGAGGTCCGTGGGCGGCGGCGTCCTTCTGCGGTGGCGGCCGTAGGTGGCGGCGGCGCCGGCGGCGTCAGGCTGCAGCTGCGTCGGGCTACAGCGGCGCCGAGCTCAAGCGGGGGCGGGGAGGTCGCCGAGGTCGAGGGGCAACGTCGTCGTGCTTCGGCGAGCTCTCGGGCGACATCGAGAGTGGCTAAGTGTTGAACTAGCGCGCGTCTGAAAATTTCGGACGCGCGTCTGAAAATTTCGGACGCGCGCCAATTCTTTAAATAGGTTGGCTCATCACTGCCGGTTCCTATTACAAACCGGCAGTGATAGAGTACATCACTGCCGGTTTGTAATAGGAACCGGCAGTGATGAGGTCCCATCAGTGCCGGTTCTTTTGAACCGACAGTGATGATGGTGCATCACTGCCGGTTGGTTATTCGAACCGGCAGTGATAGAGACACATCACTGCCGGTTCCTCTATAACCGGCAGTGATGTGTGTATTTTTTTAAATCTGTCTTTTGCTTTAGAATTTAAATTACTCCTGATTTTTTACTAGAACTTGAAAAACTCCAAACATAGAAGTTGCATAATTTTTAATTCTCTACAACTTTTGCTGAAGTAGCATATTCAAATTCTTTATAGTTTTTTAATTCCATTTTGAATTTGAATAAGGGTTTAAAATTCAATTACCCCCTTTGTAATTACTCCAAAAATTTGAATAAAAGTTGAAAATCTTCCAAGATAGCTTTTGCTAGTTTTGAGGAGCTCTACATTATTTCTTATACACTCAAGGTCTAATTCTTCATAGTTTTTGAATTCCATTTTGAATTTGAATAAGGGTTTAAAATTCAATTACCCCCTTTGTAATTACTCCAAAAATTTGAATAGAAGTTGAAAATCTTCCATCATAGCTTTTGCTAGTTTTGAGGAGCTCTACATTATTTCTTATACACTCAAGGTCTAATTCTTCATAGTTTTTGAATTCCATTTTGAATTTGAATAAGGGTTTAAAATTCAATTACCCCCTTTGTAATTACTCCAAAAATTTGAATAGAAGTTGAAAATCTTCCAACATAGCTTTTGCTAGTTTTGAGGAGCTCTACATTAATGCTTATACACTCAAGGTCTAATTCTTCATAGTTTTTGAATTCCTTTTGACATGGCATACATCAATCAACAACGTGGTACAACTCATCAATCTACAACTCCATATGATCTCAAATTCGATGCAAATTACTAAACAACATTTCATTAAGGATTACATAGTTTATGATACTCTAACAATTCACGGTGTAGGCACGATGATGGCCTCATCATGATCACTCCGGAGGTAAGCAGGTTCGTCACCCTCTTCAAGGACATGTAGGGTAACGTTTGCCCCAAAAGGAGCCATTTCTTCATAACCTTTGTACTCTTCTTCGTCTGTCACTCCGTCGACACCTACAATCTTCCTTTTGCCTTGCAATACTACATGTCGTCTTCCATTTGTATTGTTATCCCTTGCATAGAAGATTTGCAAAACATCCTTTGCAAGGACGAAGGGGTCATCTCTGTATGCGGTCTTGGATAGATCAACGGTAGTGAACTCATCCTTGTCGGTGTTGATTTCATTCAGCCGGACCCACAGACAATGGAAAAGAGCAACTTTCAACTGATGTCCATAGTTTAGCTCTCATATCTCATCTATGAAACCATAGTATGTTGCTACCATCGTGTCGTACTCATCGTGGGCGTCGAAACGAACACCACTGTTTTGGTTCGTGCTCTTTCTGTCCTGTTTTTTTTGTGTTAAATGTAAAACCATTTATTTGATATTCTTGGTACTTCATTAGCGTAGTCGAAGGTCCGGGGGCTAAGAGATCTAGCTGACGTCCCGTCACCTTTCCTAGCCTTTGGCGTCGAAACCAATCACCGAATTCCTCCTTATGTTTTTTCTCAAGCCAAGCGTGTGACCTCCCTATGTGCTTAATTTGCAGAAACTGCTTGTGCTCATCAATGTATGCCATCATACCGTCGGTCTGTTGGAGAACAGCAAAGTGTGCTTGTCTGAAGGAGACGACTTCGTCCATTTTGATAGCTTTCTCACCTATTATTCCTTTGCCCCCTAGTCTTCCATCGTGATGAGATACTGGAACTCCAACCCGCTTGATGTCCAGATAATATGTGGAGAACTCAATAGCCTCCTCTGTTGACCATCCTTCTACCATGCTCCCTTCTGGTCTGAATTTATTCCTAACATACCGCCTAAAAACTTTCATCAGCCTCTCGAAAGGAAATATCTGGTGTAGGTACATTGGGCCAAGGGCTTTTATTTGATCCACAAGATGAACAAGCAAATGCACTGAAATGGCGAAGTAAGTCGGTGGGAAATGCATCTAAAGCCTGCATATAATCTCGGCTATCTCCTGCTTCAGGTGGTCTAGCCTGCCCACTTCAATGACCTTTTCAGAGATTGCGTTGAAGAACGAACACAACTTTATGATTGGAGCGCGGACCTTGTCAGGGAGGATACCTCGCAGGGCAACTGGGAGCAGCTGAGTCATTATGACATGACAGTCATGGGCCTTCATAGAACCATAGTTAAACTTAAGTTCTCTCATGTTAACTATCCTCTTCGGGTTCCCACAGTAGCCACTCGGTACTTTGAGATCATTGAAGAAAGAAATAAGCATTTCTTTTTCCTCCTTTTTCAGTGTCCATGATGCCACCGGAAGTTTCAAGTGGCCATTCTCAAGAGTTACTGGGTGTAACTCCTTCCTGAGGCCCAGGTGTTGCATGTCCAAGCGTGTCGCGAGAGAATCCTTGCTTGTTCCTCCGGTGTTCATCAACGTGTTAAGTGTGTTACCGCACACGTTTTTAGTTATGTGCATTGGATCAAGACAGTGACGTACACTCAAAAGTGGCCAATAAGGTAGTTTCCAGAAGATTGATTTTTTCTTCCAAATACTATCGGTTGGCGCTGCTACTGCCCCGTCCCCCTTCCCAAGGACAACATTTGTGAGTTTGCTTAATTGTTGAAGCATCTGTTTCCCGTCTCGATACTTTGGAGGTACACGTTTCTCAGTACTCCCATTAAAATCTTTTGTATTCCTACGGTAAGGGTGATCACGACGTAGGAACCTACGGTGTCCCATGTAGACCATCTTCCTATTTTCTGGTAGATGTGTAGCATCAGTCTCGTCCAAGCACTCGACACACACCAGTGTATCCTTTTGTCTTCTCTCCAGACAAGGAACCTCGCCCTGGTAGGTCGGTGATTGTAGCGATAAGTACAGCCTTTACCGTGACATGTTCTTTCTTGTACTCATCCCAAACATCCTTCACACCTGTCTCCCACATCTGTAGTAGTTCATCGATCACTGGTTCTAAAAGCACATCAATATCATTACCAGGTTATTTTGGTCCTTGGATTAGTAATGGCATCTGGACGTATGACCGTTTCATACAAAGCTAGGGTGGAAGGTTGTATATACATAGCGTCACTGGCCAAGTGCTATGATTGGTTCTAACCTGGTCAAACGGGTTCATCCCATCCGTGCTCAAAGCTAACCACAGATGCCTTACCTCTCCACCGATATTCTTATAGAACATAGTGTTGATAGTCCTCCAGTCCGAACCATCGGCGGGGTGCCTCATCATTGAATCTTTCTTTCGCTCTTCGCCGTGCCAACGCAACAGCTTGGCCGACTTTTCATTTGCAAACAACCTATGCACTCGTGGAGCTATAGAAAAATACCACACGGACTTTACGGGCCCTCCTCTGGTCTTGCTTCCATCATTTGATGGCCCTTGCTTGTATCGGGGAGTTTTACACTTGGGACATGCATCCAAGTCTTTGTATTTCTCTCCACAGTACAATATGCAGTCGTTGAAACACGCGTAGATTTTCTCAACCTCGAGGCCAATTGGGCAAATCATTTGCTTCGCAAGGTAAGTCTTTTCTGCTAACTCGGTATCCTTCGGGAACAGTTTATGTAGTATACCTAACAAGTTATCGAAGCCTTTATCACTTAACCCATTCGTTGATTTGAACTCCAATAGCATGATGTTGGCTTCCAGTTTGCTTATTGGGCAGCCCGGATACAATGGTGTTTTTGTATCCTTTCTCATCATCTCTAGTTTTTTTCAACTGTGAAGCACTAAGGAATCCCCCATGCACATCATGTAGAAGTTATGAAATGCCATCATTTTCCTCTGTATCGTCAGCTAATGTATTCACAAACACACCATCATTTGTAGGTACATCTTCTGTGTAATCATGAACATGAAATAATGCTACACTAGGTATGAGCACATCATCATTAACATTTTGACCAACCTCCCCATGCCAAGTCCAAATCGTGTAGTTTCTCATGAACCCCCTTGTGATCAAGTGCAAACGTATATGCTCCACGTCGTCCCATTTTCTCGTATTCTTGCAGTCTTTGCATGGACAGAATACAAGATGTGAGTCCCCAGCATTGGCTCTAGCTCGCTTGATGAAATCGTTGATACCCGTCAAGTACCGTGAGTCTGTATGTGACAGATCGTACATCCACCCTCGAGCCATGTCTACACTGATAAAATAAAATGGGTAGAGCAGAGGAAACATAGGAACATATTAATAGGAGTATTTTTTAACAATATTCTTCGATATAATTTGAATTTGGTAGCGCTATAAAAATTAAGAGAACAAATAGATAACAATGAAAGCATGAAGTATTAAATGTAAGTATTAAATGCATGTATGGAGTATTAAATGTAAGTAATGAATACCGAATCTATTCCACATCCTATCAAATCTTTAATGCATGCATTGAGTATTAAATGTAAGTAATAAATATAACTAATTACAATTTTTATCCATAATTTTTTAGACGAATCTTTCGAACCTAGCTACTCAATGATTATACAATAATTACCCAATAAAAACAAAGTGCTACAATTTTTCTAAATAATTTTATATCTAAAAGCTACAAAAAATTGACACAAATTGCAACATCCCTGTTCTTCATCATGAAAAGCGGCATAGCTCTAACACAAATTGACACAATGTAAACCAACAATTCTAAAGAATTATGCTTGTTACTAACCAAGAGCAAGAAGATATGAGGATCCAAGAGTGAAGAGGAGTCAAAAATGGAGATCAAGAAATCCACCAGCCGCAACAATGGAGAGAGAGCTCCTCACGCACTGTTCTGTACTGTTGGGCAGAGGAGGGAGGGAGGAGATCGAAGCTTTATACTGTACACAACATCACTGTCGGTTCCAGCCACGAACTGGCAGTGAAACACCACATCACTGCCGGTTGGTGGCTTAAACCGGCAGTGATAGGGCCGAGAGGCATCACTGCCGGTTCAAGCCACGAACCGACAGTGATGTTGTGTTTCACTGCCGGTTCAACGTCTGCCCCCAATAATTGGGGGCCTGTCAGAGCCTGAACCGACAGTGATGCCTCATCACTGCCGGTCCAAACACAACCGACAGTGATGGGCCGACAGTGATTGTCATTTCTGTAGTAGTGAATGTTAGTCAGAAGTATGACTGGCTTTGGTATTTAAAACTCCAAAGCATTCAGCACTAGCCCGGTTACCCGGTACAATACTCCAAAGCTGTGTATGGAATGAAAATAGTGGGACACGTCACACGCAGTCTCTTCTTTAAACTAATGGTCGACCGGTGTCGCTCATTCAAACGAACACTTAAACCCACATTCGCAAGCAGCGCACCCTTCCAATCGGACCAATTATATATTCCCTCATACATCTGAATATTTAACACCCGCAAGTTTATAAGATTTGTTCTTGTTTATCGGTATCATATACCACTCTCATGAGTTGCATGCTTGCACTGACTTGTTACTTTTTTAGATAATGAAAAGTTCCGGGTTTCAGCCTTCTTCTAGAGAGAATAAGCATCGATCCCAAACTTGTTACAGATTCAGAGGTGATCTTTATTAAAAACCACAACGTTCCTTGTGATCCATATTGTCCAGCAAAATGCTACAGCCCCAGTCAACAAAAGATGATTATGTTTGTAACCTCCTAGCTTTGACCAACTACTGAAAAAAAGTTATACGCCCGTAAGAAGAAACATGAATCAAGATGGTTACTCTGATGTATTCCTACATTTTAATTTTTTTATAAGTCAGATATGTAGTTTTTAGAACATATAATTTAAGTCTGCTACAAAAGCTATATAAAAACCATAACAAATTATAATTTAGAAAATTTCGAATGGAAAGAGTACATCTGTTCTTTTTTACTTCAACACTTGAGGCATCGGCATGTCCTCCGTTGTTTATTTTGACAAAGATTTTTAATTTCTAGGCATTTTTTGTTCAAATTTATTTAAATATAGTCATTTAAAAGTAATTATTTGCCATGATAAATCTATTGATAGTTTTTCCTTGTGACAAATATTAATACTTAACATATATTTACGAGTACCTTTGAACACCAAGTACGTATTTGAGAATGGAGAGATGATCGAGTACAAGTGTTCTTGTTAACCATGACAACATGTTGAATTGGCTTGAGAGCCACCATGGCTCCTAGAATTTTAGTTCACCCCCATGTTCCAAACTTAGTAAGCTACTAGCATCGACACGACACCAACTTAGGTGGAGTGTTAGAAATCACAAGACAAACAACCATAAGAACACAAATTAAACAAAAACAATACAAGCATATAGTACAAATATCTCTAATTCACTATACAAGTTGAGTGAGCCATACAATTTCACCAGTTCACTTACGCATTAAGGCCCGCTTCATGTAAAATCCTTGGATGTTAGTCTAACACATCTTCACCGAGAAAGGGGTCCTGGCTCTGGCTCTCCTTGCGTCAGTCAAGGCTTGACGATCTAGTTTGGGCGTGGCGCTTTGCCTCTATGGTGTCATGCACGTCCTGACCCTCCCTAATTCAGTTGTGCGTAGGTGGTTGGCACGAGCTAGACTCAGCCCTCAGCTCCTGTCGGGGTTTGGCCCCTCTTGTCCTTGGATGGTTGGAGTAATTGGTAAGTGGAGGTGTTCCACCGCTGATGCTTCCTCGTTGGGCATGGGCATCGGACCGGTCCCTATCGAAGGTCGATGTCGGTTGGGGTGACCTTGAGGTGGTGTCGTAATGGTGGGATGTTGAGCTCTCAGCCTGCAGCTCGAGAGTGATGTGGAGAAGGCGCCAAGCCTCCTAAAGCTTTTCATTAATTGGTCCTCGGAGCTAGCATGTCAGAGATGTTGCCGAGATGGCAAGCAACAACCATCATGTTGTAAGCTGACTAGGGGAAGCACGCCAGTTTGGGAGCCTTCGAGCGGATATCATTGTCGTGTTGTGTCGCCTGCTGTCGCTCGATCTCCTCCCTTCTCATCTTGGTCAACATCTAGATCGGCCCATTGATCCTAGAGGTGCTCGGCCTTCTCCTTGAGGTAGGCAATGCGTCTGGTTGATCTCAAATCTGAAGACATAAACTTAGGGACAACATCTATGGTCGATCCCTCATTGATGTAGAAGCACTCGTGTGATGAGGAGTAGTTGTTGTCCTCGTCCGAGTTGTACTTCGGTCTAAGCCCTAAAAGTACCATTAGGAAGTTCCGCAACAAAAAAACGTCAACCCCCGCCACGGCCAAGATGGTGACGTCATGTGGTGCCTCTCGGTCCATGAGACCCTCTAGCTTGAGCTAGAACCAGGAGGATGTACTAGAATTGGAGGGAGTGACAGGATTTCCTCTCTAGTGACAATCTAGTGATGAACGCTCACCAAAATGTAGAACATCTAAGATGCTCTATCATGATGGGGTTCGAGCACAAACTGAGGCAGCTCTATCTGGCCAGGACCTCTAGGTTGGCTCCTACGAGTCCCAATGGAGTGTATGACGTAAGGGACTCACTATACTTCGATAAAGTCTCCTCAAGAGGGTGAAGCTAGTGTGGGGTATACTACCCTGGGTACCCATGACAGACCACATGGCCCACACCATTAGGAACAGATTAGCCCACAAGATCGAGGCATGCGCCTTACGATACTAGTCTGCGTGCACTGCAAGGTTACGAGAACATATTATAATACCAAACATGATTTTTTCTTGTAACCATACCCCTTGAGAGTATATAAGGAGAGGCAGAATCCCCTAGGAGATATCTGACCGCATCAGATCTCATCTGATCGCATATCATGATATCTTGATCTCATAAGAGAAACAATACAACCAACGGAACACAAGAGTATAGATGGTCATCGGGTCGTGTCGTGCCAGCCCGCGTCGTGCCTCCTCGGGTTGTGCCTGGCCATGCTTCGTGCCTGGTTGTCAACCCAAGGCACGACCCGTGGGCCGTTTTGTTGTGCCGGGCCACCCGTCGTGCCATGCCAGTCCATGGCCCGTCAGACTAGAAACACTTTAAAATTTTCATATGTGTTCATCATTTTCAGTTTTTTCACAAGTGTTGATCATTTTTAACAGGTAACAACTTAATTATTAGTTATCACAAATCATTTTAACAGATCATTTTAACTGAATTAGCCGTTGGAATCACAATCGCCGGGCCACTCCCGTGCCGCCTCTTAGACTGGGTCGTGCCCGTGCCGTGCCATGGGCCTAGATGGCGGCCCAGGCACAACCCACCCATCGGGCCGGGCCGTGCTCGGGCCGGGCTGTCGGGCCTCGTGCCTCATGGCCAAGTATACACAAGAGTAGGGTATTACGTCTCTCACCAATGGTATGTCTAAACCTTGTGTCTTTGTTGCCATCTTGTTCTGGATCTCATGCAGCCCTCCAATCAATTTACCATCATGGGGATCTCTCTCAGTGGACTGCCGAGCATATTTACTCGATAGTTGGCGCGCTAGTTAGGGGTGTGCGTGTCGTTTCATGCCAAACAAAATGGTTTTGATCTCATCAGCCCTTGTTGACAACTCACCGTCGTCGGCCCTTGTCGATAGATCGCCGCAGCGGCTCTCGTTAGCTCTTGTCGATGACTCGCTGCAACGGCTCTTGTCGGTCATCGACTCGTCGTCGACAACTTGCCTCGGCTCCCGCCATCCATGTCGATGACTCGCCCCGGTTTTCTTTGTTTTTTCTTGCATGAGTAGCATCGTGCTTTTGGTGTGGGTCCCACCCTAGGTCCTCACAATGTTATACTAAATGGCGGTCACGTGCCTTTTAGTCCATTATTCGAATGAAACGGGTGTTTACACGGGCAAACATGACTGTTTAAACGGTCAAAAGGACCGATTAAGCAGAAATGGTGTACCATTATGTACCATTTAAACGGTATATAGACGGGCTAAACGACCCTTTAGGCAAACCGTGGACCCTGGTACAAATTATCAACTCCATGATTGCATTTTTTTAGAAGAAGGAAGTAGTTTTTAATATAGATCTATGCACTTGCATAACTTATTGCCTGTTTGTAAACCAAATAAGAATTTACTGATATTTTTAGGTTTATAAGATTGGACCAAAATTTATAACCAACGGCTAGATTTTACTCCGAAAGAGTTCGAGTTACGTCGCGAAAGCCGAAAGATAAACACTCTTGGCGCGAGGTCCATGTCCATATCCCACAATGTAGTACATAAGGTCTCTGGATTTTACCCATCTCGGCATGTAAAACTGTGCCTCCGATAGCTCCATGCGCCATGTTGCGTAGCCCAAACCGTACGTATCACTACCAGGTAGCGGTTTTCCCCATCACCGCCGCCTGCCGCGGCCGCGACACTCGCTCTCGCGCGCACACGCACCTGCTTATCTTGGGTCGACAAAGACGAGCACAGGCAGTGGTCGATTGGCGACTTATTTAAAATAATAAAGTGCATACACTATAAAATAATAAAATGTACGTACGTACATACATACGACGCCGGCCTGATCGCTGCCTTGGCTAGATCATCCGTTCGCCCCCAGCCCTGCCCACCAACCGAAGGAAGCCAGCAGAGCAGCGACGACAGCCAGCAACGTGACAACGCAATCCAAACAAGGGAGCCCGTCATTTTGCTCATCGAATTTGCCCAGCCAAAGATTCCACCCGGTTGCCCCCCTCCAACGGCGCGGCGCGGGCGCGGGCGGCCCCAATTTTTTACAATTTGGCTATTTTTTAAACTATTTTCACATTTAGACCCCTGAAGGAACTATTTCCGGTATTGGACCCAGGGGGTCGGCGCCGTGGCCCATGGCGCCGAGGTAACACATCTCGGCGCCATGCCCCACGGCGCCGAGCGTTGAGTCCGCATCCAGCTGGGCATCCGACGTGGCAGGTGGCTCGGCGCCAGAGATCACGGCGCCGAGCTCGGCTGCATAAGGCATGTTTCGCCTCCGCTCTGTCCCGCGCCATGTCCGCCGTCTCCGCCGAGCCGCGCCAAGCCCGCCCCCGGCCTCCATCCCCGCCGTCGGGTCCCCCCTCCCTTCCCCCCGCCGAGCTCCGCCGCCGAGCCTGCCCCCGGCCGCCACCCGCGCCCGCCCTCGGCGTCGGGCGCCCTCAGTGTCGTCGGGGGCCTATGCCGCCCTGAGGGCCCCCGCGGGGCAATGTCGTCCTGAGGGCCGAAGCGGCAGCAGCCGCCGACCTTCCTTTTCCACTGTCCTCCTGCAGGCCATAAGCTCCGTGTGCTAGGTAAATTCTTGTTCTTTACAAGTATAGTTATTAACTTTAGTTAGCAAATTTAGTTAGTAAATATTAGCAAATTTAGATAGCCATTTTAGTTAGCAACTATAGTTAGTAAATTTAGTTAGCAAATATAGTTTAGTTTACAAAAGTAGATAGCAAATTTTAGCTATAAAGTTACATAATAGATCCATAAATAGATAGTTAGCTTATTAATTATTTAGTTTAGTAAAGACATAGATAGTAGATAGTTAGTTTGCTAAATAGATAGGAAAATAGATATATAGATGTATAGTTAGTTTATTAAAAGTTTAGTTTACCCATAGTAATAACTTTCGTGTTGTGTATATGAACTAGATGGATAACTTAGTCACCCTGTATCATGGAGGAACTATGGAGGAAGAGGGAGATGGTTTTGGTAATATCAGTTTAGTTGGAATGCAAAGGGTGCCTCTGATGTTCGATGAGCGACCGTTGTTTTCGGAGTTGTTTGATAGGGCTCGTGATGAGCTTCAGTGCAATTCCATTGAAAATGTCATCTCAGTTGAGGGGGTAGCTCACTATGGTAAATCAGGCAAAATTTTTAGGTGGTTGTTCCCAATCTCATCCGAGGCTCAGTGGGAGACATATCTCAAAACTGTGATGAAGAGTGAATTTCAATGTTTGGATTTGGTTGTGCGGAAGCTCTCCAATGATCCCACATCTCTTGGTCATTCATCCCCTACTGGGCATTCATCCCCTCACGGCTTTTCACCACCACAATACGATCCTTTACCATTTGACCCTCCGTTACCCAATCGAGAGGTGCATGTGGAAGATGTGGTTGTGATGTCCGATGCGCAATCCGCCCCAAATGAGGTTGTAATCTGCCCTAATGTTGGTGTAGCTAATGTTGCTATGGCCCTTCAGGAGATCCCTTTGACCCAAAATCATCCAAGTAAGTGTTGTAGTAACACTTTACCTTTTCTTATCCATTGTTGCTTGTAATCTTTTGTTCCAATGATGACATCCTCATTTATGGTTCTAATGTAGGAGACATTCCTGATAATGTTATGTGTCCTCATGTGCCTTCATCAGCCACCGTGGTACATACAGGCTTCGCATCTAACAGTGTTGATGTTCAGATTGATGATGGAGAGGAGCCTTATGGGACCGCAAGAGCTGTTCGTTCCGATGATGAACGTCCTGTGGCTGCATTGAGTGAACAAGAGATTGAGCTCATGAGGCAGTGTCGTCCCGATATTGATCCACTAGTGCATAAATTTAGCAATCTCAGACGCTCTCATGGTGCTTATGCAATAGCAAAAGAAGAAGAGTTGCTAGAGGCCCCTGATGATGGGAAAAGCATAGAAATTTTCAAGGGCATGATCTTCAAAGACTTGCCAACATTGAGAAAGTGGTTATATGAGTATTCTGTGAAACGTAAAAGGCTGTTCAAGGTGCAACATTATTATGTGGAGCGCCGTTACACAGTGGTATGTCAGAAAAATGATTGCAATTGAAGGGTATGCGCGAGGAAATAGAAGGACAATGAAAAATTCAAGATCACCAAAATTGTAGGTCCACATACTTGTGTAACGACGGATCTAAAAGAGAAGCATCGACAGTTGACCTCTACCCTTATTGCTAGAAAATTTTACACAACACTGCAGAAACAGCCTAATTTGAGAGTGAAGGCGCTCATGGACCTAGCTGAGAAGCATTTTCATTATGAGGTGAGCTATGGCAAAGCATGGAGGGCAAAGCAACGTGCCTGGAAGATGATATATGGTGATTGGGAGGAGGGGTACGAGAAGTTGTCTGCATTGTTCAATGCAATCAAGGTAGCTAATCCGGGCATGCATTACGAGTACATCCCAAAACCAAATGAATGGAAGGATGACAGAGAGATATTCTTCCGTGCATTTTGGTGCTTTCCTCAGTGTGTCCAAGCCTTTAGGCATTGTCGTCCTGTGTTGTCCATTGACGGTACTTTTCTTCTTGGCAAGTACGTGGGCACAATGTTGATAGCCATTGGTTGTGACGCGGACAATGCATTGGTTTCATTAGCATTCGCTTTGGTAGAGAGGGAGAACAAAGACAGCTGGGGTTGGTTCTTGTGGTTTGTTCGGATACATGTTGTAGGCCCTGGGAGAGAGGTTGGTGTCATATCTGACAGACACCAGGGCATACTTAGTGTCGTATAGGAGCAGATTCCGGGGTATGCACCATTGCATCACCGTTGGTGCACTCGCCACCTTGCAGAGAATTTACTCCGGAAGGACAGTTCAAAGAATTATTAAACATGTTCGAGGAGGTTGCTCGCATGCTTGATATTTGCTACTTCGAAGAGAAGTTGGAGCTGCTAAAGACAACAACAAATGCAGAAGGTAGGCAGTGGCTACATGGTTTGATGAGTCAAAAAGATAAATGGTCAAGGGCCTATGATGATGGCGGGTGGAGGTATGAATTTCAAACTAGCAACATGGCCGAGTCATTTAATAGTGTGCTCAAGGGTATACGGGCCATGCCTATCAATGCCATTGTGTCCTTTACTTTCTTTAGGTGTGTTGCATGGTTCAATGACCGACATGCATCAGCAATGGCACTACAGAGCAAGAATCAGATATGGGCACCTAAATCAAAACACCATCTTGATAGGGCAAAGGAGAAGGCTAGAACACATAAAGTTCATTGCTTTGACCATAGCACGGGAAAGTATGAGGTCATAGAAAGGGGTTGGACAACCTCCGATGGTGAGGTTCGGCCTTCAAGGGCTTATATTGTGGTTCTTAGTAATTTCTCATGTATGTGTGGGAAACCAAGGCAGTACCACTTTCTATGTTCTCATTATATTGCAGCGGCTCAACATCGTAACTATGCATATGTGAGTAGGATGCCACGGGAGCTAAGTGTTGACAGCTTTGTACTTACTTGGGCTCCCCGTTTCGAGCCTTACCTAGAGGAGGAGCAGTGGCCACCATACCATGGCCCGAGATACATTGCGGACCCAGGTGCTCGTTGGGACAAACGTGGAACTAGGAAGAGGACGAGATACAAGATGGTCATGGATCAGGTTTCAGGAAGAACAAGGAGGGGTAGAGCAACACTCTTTCTTACTGATCCCGAGCAAAACCAATATAGCAAATGTGGCAGATTTGGGCACAATGCACGTATATGCACTTGGGCGCCTAGCCAGGTGACAATATATAATATATATATATATATATATATATATATATATATATATATATGTTACACTATTTATAAATGTTTACTCTTTGTTTGCTTTCTAATATTTATGCATGTAATTTAATTTGTTACTGACAATTTTCTTTTCCTCCAACAGGATGGCGAGTTTCGACCTCCTCGATCAGTACTACGAGGCGAACCACCGAGGACGACGCATTTCCAAGGGGGAGGTAATAACTGCAGTTTATCTTACTTAAGCATATGAGGTACTTACATTAAAACACGTGTAATGGTTGCAGGTGTTGGCCCCTCTTCGTCCTCGAACCCATGACAGGTTCCACGAGATGCGGTACGACGAAAGGTACATGCCCTTATTAGAGAGGGCTGGACTAGACGTTGTATCGTATCAGGTTCGTCGTGGGTTGCCTGTCATCAACCCCGCGGCGATCACAGCTATGGTCGATAGGTATAACCATGTCCAATACTAATTCATTACTACACATTGTTTCTTTGAAATGTAACTAACATCTTTACTTATCTACCTTCTATAGGTGGAGGCTGGAAACTCATAGTTTCCACCTACCTTGTGGAGAGATGACTATCAGTCTTGAGGACATGCAGAAGTGGCTCGGTCTCTCCATTAGAGGTATTCCTGTCATTGGGCACTGCAGGTCTGAAGGTTGGAGGGAGAGAATGGAGGCCTTCCTTGGGAGACCACTACCTCCAGAGGCGACGCATTCTCGCGGCACAGGTGTTTCCATTCCTTGGCTCAGGGCTGCCTTTGGTGCGTGTCCGGATGACGCAGACGATGCCACAGTTGGATACTACTGCAGAGCTTGGGTGTTGCACTTGTTTGGGTGTGTTCTCTTCCCTGACGTGACAGGAGACACAGCGTCATGGATGTACCTCCCTTGCTTGGGTAATTGGGACACTGCAGGCACATACAGTTGGGGTTCTGCAGTATTGGCGTTCCTGTATCGCCACCTTTGCGAGGCTTGTCGACGAGGTGCGAAGACCGCTTCCATTGGGGGTTGTGTGTACCTTCTTCAGTTGTGGATGTGGTCTCGTATACCGGTTGGTCGGCCCACACTTCATACTCCTCAGCCTTGGTTCGTGGTAAACAACCCTCGCCGTCTTCCTACATATGCACATCTATACGACCAGGTGACGGCCCCCTACTCGAGGACAGAACGTGCGTACCTTCAGTACGCCAACGAGCTGGATGGTCTTACAGCTTCGATGGTGAGTTCATTGCATATTGTTATTTATTCATTCTTATACCTTATGATTGTTGCAACTTATGCCCTTCAATTGCTCTTTTTAGGTCACTTAGGAGCCGTACAAGGAACTAAGTATGGAACAGTTTGGCTTGAGCAACATGTGTGGCGCGGACGAGGACCTGTACATGATGATATGTCCGCTCATATGCTTCTATGTTGTTGAATACCACCTTCCTCAGAGAGTGGCACGACAGTTTGGCAAGGCTCAGGAGTGGTCAGTCCCGCCGTATTCGACTTCCATAGAGCTGCACAAGTAAGTACCACCTTTCTCAGAGAGTGACATAGTTGATCATTTAGTTGACATAGTCCATGTAGTTGTTCTAGTTGACATAGTGCCTGTAGTTGATTTAGTTATTCTAGTTGACATAGTTATACCTATCGACCATTTAGTCCATTTAGTTGATGTAGTGTATCTAGTCCATTTAGTTGATTTAGTTGATGTAGTTTCCATAGTGTATTTGATGTAGTTGATGTAGTTGACATAGTGCACATGTTTCAGGATTGATCGTCAAAAACAGAAAAAGACGGTGGAGTTTGAGGCGCTACACCGTGTGCACATGGATGCTTGGGACGATCAATATGACAATGTGTATGAAAACGAGACGCCACACAACGACTACAACTTTCGTCAATACCTAACTTGGTACCGGACAGTGACACGAACAAAGTTGAAGACTCAATGGACAAATACAGACTACGCAGACATTGATTCTTCAGATGACGAAGACACGTCCTATGATCTTGAAGCAAGACATGGGACGATTGTCGAGGCTGCACCTGTCTTGGATCGAGTGGTAAGTGATCTTAAAAAATCTATGTAATTTTTTCATGGCAATGTGTTGTATATGACTACCATTATGACTATAATTTGTCTCTTTTTGCAGGGCAACGCGCTAAAACAGTCTGTAGTGGAAATTGAACGGTTTCCAAGGACAAACGTGGACGAGGCTACGCTCAACAACTTTCTAGGAGTAAGTATTCATCAACACAACGACTATCTCATCGACAATGCATATATTACAATGCTTAATATGCTCATGTTGTTATCATAGAGGCTAGCACGTAGATTGTGTCGAGTTGCGGCTCGTTGTGGTTGCGGGACTAGCGCGGCGATGGAGTATGTAGCGAGTCCACAGAGAACACAGAGGGAGAGAACTATAGGACTCGGTACTTCTTCTCATAGAGGTAAACTTTCATTATATGTCGTCTAGTTAAGTGTCTTTCTTTCATACACACAAATGTACTTATATGCACATTTAATTGATACGTGATATTGTAGGTTACGGCGGACAGAGCTCCTCTCATGGTACTCAAGATACTTTCCAAGGTGACGCCACAGAGGACGACGAGGACGACGACGGATATCAGGAACTTGGACCGTCCCAGCTAGATGATGCTCCTTTGACTCAGTCTTTGCAGCCTATAGGAACTAGGAGACGAGGTCCGCCAGTTCATTACACTCCAGGCACCGACGCTTTTGGTAAGGGTAAGGGTAAGTCTAGGAGGCAGTGACGATGTGGAGTTGAGCTAGTGGTTCACTACTAGCATGTATGGACGTTTCGAGTATTTGTGATTGTCTTGTGCTATTTGAATTGTATGGACTTTATGGACCATTTGGATTGTATGGACATTATGGATTATTCGTATTGTGTGATGATGGTGAACTATATGGTTGTCTTGTGCTATTTGGATGAATATATGTTGGATCATATGATGTTGTCTCTATTTGTCATTGTGGATGCTCCATATACAAGCGAAATTCTGGCGAATTTTTTCCGCGAAATTCTGGCGAATATAGTTGATAACCTAATTCCCTAAACTTAAAGTGCGGTACATGATAACACAACTAAAGTTTAACAATACATGCCGTTATTCATGGATAAAACATAGAACTACTGAGTGCAACGATACCACTTTCCCTTCCTCATCGCATCGGGATTCTCCTCCATCGCTGTCTTCGCACGGCGGGCGCGCTCAACCTTCTTGTCCCTCTCCTCCCTGTAGGCTGCACCTCTTCTCTCTTTCTCCTCTTTCTTGTGCTCCTTCTCAGCTGCCTCCTCTTTCAGTATCTTCTCATAGGCCACTCGACGCTCCGCGTCCCAGTCCTTTATACCTTGCAGAAGACGTTTGTCGGACTCCTTGATCTCAGTGTGGATCCACTGCTCAAAGTCACAGAGCGGTGGAGGGGTCTGTAAATCATGCAGAAGTTAGGCACACAAAATAAAATAATTATTTAATATGATATAAATCGATTTCTGTATAAGAGTAGATTCTCACCATTAAGTTAGTACGACGCTGAGCAAGTGTAGGCTGAAAAGCATAATTTGAACACATCCAATATCTCTGCCTATAGGTTTCATGATCCTCAGAAATCTCTACCTCGCAAGGATCACCGCAAAAGCACATTGGAACCAGAACACCACTGGGCAGAGGCTTTGGATCGAATGCAATGCCGGTCAACGGGCCCTTCCTACAAATGAAAAAAAAATCGTTCTAGTAACCGAAACAATTAGAACAAAAAATAAACCTAGCAGAGAATACCTTGCTTTACTAGTTTTCCCACGCCTTGACATCCTATGGTTGCAAAATGCAAATAACAAATCAATAATCGTCCCAAACCCTAAGTCAAAATCTAACTAGGGTTTCAAAATACACCTAATATAGACCGAATCGATGCGTAAAAAATGAGGAGGGGAAGAAGGATACCTTGGTCTCGAAGATCGGTGGATCAAATCCAAGTTTCCAAGGTCCAAAATGTCGATTCAAAGAGGTTAGGTGGGTGGAGGAGAGGAAAAACCCGAGAGCAAGGAAGAACAAATGGATGAAGCCTCGGGTGGGTGGGAAAGCTGGCTGGAATATAAGGAACCGAGCTCGGCGTCGTGCCGTGTGGCGCCGAGCTCGGCGCCGTGCCCTCTGGCGCCGAGCCAACTGCCACGTCGGATGCCCAGCTGGATGCGGGCTCAACGCTCGGCGCCGTGGGGCATGACGCCGAGATGTGTTACTTCGGCGCCATGGGCCACGGCGCCGACCCCCTGAGTTTAAAACCGGAAATAGTTTCTCCAGTTGTCTAAATGTGAAAATAGTTAAAAAAGATCAAATTATGAAAAATTGGGGCACGCGGCTATATATATATGGCCTTGACCTGGGCACGAACTCGTCCCAAATCAAACCAGATCGTACCAGTACACACTACACTCTCGGCTACTGCTACCCGGCCCGGCCTCTCCTTTGCTTCTTGTTAGCTCCAAAACCCCGCCCGCCTGGTACTGCAACCCTAGAGCTAGCATTTTCGTCATGTCTCCCACTATGGCTTCGTCGTTCTGCGTATTTGCAGCGATGTCTGGCGCCACCGGCAGGCCGTCGTCGTCGGCCGGTGGCTCGGCGGCGGCGGTGCCGGGCCGTCTGTCCACTGCTACACAGGGGGGCAAGGGAAAGCGGGCCGTGGTGCCGCCTCTCGCGGCTAGCAGCGTCGTGACGGAGACGCCGACGCCGGCCGTAGTAGCTCCGGCCCCGCCGGCTCGGCCCGTCGTCGACGCCCCGCGGCGCCGTGGGGGCCGCGGCGGCGGCACCGGCGAGCACGCGGCGTGGAAGAGCGTCCGGCAGGAGAGGTGGGAGGGTGCGCTGGAGCTGGACGGAGAGTTGCCGCTCTGGCTGGTGAGTACCACTTACGCATGCACTACGTACTATTCATTTGGCTGTGGTTGATCGATCTCTGGCTTTTGTTTTCCGATCGAAAGAGTTGATCGATATGACTTTTTTTTCCTTTGTACAAACTAGTAGTTCTTTTGATGATTCTTGAAGTGACCATGCATGACCTCTCCCATTTTATAACATTTTTGCCAGTGTTCTAAGCTAAGGTTAGCCATGCTTTTTCTTAGAGAATCTGAATCTTTTCCGTTGCTTTGGTCCAACTCCAAGACTCCGCTCCGTGTATCTACAGATTGACACTTTTTTCAGATCACCTCTAATATATTTATGCAGGCAAAGGTGGTAAGCACATCTTCCTCTACCAAAAAAGAAAGAAAAAACAGTTTGTTAACAATAACATACGAAAGGTCTGGAGTTAGCATAAGCACTTTTAGACCAGATCATATATTGCTTAATAATAACATTTTTTTGAATCAACCTGACCTGTTTTTATCATAGAAGCATCCACACAAAACACCACACACCTGTGCACAGAAAGCTAAACCAAAACACATATATACGCAGCAAAGTATTTTAGGGTACGTCTTCTTTTTTAGCAGAGAATATGTAACCTAGCAGCAGGGCAGGAACAGTGATGTTAGGGCAAACTGTTAGTTTTCGTTGGATCAGCTGTTGGAGAAGCACTTGGCCATGTATTAATTAGCTGTACTGATCATACCGATGAACAACCCGAGGGCGACACGCTGACTTACCCTACTTGGCCTATATCGAAAAGGAGAGCGAGAGCGGTGGCATTTTGGCACTCTCACGATGCTTGCGGGGAACAAGACATATATAACAAGATTCTCTGTTGTTTTACTCATGGCAGCGGCGACAATGGAGTCGCTGTCTTGCTGTGATCATTGCAGTCTATATTTGTTTGCTCTCTCTCCCCTGCAACATACTTTGAGAAAAGGGCAGCCACACTTTGTTGCTGTCCCCTAGCTAATCACAACACCGATCCACCGCCGGTGATGAGCGATCGAGACCACTGTTCGTCCTAATTTGTTTCTTTTTCCTAGGATTCCATTTGACTCTACGTGCGTGTGCTATTCTGAAAGTGACCTGCAGAAATGAAAGCCGGTGTACGTACGCGCAATATAATACTGCCCTGCTAGTCGATCTTTTCGCTCGTACTACTATATGATAGGCTGTGCGCATATATTGTACTAATCGTCGGTCTAATTGTTTGGCTAAGCTAGTTTAACTATGTGAACAAACCTTTATGGTGAGTTGGTGACGATCGAGAGCTAGCGCTAGCTCATCATGATCAGCCAAATTAAACATCGACCGATATGGATTTTCTGCCGCGCGCAGGAAATATATAATTGATCTATCGACTAATTATAATATTCCGTGATGAATGCATTAATTAATCGCAGGATGGCACGTACCTGAGGAACGGGCCGGGCCTGTGGAACCTGGGCGACTACGGCTTCCGGCACCTGTTCGACGGCTACGCGACGCTGGTCCGCGTCTCGTTCCGCAACGGGCACGCGGTGGGCGCGCACCGGCAGATCGAGTCGGAGGCGTACAAGGCGGCGCGCGCGCACGGCAAGGTGTGCTACCGCGAGTTCTCGGAGGTGCCCAAGGCGGAGGGGGGCTTGCTGTCGCGCGTGGGCCAGCTCGCCACCCTCTTCTCGGGCTCCTCGCTCACCGACAACTCCAACACGGGCGTCGTGAGGCTCGGCGACGGCCGCGTGCTGTGCCTGACGGAGACCATCAAGGGCTCCATCGTGGTCGACCCGGACACGCTGGACACCGTCGGCAAGTTCGAGTTCACGGACAGGCTGGGGGGACTCATCCACTCGGCGCACCCCATCGTGACGGACACCGAGTTCTGGACGCTGATCCCGGACCTCATCCGCCCGGGCTACTCCGTGGTGCGGATGGACGCCGGGACCAACGAGCGGCGGTTCGTCGGCAGGGTGGACTGCCGCGGCGGGCCGGCTCCCGGGTGGGTGCACTCGTTCCCCGTCACCGACCACTACGTGGTCGTGCCGGAGATGCCGCTCCGGTACTGCGCCAGGAACCTCCTCCGCGCGGAGCCCACGCCGCTGTACAAGTTCGAGTGGCACCTCGAGTCCGGCAGCTACATGCATGTCATGTGCAAGGCCAGCGGCAGGGTCGTGGCCAGCGTCGAGGTGCCGCCGTTCGTCACGTTCCACTTCATCAACGCGTACGAGGAGAAGGACGACGAGGGACGCGTCACGGCGATCGTCGCCGACTGCTGCGAGCACAACGCCAACACCTCCATCCTCGACAAGCTCCGGCTCCAGAACCTACGGTCGTCCACCGGCCAGGACGTCCTCCCAGACGCCAGGGTGGGCCGGTTCAGGATCCCGCTGGACGGCAGCCCGTTCGGCGAGCTGGAGTCGGCGCTGGACGCGGACCAGCACGGGCGCGGGATGGACATGTGCAGCATCAACCCGGCCCACCTCGGCAAGAAGTACCGGTACGTCTACGCCTGCGGCGCCCAGCGGCCGTGCAACTTCCCCAACACCCTCACCAAGATCGACCTGGTGGAGAAGACGGCCAAGAACTGGTACGAGGAGGGTGCTGTGCCGTCGGAGCCCTACTTCGTGCCGCGCCCCGGCGCCGTTGATGAGGACGACGGTTAGTAGCTGCTAGTGTTTCAATCGCCACCGGCTCTTTTTTACATCCACTGCATGCAATGCGTCCCTAATTGACAACATTGTTTGGAAAACTAAACTTTGGCAGGCGTTGCGATTTCGATGGTGAGCGCCAAGGACGGATCGGCCTACGCGTTGGTGCTGGACGCCAAGACTTTCCAGGAGATCGCGCGGGCCAAGTTCCCGTACGCGATGCCCTACGGCCTGCACTGCTGCTGGGTGCCTAGGACCTCATCAGACGCGTAGCACTAGCAAGCAGATCCATCGACTCTGCTGCTCACATGCATCTCCACAGCCTGACGACTCGCCAAAAATGGGCATCATAGCTACAGAAAGATGTCTGCTGGTTTGCTGGCCTTCGATCGGCTCTGAATGGGAAAATGTAAACGTACACGTCGTAGTGATGTATATAATATATACGTGACGCGATACAGGGAATCAACATGATCTTCCCAGCTCAATGTGTGGCTGCTGTAGACCTGTAGTAGTTACACGCCTGTAATCTGTACATAGCTCATGTGATCGAGCTCATACTGTTGTTGTTCTTATGTAGACATGTAGTGTAGTGTTTTGTACGTTTTTTTAAAAAAAAACTAGTACAGTGATATTCCTTCGTCGAATATACGGAGTACCTCATATAGTAATATTTCTTTTTTTCCCGAGTTAGCACGAGCCGCCGGCGTGGATGCTTGCATTTCTGGATATTTATTCACTTTTATCGGTAAACGATCTAGTATAAAAAACAGCAGTGTATTATTCGAAAAAAAAGCAGTGTATTTACGGAATCGCAAAAAGAAAATGTATTTACGGGAACTTTATCGACCTCATGAGCTGCTCGCAAAGTATGATATATGTTGCATTTAGATCTTTCAAATTTCTATTTAAAAATATATAAGTTAACATTTGTCAATTCTCTGTCTAGTGAAACCAAAACCTCAATACTGGATCAGGGGCTGCAGTTTGTCCCTCAAATTGTCCAATTCTTTCCTCACCTGAAATGAGGTTTGTACGTCGTCAGACATTCAGAACTGAACAGAGCAAAGCGGGGGTGCTATACCACTAGAGAAACCGAGATCACCACGTCACCCACCTCAACTAGCCGAGCTTTGCTGGCCTTGTCCTTCTCCTTCTCGAGGAGCTCGACTTCGAGCTGAATCCTCTTCCTCTCAAGGTTATTCGAACTCTTCTGGTGGCTGTCGAGCTGCACACTCACATTTGCGCAGGCCTCGTCAACCAAATCAATAGCTTTGTCAGGAAGATGGCGATGTATATACAAAACAATAAAGCATCAAATTTAACTAGGCGACACAAACACAGAATTGCAACATAAAACCAACATTTTTACTAGAGAAAGACGAGAGGAATCAGAACAGATTTGCAAGAAGCCAAGAACACGGACACTTAATTACCCATGATATAACCTCGACGAGAGCTGCGCCGCAACGACGAGCGGTCCTGGATCCTGACACCATGGTGTTCCTCATACTTCTCCTTGAGGCCTCTCAGGATACTGGCAGTGTCGAGAACGCTGGGCTCGGCCACGTACACCTGCTGGAAGCCTGGAACCGCCTCTCGAACGCGGCAGGTCCTTCCTCCAGCGTCGTCGCACCAATGCACCTGAGTTGCCCCCTCGCGGGCATTGGCTTGAGCAGGTTGGCCACATCCATGGACCCCCGCCTCCGTCCTCCCAGCGCCGAGGACGAGCTGTATCTCGTCGATGAACAGAATCACCTTCCCATCTGACTCTTCGACCTCCTTGAGCACGGCCTTGAGCCGCTCCTCGAACTCGCCGCGGTATTTGGCGCCGGCAACGAGAGCACCCATGTCGAGCGCGACGAGGCGCACGTCGAGGAGGTTGCTGGGGACATCGCCGCGCACGATCCGCTGAGCGAGCCTCTCCACGACGGAAGTCTTGCCTACGACGGGTTCGCCGATGACTACGGCCTACGGGATTGTTCTTCGTGCGCCGCGACAGGATATACCCACAACGCGAGCGAATGCAGCGGCTCCGTCGCGTGAAGAAAAAAAAAACTCGAATCGATCTCTCTCCTTGGATATTGATTCGATGGTGGATGGCAAGAGGTACATTTTTGCAAATTTGCAGTGTAAATGTGTAATCCAATCGATATGCTTGATTTCAAAAGGTGCAATGTAATCCTACAAATATGCTGCAAAATTTGCATCCCTCCCGAATTTGCTGTAACTGAACAATCAAAAGCGGGGAAAGTTGATCCCTCCCGAGCTTATAGAAAAAACGTATAGTAATATCTCACGGACCAGCGATTATGCTTTATTACGGGCATCGAAGCATGTTCCTCTCCTCACTTGGTCAGGTGAGCCTAATTTTACCTGTCATTGAGAGCAGTACATATTGCATGAGTTGTTTTCTGCTGCCGATCAATGTCTGTAAAAAGTTGAAAACAGCGGTGGCAAATTACTGGTGGGGAAGCTCCGCGGATAATCGGCATATGCACTGGATGAGTTGGGATCGCTTAACCCAACCTAAGTGCAAAGGAGGTATGGGGTTTCGGGACCTAAGATGCTTCAATCTTGCAATGTTGGGAAAGCAAGGGTGGCGTCTGATCTCACGACCGGAATCTCTATGTTCAAAAGTTTTGAAAGGAAGATATTTCCATGATACGGATTTTATGAGAGCTACAAGGAAGAAGCATGCGAGTAGTACATGGAGGGCTATTTTAGCAGGCCGTGAGGCGCTGCAATATGGTTTGGTAAAGAGAGTAGTTAATGGGGAAGCTACTGAAATATGGGGGGACCGGTGGATTGCTAATCATTTTGATTCACGGCCGATCACACCAAGAGCAAATGATCACCCGGTTTTTGTCTCTGAACTTTTAACTCAAGATGGACTATGGAATGAGCAACTATTACGTGACCGGTTCCTACCGATTGATGCTGATGCGATTATCCGACAACCAATTGGAAGTGGTGAAGCGGACTACTGGGCCTGGAGCCTGGAGAATTTTGGCCTATATACAGTGAGGTCAGCATACAAGCTTCTACACAAAAGGAGATCAGATGTTTGGCTCAGCCAGCAGCCGAGCTCGTCTGGTGATGCTATATGGAGGAAAGTATGGAAACTTGAAGTTCCTCCCAAAGTAAGAGTTTTTTGGTGGAGAGTACTAAATGATTTTCTGCCTACAAGACAAGAACTCTGTAGGAGACATGTGGAACCAGTATCTTTCTGTGAAGTCTGTGGTGATCCAGAGGAGACTGTAAAGCATGTTCTTCTTGATTGCTCTGTGGCTAGGCTTTTTTGGCAGCAAACAAGACTGGCAATTGGAGTGAAGGTTCCAAACATGAATACAGAGACGTGGGCGGTGGACTTGATGTCAGAGCTATGCCCACGACGTGATCAGGCTGTCATCATGTGTGGAATGTATGCACTATGGATGATGTGAAACAAGAGACGACACGGTGAACTTTCGATGCCAGTTCACCAAGCAGTAATCTGGGCAAGGGATACCGCCTATGATCTATGGCAATTGAAGCATGAACCTGTTAAAAAAGGGCCGAGGCTAAAGCCGAGATGGAAGAAACCGACTGTAGGCTGTGTGAAAATCAATACAGATGCAGCTTTCTATGATGGAAATAAACAAGGTGCTACTGCATGCATTCTTAGGAATCACAGGGGAGAATTCTTATCGGCACGGGCCATATGGTATGAATGGAATTTTGATGCATGTTACATGGGAGCCAAAGCCTGCAGAGATAGTCTGCGTCTTGCTGTGGAAGTTGGGGTTCAGCGAGTGGAGTTGGAAACGGATTGCCTTCAGTTGGTACAGCTATGGAATAAGAAGGATGCTCAACAATCAGTCTTAGATCCACTCATTAAGGAGATTTGCGTTTCAGGATTTTTCATTCTCATATATCAGTAGAAGTTGTAATAAGGTAGCTCATACTTTAGCAAAACAAGTTTCAGATTCGCATCGGTCGGAGACGTGGCATGTAACTCCGACGTGCGTGTATGATCTGATTTCTTCTGAGTGATCTGTCGATTGATAATAGAAGGCAAGCAAGTCACAAAAAAAAAAGAAAGGGAAACCCCAGTTGCAAAGAAATCGAAGCCGCAGGATAAGGAAAGGAAAGTCGTTTCTTTCTTCAGTTTCTGATTGGGCAAGGCAAGGTAAGGCTCGTCTGAGGAACCAATGTGCCATATATTCACTGGTTTGTATGGTAGGTTTCTGTGATCTGGCAAAATAATACTAGTAAACTATGGGCAATACTTGCAACATGCTTCTAGTTCTAGCAAAATAAGAGTACAATATTTATTCCAATATATGATTCTTGGTATTGGCAAAGCTAAAGTAATTTGAAGAGGATATTCAGTTTATCTCGTAAATGCATGGACTTAGACCATATGATGGTAAATATATATGATAATTTTAGTCCTGATTATTTGATTTTACTCTATATACCTTGGTTACTGATTCTTGGACCCAAAGCAAAATGAGAGATCATCAGACGAAACTACAGAGCTTCATATGGCTTCAGCTTCACCTGTTGTTACACTGTTCATGTCATAGTAGCAATTCATTCCATTTCACAAAACCAAGCAAAGGCACCTTGGAATGCAGAAATTCCACAGGAATCAATTCATTTTTATAGAAAAAATACAGAAAATAAAAAAAAATCCTGCATTCCAAAATAGGCCTAAAAGAAAAGATAGGCCACCATATTCTTCAAACCAAACACCCTTTAAAGATGTCGCTAAGGTACCTAGATATAATTTTGCACTCCTATTTCCATACAGCCAGGCGCTCAATCAAGTTCCTACAAACAAAGTCTACCTTGTTTAAACGGGGATAAAGCCTCACTCCACAACCTATCTCAAATTTCATCAGACTCCCTAGCTGCAGAAATGTCACTACGAAGATCAAATGCTGAAAACCATGAAGCGCCCCTATAATCTGCTCCATGACAATAACAATGAGCACACCAATGCTATACTTTTAATCTAACTCCTTTTTGTGAATTTGTGGTTTTCTCGGATAGTAGCTGTGCTGACTAGTGACTCCAGCACCACCCCCGCCTTTGTGATCTCTACTGCCATGGGCTCTTCTTTCTACCAGTTTTCCGCATAGAACTTGTTTTTGAACTCTGGTAAAGAAGTGAGGTAAAAAAACGGTTTAAGATGCAGATGTTTCAATATGCTTATATCCAAGGAAATTTTGTTGTCTGACTCACAGATTTAAATTTCAGTTTCCCTCTGACTCTGTTCTTCTGAGGTTTCAGTTTGTAAATCCGAACCATCCAATGGTGGGTTGTGAAAACCTGCATTCAGCAGCATGGAAACACAAGGAATGCATTATTCAAGCAATATGGGATTTTTCACGTCCAAATTGGGGGAAAAAAGAGAATAAAAGCACCGCACCTCCTCAAAATGTGTAAGTTTAAAATGCTTCTTCCCTATTTCATATCTTCTCACTCTATCAAAGCCCTTACCATCAGTTTCGACAAATCTGCGAACATTGGAAAACAAGGTTACACTTCATTCACAAATGTGTCAATTGAACACAGTATAATAACTTCGATGTGTCACAGACCTGTAATAGCAAAGCTTGTACATGAGGGAATTCAACATGATTGGGGTGCCATGAGCATCAACACGGTAGTTGCCATCCTTCTAGAGAAATAAGGTACACAAAACAAAACATCAAATATTTGACAGAGCCTTTTCATCTCAGGATGTAACCCACCCACCCACAACCAACAGACGCACACACCAAAAAAAAGGCTAGCAACTAGAAGATAGTACCTGAGGACCCACAAAGAAAGTCATTTTGATTTTGTCCTAAGTCAAACAACCCTAAGTTTGACTAAGTTTATACAAAAAAAATGTGCCAAATGAATATCATTTGATAGGAGCCAGGGTATAGCAGATAGCACAGGTGTTAGCAGTGGGCGATCGGTGGTTGGGGCTTAAACCCCCAACGATGTGACGGAGCTGTGCTTGCGAGCGAGTGAGAGAGGGACATGCCTACATGAGAGGCATGCAACCTTGCTTGATTCTTATCAAACGAATACTCCATGTATATACCCCAAAGCCTAACAGACTTGAGTTAAGATGCAACAACCAAATCTCCTAACATTTGGGAAACAATTCAACATAAGAAACCGGAGCAACCAAAGCCTTGTGCGGCGCCCGCGCACTGGCTCGACGATCAGCCACGCTTGTGCTTGCGCCACTGATACGTGATGCCCGTCATGACAACATTGGATTCATCGTGAAATATATTTTCATAGTAAATCTATTTGGTGCCATAAATATTGATAATCTTCTATATAAACTAGGTCAGACATAAAATGCTTTGACTTAAGACAAAACCAAAACGTCACTCTTTGAGGGACAGTACTATTGTCCGGATCTCTCTCTTAATTAATAAATGCAGATCATATTCCTGTTATTGGCAAGGAAATGCAAGAGGCAAGTCCACAACTTACAAGGTAATCTGCTTCCTTTATTTGAGGGAATACACCACCTCCGATTCGAACCATCCAGAGGAACTTATTAATATCATCACTTGGGTAGCCAATAAGCCCTGAAAAAGAATCACCTGGTTTAGGTGAATGGCAGCACTTGTTTAAGGCAATTGTTTGCTTCTAGAAGCCAAAAATGTAACAACCTCCAAAGATAACAAGCACATATTTGACATCTAAGGAATTGAAGATCTCCCATGCTGCTTTTTCTGGGGATGCCATTGCAGTCCCAACTGTTGCTATGTGTGTGTTATTCCATGTATTATTGTCCACAATAACAGTTCTGTTTGCCATTGCAGTTGTCTGATAACCATAGTCCCACCAAGATGCAACCTGCCAAAATAAATATCATATTGCTGTCAGAATAAACACAGATAGTGTAATAGTAAGAAGCAAGGTATACCTTATCATCTACATCTGTGTTATGGCGCAGCCATCCATAAGCTTCACGGAAATCATCAAAAACATGAAACCCATCTTGTGAACGAGATGTTAGCACAATTGAAGGTGCTGAATATGCTTCTGCAGCAGCCCACACACAATGGACCTGCAAAAATGGCATCATTTACTAGCGATGTTCATGTAATCTAACAGGGATGTAGTTTGCAGAAAGAACGGTTCCCTTACCACGTAAAAACCAGAAAGTATGATCAGCAGCATTATGCCCACAGCAGATGGCCCGCAAGGCAGTACTAAAAGCTTTTCTTCAGTTCTATGATCAACAAGTGAACTTCCCTCTGAGTCTCTGTCTTTCTTCCGATTTTTCTTGGATGGTTTTTCCTTCGAAACCATTTCTGAGTTGGTAGGAGTATCAGAACTCCCATCCCTTGCCTTGAATTTGATAAAATATCATATGAGTGAATAAACCAATGGAATAAATAGGGAAAAAAAGACACAAAAAAAAGCAGTCATACTGTAGAAGATTCATCATCCAGTATTGGACGCTGAAATTTCATTGATCTTGTAAGGACACCAAAAGCTTCAGACAGAGCAATCCCAGACAAAATGCATGCAGCAGGAGCAAGGACCAGCATAAGTCGGACCTATCATTGCAATAACATATCGATTGATAAAAAGACCAGCATTGTACTGCAGTTTGCAAATGTTCCATGCTAAAGGGATTTACCATTACTCCAGAGAAATACACAGAGGTTACCAAGTACAGAACCAAAAATGAACTTGCATCAGATAACGGTAAGAAGCATGACTGAAAATTGAGTTAGCGCCAATCAGTCAAAAGTCAAAAACATGGTAAAACTAACTAACAAAACTGCTTGTTCAACTAAAAGAAATGGAATGCTTACTATGATCCCAGCAGGAACTAAGAAGGCCAGCACATTGATATCCATAAAATAAGAAGGCCAGGTTGGTGGTTGGTGTTCGCTCACACTAGCAATTATAGGGATGTACTTGCTTGCATAGGTTCTGTCAGGGGCAAAAGGAAAAGGTGAAAAACAAACAGCTAATGTGTCAACTTTTATACAGAAAAAGAAGAAATATGGATTGATTGTATAACGAGAGTTGATAACAGGTTTAGCGGCAACTAGGAAAAAACACAACAGAGGTCCATTTGACAACAAATATACTCTCTTATAGTAAGTATCAGATCTAACTATATTTTTCAGTATATTGCAAATAAATTAAACCACTTAGACTTAGACACATGTGTTGATAAGGAAATGTGGATACTTCATTATAACAAGAGATTATGTTGAAAGCTCATTATGCATGCAAAAATCAAGGTGTCACAAACATGAAACATGTGTGCCTGTAAATATCATTGCACTTTATGTAACAAAGGGGAAAGCATAAAGGAGCACTAGTAAACCTCTCTAGCAACCTTAACAATCAAATCTTAAAAGTTTGTGTTCCTAGAGACCAAATCTGTCATCTTACTTTGCAACAGAACATCAAGAGCTCAACAATTCAACTAACAATGTCAACTTGATAAGAACTTACGGATCCAGCAGACTCAAACTGCGACCACTCCAGCCTTTTGTTGGGCTAGATGCAATCAATGCAACGAGTATTGCTGCAACAGCAAAACAAACAGCCCTGAAGGATTTTTGCTGTTAGATGTGTCAAGTGGATAGCTAACAGTTCAGTGACCTAAACATGAACAGCTGCTTCATTTTGACTCTTGAGGAACAAATCTGTCTTTGCTCAAAATTATGAACCATTAAGAGATATAACACTTATTATGCATTTTAACTAGTTCCAACTTCCAAAATAAAAAACTTACAATCCAAGTGTAATTACAAATGTCATGGCCACTTTGAACAGTCGAGGAGTTAAAAGTCCTTTGATGTAATAAACCAGAGCAACCACATGGAGTATTATAAACACCTGTTTTTGAAATAACAGAGAGGATAGGGGGGAGATGCATTAGCTTGCAGCCAAGGTTTTACTGAATTGGGAAAAACTAGGAAACAAAGTATAACATGTAGGTAGGTCAGGACTCAGGAGTGCAAGTGGGTACCAAATGGTGCTTTCTAGGTCAGCTAGTTTAGTTCATTTCTCTCCCTAAATTATGTGGCGTGTCATTCTTATTTATTTTAGCATGTTTTGGGTTGACCTAATGACTCAAAAGAAGTGCAACTTGCATCCCTAGTAGACACACAATGGACATACCAGAAATGATGCAAAGTGCTCTGACGTCATTACTGCATTAAAACCAACAACAGGTACCAATGCTGCCAGAAGTGTTCCAAGCACAATCTGCATTGTTTTTACCGGTATGAAAAATTTTGTATTCGCTTTACAAAAGAATTGATATGACAATAAACCTACGGACTTACAAGGGGAGCATAAGCAATATAAAGTCGTGAAGAGTAACGACCAGTCACAATACACAAGAGAACATGCATCGGGATAAGATTGATGATGAAAGTGTAGCCTCCCCAAGAACAAACCTGAAAGGAGAAATACAGTGGCACATCTTGGATACATGGTCTATACCAGTTACTACAAATACAACAAAAAATGGAAACAAAAATACCATGTAGAAGTACGAGAGAGCATTAAGTGTTGCATAAAAGAGTGATCCAGTGTTTAGTGTCTGCAAAATCATTTCATATACATGTTTAAAGTAGCAAAGAGATACTTCAGAGAGAGAAAGGAACAGAAGGAAAAACTTTGAGATCACTCACCTTTACATATAGATAAAACGTGAATATTAAAGCAAATATAGCTACAGCTTCATTATCGTAACTGCCAGCGACAGATCTTGAGATGTATGATGGGACCTGCATATTGGCAGGGAGTGATGAGTAGGTTCTTTATTAAGTGACATTTACAAGATAGGATCATTGGTATACTGCTAAACATCTAAAAAGGTTGAAAACCTGTTAGAAGGCCTTCTTTTTTTACATTTATATGGAAAAGGCTGGTGTTAAACATCATATTAAATGAGGGAAACCAATATCCCGCACATAGAAACCCAATTCGTAACATGATTTTCACTAGTAAGAAATTTTCATTGTCAGTGAACAAAGCTCATAAGTTAGCTTTCCTTCAGGTCTCAGCTCACCAATTTGGTTTTCTGATTAACAGAACAGTGAGCCTTTTTGTCATGCAGAATAACTTCCCTAGACTTTTCACCTTTGCCAAAAACAAGAAGATATCTGTGTTGCAGTTTCTTTCAAACAACCACCTTGAGACTCAGTTTCACCTACCATTGTCTGAACAAGCTTACCAAGAATACCAAACAATGCAAGAATATATTCAAACTATACAAGTTCAACAGGACACAAAAGATTACTGGCACTATATTTGGGGCAGCAGCAGCTATACTTCCTCTAAATTCTACAACTTCCCCTACAGAAATGTTCAGCCTCCTGCCCCTTTTCTATGGATTTGGGATTCAAAATGTTGTAACAAACTTAAAGTCTTCTCCTGGCTCATGATTATGGATAGGCTGAACACAAGGAATCTTCTCAAAAGGAAAAAACACAAGTTGGAGGGCAACAACTACAATTGTGTTCTCTGTAATCACAATGTTGAGGAAACTGCTTTTCATCTCTTCTTTAGTTGCCCTTTCAGTCAGGCCTGCTGGCATCACTTGAATATGCACTGGAACTTCCAAAGTGGTTTCTTCCAAATGATGATGCAATCAAAACAACAATACCAGAATCCCTTCTTCATGGAGATCTTCATCATTGCTGCCTGGCACATATGGAAGCAGCGAAACAATTTTATTTTTGATAGAGGACGGCCTTCTTTCTCCTCCTGGAAATGCTCCTTCTTAGATGAGTCTAGATTGCAAGCTCTTAGAATGTCTGAGGATAAACGCTCTTCTTTCCTCCTTTGTTTAGATCTCTTTTCTTAATTTTCTGGCAGCCTAGTGGCTCTCTCAGCCTCCTAGGTGCTTTTTGTTGTGCTCGTTTCTTTGTGCAGTTCTTACCTTTTTTATTTATTTATAAAATCTCACAGTGGGGGTTTCCCCTGCTGTATTTTACGCTAAAAAAAAACAGTGAGCCTTTTACATGTTGGGAATATATCTACTTGTCAATGATAGGCAACACTATTTTGGATGAATGAGAAAAATCAAAGGCCAAAGCATCTCCTTCGAATGTTTCGAACATAGAAGCTCAGAAGTGGTTCAAAAATTGTTCTTTTTTCTTTAGGTCCTTCAAATTTAACCGCAAAACAATTATACCAATGTGAATGCAGAACTGTTCAAGGAGAGACCACATTGAGCATAAGCAAACAAGGACTTGCAATGAAAATGGGTTGTTCAGATCATAACAACTAAAACAATAAAGTGCCAAGACTTCAGGTCTTCAGCCTTTTTTTTTTTTTTTGAAAACGCAGGAGAGCTGTGTTTCATTATATTATAGAGAAGGTCTTCAGCTGTTAAGCTCAAAGACTCAGACAATATTGACAAAGCTAGCATATCCTTATCTAATTGCCTCATTCATGATGCGCCCACAAAAGAATAGAAGAGCGAAAAATTTCAAATCAAGCAAACATATCGAGGATCTAGTATTTTTCAGGAAAGAAAAACATAGTCAATATAACAATTACCATTGCTAGAATAGTTGCTGCCATCAAACCAGCCCCAGGGCCCTTTGTTTCCTGGAGACATAATAGTGAGATTACTAAAGAACTTCAATAATCCAGATTAAGAGCATGGGTTTTTAATAATAACAAAACAACCTTGGTTAATAGGTAAGTTGCCCAGGACGCATTGACTGAGAAAATTGGAGCAGTGAAGACACAGACAGTCTCCACCGACAATGGGATGTTAAGGGAATTCAGCAGCCTATGCCAACCAAACAATTGAGTCATCCTAACAGTAGTCCAAATCTACCCAATGAAGCATTCCTCTAATAGTATGCATTGGCAGTGCAATATTTCACATACCACCATATTGTACCAGCAGTAAGTGTCAAACCAGGATAGACAGTGCCGCCAATAACACGCCCAAGAGGATACCTAAATGCAGGTGACAGTGAGCATTGAGCATAGAAATAACTTGAAAACAAGGATAGATTCAAGTGTTGTTGGAAATCTTACCATGTTCGGTCATCAAACCAGTTCCAGAATTCATATATGCCATTCTTTGACAAGAACTGAAACAAGGGGTGAATTACACTGAATCAAAATTTAAGCGCATTGCATAACTGCTTTTGAAACATTAAGACACTAGTAAAGCACTTGTGCACAAATCCAAGAAGCAAATGTACATTGGAAAACATCCCTGCCATTTAGTCACCCAAATATTGGGATCATTCAATACATGTCACCTGAGACTACACAGCCGTATATTACAACAGACAAATTGCAAAGAAGCCTAGGGATGCAAGTGGTACCCAGTGTTTTCTGAGTCAGCTACAATAATATTAAATACAATGGCAATGACACTTTCTAAATAAATTGCATAGCAAGTTTTGGGTCGGCCTAGTGACCCAAAAGAAATGGAGCTCGTCGCATCCCTACCGTACCGAATTCCCTAACCCTATAACTTGTTGAAGAGAACATAACATTGCGTCCTAAGCGAACTCAACTCCTGATGCATCCCATTAGGCAATAAGTTAATAACAGACTGTGGACAAACACGGAAACACCACGGGGGGAAACCTGGGTAACGCGGTAATTGAAGTAGGGATCGAACTCGTGGATGACGCTTTCGTACTTGATCACCTGCGGCGCATCAAGGACGAGTAAGACAGGCATGGGTCCGAGCAAACCGAATTCCCAATTCCCAAAAGGATCTGAAAATGGTGGGAGTGGGGTTCGGGTCGATCTTACAGAGAATAGTCGGATGGAGAAGGCGAGAACGCCGATGAGAAGGAGGGTGAAGGTGCACAGCACTCCGCCGAAGGCGTTCCGGAGGCGATCTACGCTTCCGCTTGACGCCACAGAGGACTGGGGCTCCGGCATTGCTGCTGAGAAGCAGAGTTTTGCGGCGAAGGAAGCCAAAAGAAAAAAAAAATGGCCGGGGCCCAGGAGGCGGAGGTTTATGAACTTTCTTAGGGTCGTTTGGAACTTTGGAACACAGATATTATGCAATAATTTCATACGAATCAATTTCTTTTTAAAAAAAAAAGGAAACGCAGGAATATAGAAAAATTCCCATGTTACAGAGAGTGTATTCGTGTTTGGCCTGCGGTGTACTAGGAGAAGAGTCGACGATCATCGGGTCCTAGCGCTGGGACACGAGCGAAGCACCGAGCAGCGTCCCTACACGCCGTGAGGACGAAGTGGCAGTAGTGTCGCTAACTTTTTTATTGTCTAAAAGAAATTTTGATCTTTTGTAATATTATAAATTCGTTCTAAATTATAAAGTATTTTGATTTTTTTAAAAAAAAATACATTGTTTTACTATGTATGTACACCTGGATATAATGCATATTTATATACAACAAATGTAACGTAGGTAGAGAAAGCAAAATGTCTTGTAATTTTATAATTTGGAACGGATGCGTAGCTCAAGTAAAAGATTCATTTTCTTATGGTTGTCAAATCTCAATGATTGTTGGCATCACTAACTTTTGTATTTTTCTTCAAATAGAATGGAGATTGGTATACAAGCAATCTTGATGTTTTAGGATTTTTATTAGGATAGATTAATGCTCAATAAAGATTACACATGTACTCCTATTTCTTTATTGAAGGTGACTATGTTAATTAAAGAATAAGTCCTTTATTATTATAAATGAATGCATGGAACATGCATACTGCACACTCAAACTTATAGGCCCCAAGAACTAAAATATCAAAGTTTTTAAGAGGGATTGTATAATCGCTACTTTTCTCTCACAACAAAAACAACCTCAGACGGCTTATCAGTCACCGAAACAATCAAGCAAACAGGGAACAATCAAGCAAACAGGGCGATATCGATGCTTCTTGCTTTATTTTACAATTAAGATAGGTACCATTTTGTTTCTATCCACACTAATTATAACGATGCACATGCCGCTAACTATGTTTTTCTTTAAGAAGAGAACGCACGCGTACTAAGGTTCAAGTTTCTCGATTTTGGTAAAAAAAAGAAAATCGGAACACGTAAGACAGTCGAAATAAACGGTAACATGCCAAGAGAATAGAAACTCACCCACACTCTCGTATTGGTCAACGGTGGCAGACATTGGGACTGAAAAAACCCAGAACGCTAGTAGTTTACATGCTTCTTACATGAGTTGCATTGTTCTACAAGAAATGAAAGTCGATTGTTTTGTATCCACCCATGGTAGCCATCCTGGAGGCTGGCCGAAGGCTTCAGAGAATTACGAAAAGGGCTATAGTGTTACCAAACGGAGAAAAGCAATCGACTGGTCAGGCCATTTTGTTATATTCCTTTCTCAGAAAAGCTGCTCCGATGAAGAAATTATGTTTTCAAGCAACATGCCAATACTTTCTTTCCTTCGAAGTTCATGCTACAGCGCTCAGCATGCTGCATGCATTCGAAACACAAATGCACTAAGCAAGTAAGCAGAGTACAATGTGTGGTACATCTAATGAACTGCTCTGGGCTCTGCCAGAGCAGACCTACGATCATCTCAAACCTGATCATTTGAATTGGCAGGATGCCCCAAACACAGGTCACAATCACCAGCAAACTGAACGTCATACTCCTGTGCTAAAGTGAGCTTCGACTAAGGGTCTTCAAGAATGGCACGTGCCAGATTTGATGCTAGAGCCAATCTCGCAGAGCTCATTGCATGGCTTGGTAGGTGATTGCTTGAAAAATCTGGCCGCAGCTTGGCCATTGACAGTTCTTGCAGCTTGTTGAGCAACAATGTCGTCTCAGCAACATTCATAAGAGGGCTGAGTTTGCTATTAAGTAGCTCCACCTGGACAAAGTGGTGACAGAATTACGGAATAGATTTGGTTCTGTGGTCTGGATAGAACTGGTACTGGCATCCTAAGCCAACACAGAAATAAAATTACCGAGTCATGTAGAAGGGGTAGCCAGAAACGTTGTGGTGTGGATGGGTTTTTCATAAGCTGTAAAGAAACACATTTATATGGTCAGGAGGCTGAAGACAGCAGACTATTGGCATCCTCCAGGATCCATTAAAAAAAAAAAAAAAAAAAAAAAAAAAAGATCCTCTTTTTCCTCGAGGTATGGGGGCGATGAGGTTTTTTATATGCTTTTTTTAAGAGAGAGAGAGATGGCAGCTCTGCCTTTCAATTAAGATAGGAAAAAGGACTTTAAACACAGTATGAAAAAACAAAGAAAGGAGGGGCACTTCCCCAGCTGGGCCCACGAAGTGTTGATATATGGTTAAAAAACACAACTGATATGTTAGAACTTCACCTGTATTAGAAAATCCACAGTTTGCTGGGCAGCCTCATCACACCTTCTGTCTAGAGCTTGTTGCAGAGACCTCTTGAAATCCCGGTACCTTGGCACAATCATATCCTAAGCTGACATTCAACATTGTCATGTAGAGAAACAAATTTGATGGACAAATAAATACCTGTGAAGGAACTCAAGACCACCCGCACTACCAATGTCAGAACCAAGGAGCTCGAGCAGCCCTTCCCATTGCTGAAAATGAAAAACTGATATTAGCTGAAGGGGATTACTCCTCCTTTTGATCACTGTTACTAGGTTACTATTGTGCAGAGAACTAGTTGCCAATTACATCTGAGGAATTTAGAAAGAAAAAAGGAACCTTAAAACTATCATCTGTGACTGACTTTCCAATGTGTTCAAATAACTGTTGAGCAATTCTGTCAAGACAAACTTTATCATGAGCTTGCTGGAACCAGTATACACCAGTTCCTTTTCGTCCATGCTTCCAATGATAAATGCCAGCAACCTAAAAGAGAAACAAGTAGTTATCAGATATGAATCCTTAGTTTAAGCTAACATTAAGTTCAGTTGAGAACAATGGAAATGCAAGGTACATGTGGAAGTTTGACTAAGCAACATCCAAAACACAAGATGATCACCATGCCATGCCCCTATTTTTCATTAGTAACAAAAAGTTGTGCAACATTTGAATCCATGTTTACCTTCATGATGACTGTACTAACATTCTCCAGTTCATACAATCGGCAAATTTCCAAAGTCTGCCCACAGAAATGAGGATTATAGACAATAAAAATGGGTCTGAGATGCTGAAAGCCAGTATATAATTAAAATGCATGGTACCTTGAGTACTAGGCAATTATCTTGTATGGGTTGCTTGAGAAGTAGAATCTCCAAGAGTCCTAGGCCTTGGTTTAGACATGAGGACAGATAAGTCGGTGCAATCTGAGAACCAAACATACAAGATAGCCAAGATAAATGTTGTCAAAAGGAGACATTTTAGCTATCACAAACGACAACAGAAATTCAAAAGTTTCTCATACTAAAAGTAAAACAGATTAATATAGAAGATCAAAGGCATATGCACATATAAATATTCAGCAAAACATATAAAATACTCCCTCCATTCCAAATTATAAGTCATTCCAAGAATCTTGGAGAGTCAAAGCATCTCAAGTTTGACTAACAATTATAGACAAAAAACTATAAAAATTTATGACATCAAATAGTACTATGAAAATATAATTGATAACGAATCAAATAATACTTATTTGGTATCATAAATGCTATTATATTGTCATATCAGTTTGGTCAAACTTGAGATACTTTGACTCTCCAAGATTCTTGGGATGTCTTATAGGCCTTGTTTGGAACAGCTTAAATGCTGCTTATGGCCAAAATAAGCTGAAACTAACAGCCAAACAGCTCACTTTTTGATAGCTTTTTCTGGCCACGCTTCTCCCCACCACCCCCATTTACACTAAACCGCAGAAACTGGGTCATACCCGCTTCTCAAATAAGCGCATTTTCCATATTTGTGCAGCTTATCTGATAAGCGCTTCTCTGGAGGGAGTAGTTCCTATTCACAACTCAGTTGGAACCCATTTCCTATTTACCATTGGATGGATCCATGCTTCAGTAAGCCAACCGAGAGGTAAAAGGGAAAAGAGATCTCAAGGGTAGATAAACAGACCAAAAGGCTAAAAAGGAAATGATCAGGGGCAGATATGGGCCTAGGGCCACTAGGACCACGGCCCTAGGGTTGGCCCAAAATACTCTTATACTACATGTGATTTTTTGCCCAAACTGAAGTAACACTGGGCTGTTGGGCCAAATTCTTACTCCCAGCCGGTCCAGACACAAAAAAAAAGAAAGCAGGACCTCCTTGACACCTGATTGTGACTCCAGAAGTCAGCGTGCAGCTGCGTGGACCACCGCCGCAATCCGACTTGGCGACTCGACTCCCATCCCTGTTCGGCCGTTCCTCTCCCTGTCCAGCTGGCCTTTTCCTCTACCTGTCCAACTGGCCCATTCCTCCCCTTCACCGGCTGGCTGCTGCAGTGCTGCTTAACCCTAGTAGTCATGCCGCTGCCATCTGCTGCCGCACCGCCCATTGCGTCACCGTCAGCCGGCAACTCGGCAAGAGGGGTTGCAGCAGCCCGTCACCACCAGGTCCTCTGCGCTAGCCGCTAGAGGCTGTACATGGCTCCGTGCTCCATGGTCGGAGGCACGTTGGGCAGCCGGCAATTGGCATGCCTCTGTGCTGGTGGCCCCTTCCCTTCTGCAAGACTGCAGAGCAGTAGGAGTACACCGCACAAGCACAGGAATACATTACAACAGGTTGTTCTCTAATTCGATTGATCCAAGCCTCCAGCCAAATATGAAATAACACAATCTCCCATTCCAATTTTCCATAGTTCCATTTTCAATATATTTGTTTGTTTTTGTTTTTTTTGGTAGGATGTAGCACCAAGCAGGCGAGCAGTCAGGTTGTTTTACTTTGTTTTTCTTTTGCATTCCGTAAACTTACACAATGTAGAGGACAAAAGACATTGAAATCTTTTTTTTTCTCTCTTGGTCCTAGACTCCTACGCCTATACAACCAAGTCAATCTTTTGTTTCTGTATAAGTACAAATTTGCAATGAGAACTAGTAATGGAATGCTATGCGACTAGAATCAGTTTGTTGTACAATTATATGTGGAACCGAGATACATCCACTAAATTATGTATTTTACTGTTCACCTTATGATGTTTCAAATTTTTAGGTGGCTAACTACTGGCCCTAGGCTTGGAAATTCATCAGCTCCACCACTGGAAATAATCCCAGTTAAATAATGCATGCATACAAGTCGTGCAGTTGCTAGTTCAAGAAGTGCATGGTTAATGCCTAATAAAAATACATAGAACTAAACTAATTAGTTGGTGGCGTATAGGGTTACTATGTTAGATAACTAACCTGCCAAGTTAAAGAATGAGAACATAAAACTTGAGCATAGACTAGCCGGTGCAGTTCCTCTATGCTTATACCACCTAAGTTAGGTCGCCGTTCATGCAACATAATATCCGCATAGTCATTATCAGCTGTCAGAAGTTCCATAGCATGTGTGACCAGCCTGCAGGTACAAATGCCCAAATCAGTTAGGACAGTGTTTCAATGAATAGAAATTAGCAAATTGTCCATCTTACCAAGGGCCAAAATTTTTTGTGCATTCTGCCAGGACAACCTAATCATGGAAAAGATGTCATACAAACAAAAAATAAGAATGTATAAGAAGTCCAAGGACAAAGATAGAGGATGACTTCATGCTCTAACCTCTGGATTTTCTGAAAGGACACCAATAATGAGGCCTGTTAATCCATTACTGCCAGAGGGTGGCTTAAGCTGTATGCATTTCTGTGCTAAATGGTGCATTCCCTCAAAACCCTGACAAGATGTATATTTTATTATGATGTAAGATGTCAATTTTTCAAATGCATACTTCCTTCGGAAAAACTTAAACAAGGGTATGAACTATTGAACTATATACTAAAAGTGTTTCCTAACAATCCTTTTGAAGTGTTCTTTATTGGGATTTCATTTATGCTGAAGTGGAGTTTGCAGCTCAAGCAACACGACCAGGACAAGCTGAAGGTGATCAAGAAGAGAACAATGAACTGGATGAACAACTTCATACCAACCAACTACCCGATGTCGGACATCGTCAAAATCTAAATAAATCTGTAACAGGACAGCTGCTTCAGCTTTACGTTTACTTTTGGATGGTAAACTGGTATGCCCAGCACCTTGGAAACACTTGCTTTGTATAAGAGCAGAGGGAACTCTTTCCAACAAAAACAAAATAAAACTATACACTGAAAAGTAATTGTTTGCATGAGAAAAGGAAGAAATTGAAGGGCTAAGAGAATCCAATCCCCCAAAAACACATCTGCTGTCATCATACATATCACGGTGCAATGCAGTTTAAATTAATAGCAGGTTGTTTGGACATTGATTTAGAGAAGAGAAGATGGTTAAGAAAAAGTATCTGGGCTTGTATGGTGGGTCCAGGATATATCAAATAAATGATCTCACGAGCAAGCAGATGTTTTAATAATAGTAATTTTGACATGGAATTTTCTTTCTGGGAAAACCATTTGAAACCTTTTCAATTAGGAAGGAAACGCCCATGGCCCATGATGCATCTATTCTTGAGAAATGGTCATTAAGCGATGCAATTATCAGCTATTAACAACTTAATCAAGCAGAGGAACCACAAAGCACTATATATAGATTATAATACAAGAGAACTAACCACTGTAAATGGTTTTATGTAAAGAAAATGAGAAACAAACAGCTCCAGCCAATGCGAAGTAGCATCAGTGAGTTCCTTTATGTTCCCCATCATAATATGAAGCAAATTCTTCAAACCATCACGGGTTTTTTGGTGGCCGCACTGGATCCAAAATGCACTGCACTCCAGTTTAGTTACTTGACCTCGCCACTTTTCCCATGCCTGAAAATACAGATACCTTAGCAAAAGCTTTCCACTGACTTGATCATAAGGCTTACAAACATGCACAAAGAGGACTTCCAAATCCAAAATATGCACAAAAAAGGCACCTGAAGGATGCCACACATATTTGGACCATTTAGAATCAATATTATATATTTTTATACAAACAAAATTGTGCCTTTCCATTTTCTTTTTCATTTTGACAAAATAATCACAGAAAGTAGATAGAGATGGTGCAGCAAAGCAGCCATATCATTCGCAACGATGAACAATCAGATGGTTGCACTGAGAACTTCAATCTGCAATAGTACCAGGTCATTATGGTGATTATAAAAAGTCATAGCTTTGAAGCATCTATGTTCCAGCATGCAGTGGAAAACTAATAACAGAGCAAGAATAAAAAACAAGCAACCAACTTTTGTAGGAATTGTTCATTGATATGAAATAATTTTTTTGTTAATGGCACAGGGTTGAAAACCAAGTAATAGCTCAGTTGGTAGAGCCTCCATTTTGAGAGGCTAGCCACCCAGGCTCAAACCTGGTTGCTCACAGGTAGTCAAGTTTTTTTTTACAGCATAGAACTAGTGCAATCATACAATATCCATAATTCAAGGGAATTCAAGGGGACAGAAGATGATACTTGCTTCAAGAGAAAATGGCACCATTTTATAAGACAAACCTTGATAAAATCAGGTCTTGTTTTGCAGCACTGGCCTAATTTACCAGTTGGCAAATTTGGTCTCATGCGGGGCATCGTTGATACAAGAACAGCAACAGCCTCGACCAATCCATTTTCTGTCTGGTAACCAAAGGAAGAAAAGTAATTATTTTAGGAAACCAGGTATACATAAAATCAACTGACAACATAACATGGTGGCACATGGCCAAAGCTACAAGGAATACATGTATTGCTACAGCCTCAAATAAACTCCTGAAGAAAATGCATATCAGTGAAAGAACTAAAGTACTAACATTAAGCTAAAGTACATTACATCATAGCTCAGTTACATTTTCATGGAATCTTACTTGTAAAATAAATGAATTCAAGCATAAAAGGAAAAGAAAATCAAATCTAAAATGAACAAGTCAAACATATCCAATATGAGTCCTCATATTATGAGTTCCCACCTAAATTTAAGTTCAAACAGATCCATTCTGCCATTCCAAGTTTCCACTTTCATCTTCACAACAGTCGTACAAAATCAAGATCCATGTCAATATTATATGCTACTGTTCCCACTCAACCAAAATTGGCTTGAATTATAAAAAAAATATTCGCTATACAACCAGGACTTAAATTAATTGTATTTGTTGCAGCAGGCGAACCATTTTAACAGTTCAGACTTCAAACTCCACGGTAAAAGGACATGTAGCAAAACAAAGCATAATTCATATATATGTCTATTACTGTACACTTGGACATAGTCTTGCAGTTGAGATGCAGAGTTGTTTGATCGAAAACCGAACGAAGACAGAAATAAAAATAATATGCACACAGACACATGCATACATTCGAGAACCATACATTTCATAAATTCTTTCTTGGATATACAAAATACATGATAAACAAAAAATGTATTCTTCCGTCTTTAGCGTCATGCTTGAGGAGAGGTCTAACTTAGAAAATTGTGTGTTCGTCAATTCCCGGAGCCTGTTAGACGCGTTCGGTTAATTTCATCCTCAAGACGAGCTTGCAACAACCTCCAATTAAGTTGTGCTTCCATGGTCATCAAATATTTAATCGCCGTCGTCAACCATATGCGGCATATGGTTTAGTAATAATAAGGGTGGCTTATGTCTCCAAAGCTCGGTCGGGACATTAACATTGCCACATCGGAGTAGAACCGAACATATTGTTGATGAAGGAGGGGGGGGGACTTTTGCCTCGTCGGTGCCCAATCCTGTACACCAGCTTTCATTAACACAGACGTGTGTGAGTTGCCTTTGCCTCTTCGGTGCCCAATCCCATTAATTGGGACGTGTCGATGCAGTAGTGACCTCGCCTCGTCGGCAGTTCGCCATCATTTCGTCTAGCCTCATCGGCACTAAACGTGAAGTGAACGCAACATAAGAATATCCGTAACAATTAGCAATACAAGTATTGCTTCGACAATCTTGCTCATGTAATTGAATCGACAGCCTCCTGGCGTAGGTATCTTTCTCATAGCGACGGGCAAGGTTTTCCCGTCTCGCACACCTTGATTTTTCATCATCGCGACGAGCGGGATTTTCCCATATCGTGTGGTCTTTGTTGCGACGAGCAGGGTTTTCCCATCTCACGTGTTGCAACGAGCGGGATTTTCCAGTCTCGTGCATCTTGATTTTTCGTCATTGCAACGAGCATCTACCTGCAAAGACAGTGCTCGCGTCGAGAAAATATATTATCAGTTTGTCGAGCTCGATGAGGGCAACCCTCGCTGGTTACCAGCATAACGAGCTCAGAATGGCAGCCTTTTGGCATCACTCCCATTAGTTCAGGAATTACGCCAAATTTGGTCGCAACGACTTTTACTTGTATGGATAGAGCCAGCAAAGGCATATACCTTATCAATCATCGAACTCGGTGAGTGCAACCCCTAGCTGTAATTACCAGCGTCCTGAGTTCATAAAGTTACATGATCCAGCCAACGTGGCATCTCCACCACTTTAGTGTAGATGCATCTCACGAGCAGTCACTCATGCACATTTAGACTTGTTAACACATCTGATTAGATGCTCACTGGGAAACGTAACAAACGGCACGGATGACATGATCGTAGTTGAAGGAGTGCGTGCGTGTAGGATCCAGCAACGGTGGGGAGTTGGCGTGTGGTCGAGGCTGCTCTAGGTGCGGTTTCTCGACGAGATGGGCAGCAGGGCTTCATTCTCGATGTGCGGTGCTGGCCTAGAAAGAATTTGGCAGGAGGCTGGCGTAGAGGCGTATGCCGAACCAACCTACCCAGTTGGCCAGGGTCGGTTTATATAGGGGCAAGGCAATAGGTGATTGGCCGCTTCGCTAAGTAACACAAAATTAGATTAGATTAGAATATGATTTCTAACCACATGCACGATTTTATCTCCAAAGAATCTCTCTCTGAAGCCAAACACCATCTCCAACAGGTTCAAGTAGAATATCTCCATTATTCCAACGACATGTGCAATTTTCCTTCAAAAATAATTTTTAGAGGTGGGGCCACAATTCAATCAATGGTAAATATGGTACGCTTGTAATTGTGTCAATAATATGCGCTGGACAAATATATTCATATTCATCTTGTTAAAGACAACAAATTCTACACACAAAAAAATGATACATATCTAGAACCCTAAGAGATCTAATACATGATTTTATTTGCAAGATAAATGATACTAATAAAAGAAGAAATAAAAATAAGCTCAAAGAAACCAGCAAAAATATTTGAAATACCTCACGGTCATCCATCTGATCTAATTGGTACGATCCATGAAACCGTAGCATATTCACCTACATGAAGAACTTCAGACAGGAAGCATCTAACAAAAGCACCAACTTGTCAGAAAAATGAAGAAAACAGACATACCACAATATCAAGCCATCCAACCGAAAGTGCTGCTGACAAACCATTCCAGTAATCAGGATCATCTTCAACAATCTACAAAATGATCTCTGATCATGCGTTTAACTTTAACCTCATCAACAGAAGGACATCAAGGATTGGAAGTAATGCAAATGAATGTAGTAGATAACCACATGAATACAGGATGCTGGGAGTCTGTATATACAAAACAGCAGATCACATGATTGGAAGATGCTAGTCATATTGAAACTAACCTGCAAGTTAATGAGTTTTTTCTGTAAACTGCTGAGCTTAGAATACACCGTGCTCTCCATCGTTGACAACAGGCTGTCAAAATCCTAAAATCACAGGAAGTAGAATGAGAGAGCCATCCATGGACAGTGCACCAGTTAAGTGTAAGCAAATGCAACGGGAAAATGGTTAAAAGAAAGAGTATTACAGCTAACCAATCAACAAGACGCTCAGGAAGCCAGCCTTGCAAATGTTTATCAACATAGAATATCTCCAACAACTCCCAAGCAGCCCTCAAACTTGTGGGTTTCTCCCTAACCTATAAAGTGTATTTTTTTAACAGAGGAGAGATTGAAGTTTAACTAAATCATGTAAGAATTGATCCAGATCACCAGCAATAGAATATAAAACAGCATAACACATAGATATAGACACCTTAAGAATTGTCTTGGGGTCTTCAATCATGAAAACAGGAGAGTCTTGGTTCCCAAGGAGATTGCCAATGGTTTTGCTGTATTCAAGCACATATTGCCACCTAATGAAACACAACTACGATCAAACGGCAGCACAACTTCAGTGTAACATAATACTATTCAGCAAAATTAACAACTCATATCTTTGCTATAAGGAGTTTTGACCATATTTTCACTCGTGCAAACACATGCGTCAGTGTGAATGTAATAATGTAACAACTTAAGCTTCTGCAATCTACAATGTTATGGATCAGACAGTTGACAGAAACACTATTGCTGTATCACATCCCATGTTTGTAAAGTCAAAGTTGCTTAGCAAAATTCTGCTTTAAGGATTCTGTGGCATTAAGCCAAATAGCTTATTACATTGAGCCATACAAGGAGATCATTACTAAGTACAGGCAGTAACCAAATTAATCACTAATCATAAGCATATGATAGTGTATATATACAGCCTCGAAATAAAGTTCACCATTCTGCATGATCAGGGACTGAGGGCACGTGCGACATAGTAGCAGCATCTGCGAGGGTGTTCTTCCTACTCTGTAGGAGCGCGAAGGCCGGCACCGACCCGTACTCGATCCGCCGCATCTCCGCCTCGTCAATTTTCTCCTCGGCCTCCGAGCCACCGTCGCCAAGATTCACCTCCACCACACTCCCAACGCCCTCCTCCGTGCCGCCGCCACCTTCCGAATTCGGCGGGCGGAGGCACGCGACCTGCAGAATGTTGCCGCTGGACCAGGAGACATAGATGCGGAAAATGGGCGGCGCCACGCCGTGGCGGATTGGCCGCACGGGTGGCGGCGGGGGCGCCCCTTGGCCAGGCTCCCCTGTAAAAGGTACGACAGCGCCGCCACCGTCCGTCGGCATACCAGGCATCCTCGTCGCCGGCCGAGGAGGGACTAGGGTTTTGGAGGGGTAAGACAGGAAGCGGGAATTTTGTGGGAGGAAATGCGTGTCGGTCTGGCCGTCTGTGGTAGTTAAGCCTGGGTAAAATTAACCGAAACCGAGAAACCGAACCGAAAAGAATCCGGAACCAAAATCAAAAGAACCGAAACCGAAAAATTCGGTTCATTATTCGGTTCCTGATACTGAAGAACCGAATTAACCGAAAAAAATTCGATTCCTACTCTCGGTTAACCGAATTAACCGAAATAACCGAATTACATGAATTATACTTCACTTATTTGTATTTTGTACGAATTATGTTTGTTTTATGTGTGGTGTTTCATATTTAAACTGCTATATATTTGTGTTACTATATTGCTAATGTTACTTAGTGAATTATCATTATTAAAAATAGATATAATGTTGCATAAATTTAGTTTAGAACATATATATTTATTATTGTTTTGACATTTTCTGAAAACTTCGGTTAGTTCGGTTAGAACCGAAACTGAACTGAAATAATCAAAAACCGAAATGGTCGATTCTGAGAATTTTTAGGAACCGATCGGTTCCTATTTTCTAGGAACCGAATTTTTTCAAAAACCGAAGAACCGAACCGAGAACCGAATGCTAGGTTGAGTGGTAGTAGTGGTGTCTACTGTCTACTCCCTCCGTCCCTAAGGGCTTGTTTGGAATTGTTCCACAAACTCTGCTCTGCAAACTCCACTATAAAGCAGTTCGATAAAAAACTAGGGTTTGTGGAGTACCTCTTTAGTGCTCTTACATCTCCACTTTTTTCTGGAGCTGTGTGTGTGGAGCTAAAACCGTTTGGCTAAAAAAACATGGAGCAGAGCTGAAAAATATGGAGCGAAACAGTCCCAAACAGGCCCTAAATGGATATTATTCTCGCTTCCCGAGAACTCAATATTTTCAAAATACCGACAATTATATATTAAAATATATAAATAATTATGCCAAGTAATTAGTATCATCGGAAAGAACTTTGAGTCTAGTTTTTTAACAAATTTATTTGGAAATATAAATATTGTACGTATTTTCTACAAACTTAATCAAAGTTAAAAAAAAATTAACATACACGCATCCCATAACGTCATATTTTTTAGGACGAAGGGAGTAGGAATTTGCAAGAGAGAACATTTCGGCACGCAGACTAGTTTTATTCGGGACCTATATATATATATCCCTCAAATAAAATATATTATTTTCTTTGTTTCAAATTATAATTTGATTGACTTTTTTACTCCAAATTTAAAATTTGTACAAACATAACTAAATTTAAATCATTCTTGTAAACATTCATTAAATAAGCAAACCATAAAAAAATAATATTTGTATAAAAAAATAAATAAGACGAGTGGTCAAACTTAGGGTTTAAGTCAAACGAACTATAATTTGAAAACGAATAGAACATCTTTCAAATCGAATGTGTTGTGAAACCATGTGTGTTGGACAATCCACTCCAACACATATAATTTAAAGAGGATAGATGTGTTCCAACACATATGATTTGAGGAGAATACATGTGTGACTATCTTTTTGACTGTCTTTATTCGTTAGGTTTGGATATATGTATCTCCTTTAAATTATATATGTTGGATAATCTACTCGGTTTGAAGAAGATACAAACATATCTAAATAAGACCATAACTAGATAAAATATGTGTGACACAAACTCTAAATAACAAAATGTGTGATGCCACCATATACTAAGCGAAAACATGAAAAGTAATTTAAAATATATATTCTAGACATTTAGAAAAAACTTTGACACTCACCTGATCATGGGCTCGCCTGTCGAGATTAGCGGTCCAATTCCATTTCAGCGGTGTCGAGATCAGCAATCCAATTCCATTTCAGCGGACATTCACTAGATTTAAATGCAGTGAATGATCGCCGGGTCCCGTAACTTTTCTTTCTGAAAAAAAATACTCGCAACTTTTTATTTTTAGAAATAACTAAGTTATATGTATATGTTATGTGACATAACTCTTACAATTGGATAATATAACATTACGCTAATTTAACTTATCACAATAACATTTTATTTCAAATTTTTTATATATTTTTTATACGTAATTGAATAGATAAATAAGCTATACTACATAGTTATTTTCGTACGTAGTTTTCATATCCATACAAATATGTTATGATATTAATTTATGCATCTAAATTTCCAAATATAACATATATGTTCAACTTTACATCAAGGTCATTAATTAGTTATATACGAAAAAAATAATATTAATTAGTTATATCTTAGTTATACAAAAAAATATACATAAAAATTTTGTGTATTTATAGTTTTTTAAGAAATTATATTAATAAGTTTGTTTTGCAAAATATTATACGAAAAGTTATATGTATCACTTAGTAAGTTATATGTATAAGTTATATATATATATAACTTTGTCACATTGAACTGTTGAAGATATATGTCAAAGTTTGTATAAGTTATATGTATAAGTTACATGTACAAGTTATATGTGTAGTCGATAACTTTCTAAAGACATAAATTTGTGAAAAATATTTTTTTACTAAAGTTTCTGGGTTTTTTAACAAAAATAGAAAGTCGTGAAGGTTGTCTGATCGTTCACTGTATTTAGATTCGGTGAACGTTCGCTAATTAGCCATGTTAGATCAGCAGGTCAAAGAAGGCGGCCCAACTAAGGGTTGTCCTGTTCTAGTGTGGGACAGGAAGGGCACGCACGTCAGGAGACATAAGAGAATAACAAAGTACTAGGTAAATGTTTGTGCGTTGCAACAAGAAAAAGGATGCTATAATAATATATGTATAAGAATGATTGTTGTCTGTCACTGGCAGCTTGCCGTGGCATCAAGCCACCGCTTGGATGCAGGGTCAAAGCTACATTGTAGTTTGAATACTCTCTTGAATCTTTGTCAAGCCGATTACAATCAATGCCAGTATTTGTGTGTGATTTAATACCTTTGATTTCCTCAGTTCTAAGGGTAATAAGGAATTGGAGGGTCAAGCATTCAATCTCAAGCTATCATCAGCCTAGAGCTTGGTCACCGTCATGAAAGCACCTGTAACAAACAAAAACATGAAGCAAGTTGCAAGTATCACATTTTTTTTCTTGAAGGAGCATGAATCACTCTCATAGTCCTGAAAGAAATAGTATCAAATTTGATATTTTAAAATTAATATTTTCATATACCAGTAGTTGAGTTGCTAATGGATGTCAAGTTGAGTTTCTGGCCATTCAGAGTTGCCGTTCTTCCATCTGTTGATGTTGGGATCCTGACACTCACCTTTGTTAGTTGAGCTTCTCCCTAAACATTTGAAATGTCAAAGAAACAACAATATAATCCTGATGCTTGAGACCAACAATGGAGATTGCAGATCATGGCCGACAGAAGGGATTGATAAATATGAACTTGCATTAAACATTTCCATGACTTGTACTTCTTGGATCAAAAGAAACTTATATAGTCACATCTACAGTTTTTCAGAAAACTGTAGTTGACATAAGAAGCACTAAAGTACAAGGATCTCAAGAACTGAAAAGGTTTATAAAGTTAGTTTCCCTTGAAGTTAGCTTTCAAAGCCTGAACCACTGAATTGAGAGCAGTTTAATTTTTAAGATACTATCATTGAACATGAATGCAACATAAACAGCAACACCAAACACCAAAGCCCATCCAAATCAAAGCACAATCAACAATGAATGCATAATAAACACACTTTTTATATATGGACTGAATGCTATTGATTAAACAGATAGATTGTGTTAAAGAAAAAAAGGCACAACAAAATCAATAAATTGACAGAAGAAGATTATGATTGAGTGTGACCCGATGCAACAAAACAAGTGGTCAAAAGAATGTAATAGTGGAAGAAGAACATCATGACCTGATGTAGTTGTGGTGCCTGACGTGCTGCACAAAAACTAAGCTACTGGACCCTGCTTTCTCTGTTGCAATTCACATGGGCATGACGGATCTCTGTTAGCCTTCGTGTGATCCACACCACTGAATATTAAGCGTTGATCAACAATTGCCTGATGAAATCGATGATCGAACCACTTCTGGATCCAATTGTCGGACCATGAACAATTGTCAGGAGGGAAACAAACTTGAATTTTTGCGTTATGAAAAGAAGGGCGATTCAGCAACACCTGAATGGGCGCTAGCGGGCGTGATGTGCGGCGATGTTTGATCGCTAGGATATTGTCGCCTGCGATTGCGGGCTCCATGTCAGATGGGAACTCCTGTAGCTCCGGGAAGGAAGGCAGGGACATACGGACATGAGCTCGTCGGTGATTTCGGTGTGGCCAGCGATCCAGGCTTGGATGCATGCGTACGTGATGAGGAGGGTGTGTAACACCCTAAAATTTGAAATAGAAATTAGGTTTAAATTTAAATTAAATTTGATTTAATTCAAGCATTTTTGTGATCATAGAATTAAATACAAGTAAAATAAATCTCATGCTAGGCTTACCCTTTTCTTGTGCATTTCATGCCTCTGCATTTTTCCTTTGTATTGTTTGAATTTGCAAAATTTAGAAAATAATTCAAAATCCATTTTGAAAATCAAAAAGAAAAGAAAAGAAAATGGAAAAGCTCTCTCTCTCCCTCTCTCTGCTTTCGGGCCAACCGGCCTGCTTCCCCTCTCCCTCACTCTTCCCCTCTTGGGTCGGCCTCCCTCTCCTTTCGGCCCAGTAGAGCTACCGGCCCGCCTCCTCTCTCCCTCCTCTCTCTCTCTGACGTGCGGACCCCGCCTGTCAGTCCCTTCTTCCCCTCGAATCCGAGCCGGACTCTGGCCGCGTCGCGCCGCGTCCGCAACCGCCTCCTCCGCGGTTTCCGCGCCCCGTAGCCGCGTGGGACTCTGTCCCCGGCCGCCATAAATAGCGCCGACCCGCGCCGCCTCGTCCCATCGTCTCGCAAGCCGCAGCAGCGTTCCGTCGTCGCCGAGCAGAGCGCCGCTGCCGTTCTGCGCCGCCGGACGTCGCAAGCACCTCGCCGAGCTTCGCACTCGCCTCACGTGCGTGCGGAACACCTCTCCCTCTCTTTTTCCTCTCTTTTGCGTTCCGCTTGACCTCGCCGTCGCGCTGCAGGGATCCCGAGCCGCTGTTCCACGCCGCCGGCCGTCTTCGTCCGTCCGTGAGCCTCGTCGTTGCCCTAGGTGAGTTCGCCTCTTTCCCCTCGTCCTCCCGGTACTCTCGATTTGGAAAACCGAGGTCTGGAGCTCCCGATCGACCTACGCTGACGAGCTCGGGCTCGGCCGGCCATGGCCGCCACCGTGCGCCGCCCTGCTCCGGCAGAGCGCCGCCCTCTCCTTCCCCCATCTAATCTAAGCCGTCGGCTTCAGATCCAGTGGACCAGAGCCACTGATACCCCTTCGGCCTGGGAGTTTTGCTAAAGAGTCCCTGCTCTTTTCGGCCACTCAACCCGCAGTCCTAAAGCGGAATCCAGCAATGCGCTTTCCCCTCGGGAAAACGTATTTCCTTTTCAGATCTCTTTAATTCGGTTTTAAATAAAAACCCTTATTTACAATTTTGCCACTGATCTTTAAATGCTTATAATTTGCTCGTTTTAAATCCAAATCGATCCGTTCAAGTTGCGTTAGATCCGTAATTTTATGTTCTATCCAATGGTATAGTTTTCACCTATGTTAATAACTTTTGAAAATCAAAGTAAATTAATTCTTTAATCTTGCCCTTTTCAAAATCTTGTTTAATCTATAGTTTAATCGTTTTAGTTCCGATTAGCGTGATTCTCGCGTCTTTGTGATCGTAGTATAATCTAGATCTGTTTTATAACCTTTTCAAAACTTCTTTATTGTTTATGGTGTAATGTTCTGATCATATCCTTGTTGCTTCGTGTGTGATTGTTCGGATGATTGCGTGGTGATGTTGATCGAGTACAACAGGTGAGATCTTTGGTGAACAAGAGTTTTTTGCATCAGATCAGGATCACCAGGAGCTTCGTGATCAAGGCAAGTTTAACATGGGATCATCCTTGTTACCTATTCACCCTAATTCATCTAGTCATGATTGCATGTGTCTAATTTGATTCCTATTAGATTTACCATAGCTTTGTTATCCTTTTACCTTGTCAGGTTTTATATGCATATGGGTAGCTTTGCTATGCTTTACATGATGAATATTGAATCGAATAGTGATTAATGATATATGCAACAATGGATAAAATTGGCTTTTATAGCAACATGGAATAGGACCCCACTGTAGGGCAAAAGCTGGGATAATAATGCAACTATGAGTGCTATATGGCTCTGGCTTTAGTCAAGTATGGAGATTCGTACCGGCATGTTGGCAGTTCGTGAAAGGCACCATTGCCGAGCTGGTTGTAGGGCATGGCCTAGGGTGGATACTGCTTCGAAAGGTACCATCGAGTAGGGGCTTTACATACCCCTTGCCCTTGGGTCTGTAGGGTCCGTCGGCATGTTGGGAAGATTTTTGAAAGACTTCATAGTGTACCCTGCCCGCTCACCTTGGTAGTGTTATGGGACTAGCTATCCCGGGCATATGGGCAACACGGCTTGTGGGTAAAGTGTATAACCTCTGCAGAGTGTAAATCTATCATGATAGCCGTGCTCACGGTTACGAGCGGCCTGGAAAACTCACAGTGTAGATGATCATGTTGTTTAACTGTTAATGTTGTTTATTAATCTTATCATGTGGTTAATAATTGGGTTATGCATAATTAAAGCTAAGTGTTGGTAAAACTTGACCAAATTAAAAGCAACCGCAGTACAGACAGTGTCAGCCTTTGAGCTTCATAACCCTATGTTACTCTTGCTGAGTACTTTAAGTGCTCACTCTTGCTTTCTCAACCCTTTCAGATGGCTATGAAGACTACCGTGAGGAGTACTAGGCTAGTGGCTAACCAGTCGGCGTTCCCTGTGAAGTGGAGCTTCGTCGCGAGAGTTATCTTTATTTCCGCTATTATGTTTAAGAATATTATTCGTTATGTAATAAGCACTCAGTGATGGTACTATTTAAAGATTTGGCGGCTTATGTGTGTGATTGATCTCTGGGCACACATGAGTTATTCATATTCAATTTTATCCTTAAAATTGGGTGTGACAAATTGGTATCAAAGCAAGTGTTGACTGTAGGACGCAAGCCTAGTTAGAATGGTCTTCTTATCTTGTCTTTACCTTCTCTTTTCATGCTTACATTCTTGTGTATATAATTTCTCAAACTGTTTATGCTACACTTGACTTATTCTATTGTGAAAATGTTCTTTTCTATTTAGATTTAGATTAGAATTAGAATCCCTATCCATTTTACTTGGAGGTATTCCATCATGAGCTATGTTGGAATAAGAATTGTATGGAAGTTGGTTGTTTTCAAGTCCAGATTATATATAAGACCCAATATGTTTTAGAATCGAACTCCGTATCATGCTAGACAAGAGCTATTCAAACTTGTATAAAAATGAATTACACATATATAATTAAAAATAGATATCTACACTTTCTTTTCACTATTTAGATTTGGATTAGAATTAGAATTTCTATCTACTATTTGCATTATAATAGAATTCTTAACAATAGTCGTGCCCAATCCCTATATTTAAAACATAGGAGGGTTGTAGTATACAAACAAATAGAGACATTTGCATTCACGGAGTTAGTTAGGGTAGACCATACAAAAAATGGGTGAAGAAATTTTGTCTCTTTATTATTAGGTATAGATATAAATCATAGGCCGTCACATTATACTACACGAACAACACAAAATACATCGTAGACATCACTTATACATCATATGAACATCACATATAGAACATGACAATTTTCGGGTATCAAAGGCAACATAAAATCCTTATTATCGTAGAACATCACATATATACTATACAAACATCACAAAATTTTGGTATTAATAAAGGCAGAAAAAAAGGCAACAGAAAATCCTTATTGTCGTAGAACATCACATATATATACTATAAAAACATCACAAAAATCCGGTATTAAAGGTAGAAAAAAGCCCAAGTATTGTAGAGATATTCTTTATAATAATAGATAGATAGAATATAGAACAACAATAGTGAAAGTGCAATCAAGCCTTAAGTGGATTTTGGTGACATAAAACGCAACTAGAGAATTAATGAGACTTTACAAGTATGACAAAAAGGTTAAACTTAAGGAGGTTGATGAACAGGTTGACGGACCCCTCCAATTACAAAAGTGCATGACAACAAGTTCAAAGGAGTTTAAATTCATTTTATACTTTGGAATTGAGTTAGATATATCGTACTATTAAGAGGGATTCAACACGCATGCCAACAAGTGAACCAAATGCAATATCTATCCAAATACATCACACCTCCACATACATAGAAGGCAAATCAATCAACTATTCGAAGATTCATTCTTTGCTGGTTCTAATAGGCCGGCAGTGCCAGACCCCAGGCCGGCAGTGCCAAGCCCCAGGCCGGCACTGCCGCGACTTGTTCTGACCGTTGAGCAGTGAAGGGGTATTTAACACCTCACTCACCCCCAACGGCTAGTTCTGTCATTCCATTCATTCAGTCTTTGTGAAACAGACAGAGAAAGCTCTCTTCTTGCTCTCCCCTTTTCCCTTGGTGCTCAACCACTCTCCTCTATTGATTTGCAATCAACCTTTGAGAGATTGAGCCCCCAAGCTTGAGAAGAAGCTTCTCCCTCGGATCTTCAACTCCTACAAGCATTTGGTGTGCGTGGTAGACGGCGGTTTGAGTTCTTTACTCTTGGAGCTTTGCTCCTAGCCGGCTAGAGGTTGCCCTTGAGCTTGCCTCCTTCGTATGGCAGCCTAGGGAAGTTTGTATCACCCAACTATTGCTAATACATTCCTCTCATCTCAAGAATTCATTCTCTTGACTTGAGACCGAGGAAAGAGCAAGCCTTGTGTGGCGAGCTTGAGCTTTGTGTGGCGCACCTCAACAACGTGGACGTAGGCAAGCCTTGGTGGCGAGCTGAACCACGGGTCAAATCTTGTGTCCCCTTGTGTTTGTCTCTATACTTTGATATATATTGTTTGCAAGGTGATTTCTAGGGTTTGGACCCGATCTAATCGGTGGGTGTGTTGCTACCACTTTCAGGTGGTTTCACGCACTCGCCAAATTACATAACGGCACGATGCCGGCCGGCCTCGTGCATGCATGGCACGCGAGCTCTCGCGGCACGCTGCTGACTGACGCGCGATGCCATGCTGCACGCGCACGCCTCCCGCGGCCGGCGCGCGCCGCACCCGCTGCCCGCGCCCGTCTCCCGCGGGGCCGCGCTTGTGCCGCGCGCCGACGTACACGTGCCCGCGCTCGCGCACTCGCCCGCGCATGCCTCTCGCGGCCGTGCTCGCGTCGCGCTCGCCGCCTGCTGCCCGCGCTCGCGCCGCGCTTACCTCTCGCCACGCACGCCTCCCATGGCCGCTCCCGCGCTCGCGCCCGCCGCCCGCCCACGCGTCGCCTCCCACGGCCGCGGTCGCGCACGCCGCCCATGGCCGCTCCCGCGCTCGCGCACTCGCCCGCCGCCCGCACACGCGCCGCCTCCTGCGGCCGCGCACGCGCCGCCGCCCGCTACCTGCGCTCGCGCCGCACCTGCCGCCGGCGCATTGCCACGCCGGCTGCCGCGTCGCGCATCCTGGAAACAGGGACCTGGAAACAGAATGGGAGGAGAGGAGTTGGGTGAATTGGATAAGGGCTAGTTTAGACTTTTTTCCTGTTTTTCTTTTTTTTCTATCATTTTTTCTGTCTATTATTTAATTCCATCTCACGGTGTTGAGAAACAGGGACAAATGGTGTCTTTGATTTCGAAAACCAACAACAAACGTGCAAAGTTAAAAAAATAGGGGCAAACGTAAAGTTAGACCTTAAAACAAGGGCAGTTTTGTAATTGGTCCAAAAATAAAAAATTGACATTTGGACAATGTCCGAGACGAGTATATCCATGGGCCGTCGGGCCGTCGCAGCAACCCGTATCCCAACTGTCCGCAGCCAGGCCCACATCATCTCGAGTCGCCTCTAGCTCAATCTCTCTTGCGGCCTGCCGCTCTTGTCTCTCGGTTTCTCCTTCTCAGTCGCCCCCAATCCCCCAATCACAAACCCTAGGGAAGCCGGTAGGCAGCCACCGGCGGCCGACAAGCGCAACGCCGCGACGGTGCAACCGCGCGGCGGCCATCGCCCAGCGCGAGGCTGCGGCAAGCGGCCACCGCCGAGCGTGCGAACTCTGCAGCGCGCCAGCGGAAGCAGAGCAGGCGGGCAGCATCCGGCGTCCCGGCCTCCTGGGGCCGAGCTCGAGCGCCGTGCGCACACGTTCGCCAGACGGTGTGTAGAAGCGGTGGCTGGGAATTCCCAATCACCCAAATCCTGGTCTGGCACTGTTCCACTGATAGAATCAGTATGTCCGACGCTGAGCCACCTCCTGCAATGGAGGAGGCCATGCTTACAACCCCAGATGTTGTGCTAGGCGAGGGCAACAAGGATACTGAGGCTATTGAGGGTCAAAAGGATGGCGAAACTTATTATGGTGAAGGTGGCAATGTTATAGTGGCAGATGAGCTCGTGGGGATTTCTGAAGACCCCAACCAACCTGATGTTGCTAAGGCTGACGAGCCGGAGGAGGGTGCTGATGTGGAGCGGCAAACTAATGGCATTAGTGCTGCTGTGGATCTTCTCACAGAGGTGGGTGTTGCCGTGTCATCCTCCACACTGGTTGATGACACCATGGAGGTTGCGATGCAAACCAAAGAGGTTAGTGCTGCTGCAGATGATCTCATAGAGGTGGGTGCTGCCCTGGTATCATCCGCAGAGGATCCCACAGCGAGGGCTGCTTGCCTGGTTAATGATGACTGCAATAGTGTTTTCACTGGAGGCGTGCATAGGTCGGATGACCAAACTGATCTGGAGTTTGGTGGTGACTCCCTTGACGCTAATGAGGTCGCTCCCTTTGTAAATGATGTACAAGATGGCAGTGCAAGGATGGATATGGATGTTGCAGCTAATGATCACGTGCATGCTCAGGATCAGGAAAGCCCACAGTTAGATGTGGCTACAGCTCTGTTAAACGAGGTGGAAACAGAGCTCGTGGAAGCTGGAGACCATGTTGTACAGGACTGCGCAAATATGGATATGCAGATCCAAACTGGAGGTGACAGCGAGACAGAACTTGTTGGTGCTATTGCTGACACTGCCACAGATGAGGAGGGCAATCACATGGGTGAAGTTACCATGACCAGATATGATAGTGAGAAACATGATGGGGCAGTTGGTGTTGATGTGCCTGATGAGAGAATACAAATGAGTAGGGTTGGACTGTCTAGAGATGATAATGAGCAAAAGGAAGTTTCAACAGCTGATGAAGATTGTGTGGAAGAGGAAGGCATGCAGGCGGATGCAGTAAACATTACTGAAGACATGGTTGAGGAAGGCGGAATTGCTGTTGAATATGTTGCAGGTGAAGCTGTAAATGACGAGGGTGGTATTGATGTCCCTGAAGAAAAGACTGCTCAGATAGACAAGGTTGGTAATGATATCCTGAAGAAGAGGGTCTCCAAATGGGGGGAGCTGGCTTGATTGGCAATGATAATGGGCTGAAAGAGGCTGTGATAGCTGATCACGATGGAGTGGAAGAAAATGCCATACTGACGGAGGCAGCTACCACAATTAACGATGATGATGAAGACAACAAAATTGTTGGTGAAGATGTTGCAGAAGCTGTCAATGACATAACTGGTGATGATGTCCCTGAAGAAGAGGCTGCACACATGGATGACGACGATGACGACGACGATGAGCCTCCTCCTTTAGTGGCAAAGAAAGGTGGAGGGCGTCCTAAGAGAGGCCGTCCATCTTCCAAGGTACAGGCTGTGGTAAAACCATCTGTAAAGAGGAAGGATGAGGAGGAGGTCTGCTTCATTTGCTTTGATGGTGGTGATCTTGTGATTTGTGATCGTAGGTTTGTGCATCACATGGAGTTTCTTTATTACTTTATTCCAAAATATGGAAGATCGAACGTGTTACAGCTTTCGGTTGATCATGTCTTCATTTGTGTGTCCTCATTTCAGGGGCTGCCCTAAAGCCTACCATCCTTCTTGTGTTAATCGGGATGATGACTTCTTCAAGTCAAAGGGTCGGTGGAACTGTGGTATGTGCAATAATTTTGTCTGACCAATCCTCGTTGTCCTTACATAAATTCTTGCATTTGAATCATGTGGACATGCATGATTTCTTGAAGGTACATTTACAAATGATCCTGTAGTGTTGGTCGTCTCACAGTTTTCTTCTTACTGTCATAGCTAACTTAGGTAAATGAAATTAGTGAAGCCTGTCTCTTATGCTCTTCTCAATTTGTTTAACTTGTATGAAATATGGAATCTATAATTTTATAATGATCCTACAACATTGGTCATCACCTGATTTCTCTGTTCTTATTATCATATGGCTTACTTGAAAATGTTTTATTTGTTCCTAAACATTGAGATTAGTGAAATCCTTCTATCATGCTCTTTTTTGATTTGTTAACTTGTATAATTTTATACTGATCCTGCAACATTGGTCATCACATGAATTCCCTGTTCATAGTATGATAGCTTATATTGGAGAATGTTTTATTGTTCCTTTTTTACTGAACAGAGTTCGACCCCATTTCAATTAATCACAACAGAAATACAGATGTTCGAGAACATAGATGAAAGAGCTAGGGACAACTAGCGGCCGACCACCCTTGTCTTGACCGATAGTCCGCTTCAGTTGTCAGGCAGGAGAGGAATAGGTGCCCAGCAAAACATGGACTAAAAGCTAATGATACAACTGACTACCAAACCAACCAACCAAGTTTAACGCTCAACCAGTGCAACACACTCCTTTATACATCACAGGGCTTTATACAACACACTCCATACGCAAAGTTCAGAATATTTGTCACTTGGCAACTCCAGCTGATTGGAGCCACAACATCTTCAGTCAGCTTTCAATTCTTGACTTCACCCCTCCAAGGTTCATCCCCAGGCCCCAGCTGCAACATCGCCGGGCCCGAAGAAAGCTGATTCTGCCAGCAATCTTGTGGCGACATGTAGCATGATATTCACCCTTGCAAACATCTCTCATACAGACCTGTCCAGTATCACATAAACACATAAGCATTGCAAACGATTTAAGCAGTCTGTTTCACCAATTTACCATCAAAGCAAGCCTTGTCCTTGTTTTTCAGATTGCCCAGGAAATTTCAGCAATCCCAAAAGCATGGAACTTGTTACCATTAGGTAACCATTTCTTAGGCCACTTTCAACATTGGGCTAAGTTTTTGGTTTTGCCATCAGCCCCAAGGCTTTGAGCCACAATTCAACCTGCTAATGGGTTAAAACCCTCCCCATACCCAACCTAACCTAGAAAAAATTAACTCCCTTCTATAACCCATCCCACTCCATAATTTTATAGCTTCAACTCAACCCATTCCAACCCATAAACTAATTATACTAGTGGTCGTGGATTTGTTATAAGAACCCATGGTTTGCATAAAATGTATATATAAAATTTTATCGAAATCGACTAGAATTTGTTGCAGATGATTATAGCAAGCAGCTACTTCATGCCAGTTGCCACTGTCAGATCCACATGTGGGCCCCACATCAGAAGCCGGACCCTAAAAAATAAAAGCTCACATTCACACCTTAAATTTTTAACCCAACCCGCTAAGTAAATCAACCCATTCCCACCCATCCAAAGTGCACCCACTAGAAAACCCAACCCATTTAAACCCAACCCATTAGCCGGGTGAGCCGCAATTATCCAAACCACTTTATCCACTGGGCAAGTGGGCAAACAAAGAAGAGGTGAGTGATGCTTTCCTCCTGATCACAGAACTGATGACTTCTGTCTAGCACTAAGTGAGAAGCCCTCTATTGGATTTGAACTGATGGCTTATGGCTTAACATGGCATTACTCTACTACTGGGTTAAAAGGGCTTTATATATTCAATAATTAGCCACTTTCATTTACCATTGTGGGCCTACTGCATAATGTAAAATTGTACATATTATATGCATATATTAATGTACATAATATATTATATATATTAAAGATAGCAGAGGGGATTCGCCTCCCACTTCCTCTTGGTCATATTGTCCTTAGTTAGCACAGCGTTGTTTTCCATTAGCCATAAGAAGATTTTGATTTTTGCTGGAATTTTTCCTATGCGAATATATTTAAATGAGGGACCAGCATCATTAACAGTAAACCATTGTATAATGACCTGTCTGAGGCCTGTTTGGAACGCGGGATTTTTTCCTGTACTTTTTCCTGTGAAAATGAACTGATTCCTGTAAAATTCCTGTGAAATTCTGCATTCCAAACAGACCTGTAATGTTTTTTCCAGTTTCCAGCTTCAATGCACTCATCTTCCCTGTCTGGAACTGAAATTTTTGAAATGTCGCTACATATCTGCTCCCTCCCACTGGATGACTAGAGACTTAATTCCTCAAACAACCATATTCTAAACGTTAACTGCGAGTTAAAATTCAAAGGATTGAGCAACTGTGAGATCTTGTTGTTCACAGAACTATGAGATCTTGTTATATTGTCCACAGAATTGTTGTACTTGAGAATGTTTTATTTGTTCCTGAACATCGAGACTAGTGAAATCATTCTCAATTTGTGTAACTTATATGGATTAGAAAGTGTGTTATCTCTTGCTGTATATTAATTAGGAAGTATGTTTAGTTTTTGCACTGGACACTCTTAGATGTGCTCTTACTTCCAAAACCTGTTATTTTTCTGTTATTCTGG
>CM039137.1:8381869-8434903 GCA_022036555.1 Microstegium vimineum
TAGTTTCACTGAATTACAAAGCATTTACACGATGCACAAACCTGTTTCAAATTCTCATTAAACAACATCAGCTATTGTAGTAATTACAACTATTTTGGAAAACTTTCAGGTTGGTTATTGTATGTTCGACTTTGTTCCTTTATCAATCTAGCTTATTGTTGGTGTGTATTACTTTCAATCTATAGTAGTTCATGTGAAGGGAACCCTAGTGATTTTACAGTAGATTTTTTATACTTGTGGAATTTTTGTCTTATGAAAATTTGTTTTTACAGGAGGTGGATTTTGATGACAAAAGTAGCTGGTGGTTTTTGTTCAAGGATTATTGGTTAAATTTGAAGACAAACTTGTCATTGACAGTTGCGGAAATATCAGCAGCCAAGTCTCAAAAGAGTGGGCAATTACCTGATACTAATGACGAAGAAGTTAATTCTGAGAGTTCATCTGGGCGTCATCTAGAAAACAATACCCCAAAAAAGAGGGGAAGGAAGAGATCTCAACAAGCTGCCATCGAGGAGGGTTCTGAAGGAAAAGAGGGCACTAGGAAACCTGCCAAACGAGGCCTGCCAAGCATTCGTGATGCTCAGACTTCCTCAGGGAAAAAGATTAGAAAATTATCCAAGCGTTCTTTGAGCAGGCAGCATTCATCAAAAGACTCTGAAAGTATTGGCACATCTACATCCTCAGCTGAAGAGGCCAGTTGGGCTTCTAAGGAGCTCATAAACTTTGTAGCTCATGCGAGAAATGGTGATAAATCTGTGATCAGTCAGTATGACATTCAACCCCTTTTACTTGACTATATCAAACGCAACAATCTGCGTGATCCTCGTCGGAAAAGCCAGATAATTTGTGATTCTTTGCTCCAAAGTCTCTTTGCAAAAGAACGTGTTGGGCATTTTGAGATGCTTAAGCTTCTTGAATCACATTTTCCCATGAGTGAGGTTTCACCAATTGATGCTGATGAAAATCATGGTGGTGTAGTAGACCCTGATCCTAGTCAGGATGCTGATGGTAACAGTGAAGCTTCAGTTGTTATGAGTTCAGAAAAAAGAAGAAAATCACGTAAGTATGACCTGAGACATCAGCCTAATCTTGATGACTATGCGGCGATAGATAACCATAACATTGGCTTGATGTATTTACGTCGGAACCTAATGGAAGAATTGATTGGTGATGTTGACACATTTGATGAGAAAGTTGTTGGATCATTTGTGAGAATAAGAATACCTGGTACAGGGCAAAGGCAAGACATTTATAGACTTGTACAAATTGTTGGTAAGGGTTGTTTTACTTCCTAATTGGTATTATTTGTCTTAACTGCATTATACTAAATTTCCTTCTATTGTTTCCAGGGACTGGAAGATCTGCAGAAAAATATAAATTTGGGAAAAGGACCACTGATATAACGCTAGAGATACTAAACTTAGACAAGCGGGAGTCAGTAACTATTGACATAATCTCAAACCAGGAGTTCACTGAGGTATTTTTCTTAGTTTGAACTTAATAGTTTTACTAGTATTACACAGTTTACTAAAATGTAGTATAAGGCTGTCTTTCACTTTGAGTACTGTTAACTTTAACTGCTGTTGGAAGATCCTTGACCTTGCTACTTGACTTCATGGATACAAACATAATTTCGTGCCTTTTCTGATTTGCAATTGTTTTTTCTTTTCTAGGAGGAGTGCAAACGCTTGCGTCAAAGCATAAAGTATGGATTCATTCCAAGACTGACAGTGGTAAAGTTATCATTAACTTATTATGAGTGTTTCTTCCACATTTTTTTTTGTCATTGCTGCACTGCACTGTTTTGTTTTGTCTAACTATCTTATCTTCCAGGGAGAGGTTCAGGAGAAGGCAAGGGTTCTCCAAACTCTGAAAGTCAATGATGTAAGCAGCTCATCCTAATGAACTATAAAAGTTTTTGTGGCTAAGTAATTTTATTTTACTGACTTTACTGCCAATTACAAACTTTTCAGTGGATTGAAAGCGAAAAGATGCGACTTGGGCATCTTCGTGACCGTGCAAGTGATATGGGCCATAGAAAAGAATATCCTTTTTCATGCATTATTGTTATCATCTATAAAGCACAATTATACATTGTCCGTATAGTTAATTTCTACTGGTGCTTATGGTCAGTTAATCTGCTTCTGCCACTTCCACCAGTAGGCTTTACACTTCTTTTTTTGTCTGGAAGAAGTTTCAGTGAGGATTGTCCTTTCTTTTTTATGTGGATTTGGCTTGTATACCTTAATCAGTATTCACGCTAAGGGAATGTGTAGAGAAGCTGAAATTGCTAAGCACTCCTGAGGAGCGTGCTCGTAGGCTGAATGAAGAACCTGAAATACATGCTGACCCTGCGATGGATCCATATTATGAATCTCCGGAGGAACAGGAGCAGGAAATAGAAAGAAGTATTTTACTCCCTCCCATAATATTATCTTCTGATATTATCATTACAATTCTGACATAAACTTCCATAATTTTTATTGTACAGGTAGCTTCAATAAGTCCAGAGGTTCTTTCTTGAGGAAAGATGGTAATCTTGTGTCTCCAGGTAAAGGAGATAGAAATGCTGTACAGCGAGATCCAAAAACTAACTGGGAATCTAATAGAAACACATGGGCTGAATCGAGTTCTCATATGGAATCACCCCTTTCACGGAGGTCCACATTTTCTTCTCAAGGCGAAAGTGCTGGTTATACAAGTAAATCGGAGAGCCCGAACGTTGGTGCACAAACTGTTAAACTGGAAGGCACCACGCGCAGTGCTCCACAAGATTCACCTGGTGCTTCATCTGGAATTTTAGCTGCTAACATAGGTTCAGGGTCAAAAACTGCATCTGAATCAGCCATTAACGACTCTGAGAAGATCTGGCTGTACATGGATCCTTCTAATAAAATCCAAGGTCCTTTCTCAATCATACAGCTGCGGAAATGGAACAGCAATGGGTACTTCCCTCCTAGTTTGAAGATATGGAAAGCTAGTGAGAAGCAGGATGATTCCATTCTATTGACTGATGCTTTGGCAGGGAAGTTTGAGAAAGACCTTCCTCCATGGGAACCACCACATGTTAGTTTGTCTCAAATTAACAAAACCCCTCTTGAGCAAAGCACAATAGCTGGTGAACTAACTCCAAAATCAGAAGTTGCGAAGCATTTCTCAAGTAGTGATCAAAGACATGATTATAGTTCAGCGAACCTTGGAAAAACCATGATCCATTCTGGCACACAAGGTTATTATGGGATGCAAAATTCTCATGCAGCACAAACAAGCCAACAATCTCATACTGGAAGTTGGAATGCTACGTCAAGTCAGTTTGGGGCTGCAATAAATCCTGTGACACCTACCCAGCCTGCCATAGGAAGCTTTTCCGGACAAAATATTGTGGTTGCAGAAAATATGGGTCATTTAACTCCTGGAATGGCTCCTGCAACTGCAAATGCAGAAATGGTTAATTCAGATTTGACTTCCCAGAACCAAATATTATCTTCTTTACCGCAAACGGATGGCCGATTAGCTGGTGGCATTGAATCCAAATCAGGAGATGTTTCAGATGGAAGAGTGAGCTCTTCAGCTGAAGGTAGGCCCTTATAAAAGGTTTTCCTGTTTCAGTGAAAATCCGCTAATTGACATTTAGGTCCCCCGGGTTGTGCCCAGAGCTGTGAAACTCGAACCCAATTTGTGGGGTCTAAATTGGCCTGACTTGTTTTGATCGTAACTCCACTATTTTATGTTAATAGGTGGCGATGCGTTTGAGATCTGGAAATTGTAGTACAGAAATGTTTGTATTTGATGTAAACAAATTTTTTTGGTCCCTTGCAGCTATCGGACCACTGGGTGCACAGCTTGGACCAGCACAACTGAACACTCAGCAAATTGAAGGTATTAGCTCAATGCTTGCTGCTGTTTGTGGCCATGTTTGCTTTCCCTTTTGCTTTTAGAAATCATGGATCCTGTTGTTTCCTTTACTTTCAATCACATCCAGTGATTTCAGTCTTATTCATCTGCTCTTACTAAGATTTTTAAGTGTAAGCCAACCTAATGACATTGTTGTATCACCTGCAGACACAAGAAACCAGATGTCGTCAACTGATCTCTCCAACTCAACAATGCCATCGCAGATGATGTCAACACCATCCGCTGCATCAGTACAGCCTTCATTGACAACCACTGCTGGCAGTGATAATCAAACCAGTGGGTGGGCTGTACCTGCACAAGTGGCGAACACACCTGGCCAATCTCAGATAACCGGAAATATGACCTGGGGAAATACACCTCAGGGCGATGCAAGTTTAGGTTGGGGAATGATGGGACAGAGCAATATGAATATGCCTTGGGTAGCAGCAGCTCAAGGTGCTTCAGGCTACAACATGGGTGTAGCCATGCCAACGCAGCCAAATGCAGTTCCAAACATGGGTTGGTTACCAAATCCAGGAAACACCAGCATGAACATGATCTGGGCTGCAACTCAAGGCCAGGGGACTCCAAATGCAGCTGCTATGATGGGAGGCCAGATGCAAGGAGTCGCAATGGCCTCTTGGGGTGGTGTTGCAGCAGGAAATGCAAATGCTTATCCTGCCTGGGGAAACCAACAAGTTGGAAACGTGAACCAAAACATTGGCTGGAGTGTTCCTGTGCAGGGAAATCCGGGTCAGGCAAATAACAGCGTGAACTGGAATGCACCAAATGGTAATCCTAATCCTAATTGGAATAATCAGCAGAGAGAGAATGGGGGCAGGCACTCTGGACACCGTGGTGCTTTTAGAGCTGGCGACTCAGGTGGACGGTCATGGAAGCAACGCTCTGGTGGCGATGTGGGGCCAAGAGGAGTCTGCTGGCAATATCTTGAAAAAGGGAACTGCAGGAGAGCTGAATGCAAATTTGACCATCCAACAAACTCAGAGGGATTTCCACCCAGGACTGATTGGCATTATGATAGGCAGCATTCGGGCAATGGGAGGCGATATGAGAATCACAATGAGAGAAATGATCGACAGTTTGATAGTCAGCCTTCGGATAATGAAAGGCACCATGATAGGCCTGATGACAGGCATGGTGGCCGGGATGACGATAGGCATGATGACAGGCAGGCTGATAGGTCTCAGTCAAGAGAGCCTCGTTAAAACTGGTTTCTGTTTCTTACCTTCGTTTTGTTGTATGTGCAGCAGCAAACTAGCATAGTAGCTTCCGTTGATGTTTTGAACTTTATGCCCTGTAGCGAGCTGCATACATGTGCAAATCATCGTGTACAACATTCTGTGTGCATCCTAGTTCTGAATTTAATAGTCTATTTGAATAAATCGTGTTGTCTGTTCTTTCAAAAAAAAAAAAAATCGTGTTGTCTGATTTCTGAATTCTGATGTATAGCAGGGGTCACACACCCAGGTTCTCTGCTATGGCGATTATTTAGTGTTCTTTGATAAGCTTAAAGATTGTATGAAGGTGTATTTTGAGATCCTAAGAGATCAAAATTACTAATGCTCGATCCATGTTCTTGGTTGCCAATGCTGACATCAAGGCATTGAGCTTCGGTGATCAAGTACTAGTTCATTTTTTTTTGGCGATGTTGTGGGTGCTGTGTATCGACCCAGCTGTTTACCTGCTAAGCATGTGCTTCATGAGGATCTCTAAAAATTTTTAGCTGTATCATGTGCTTCATGAGGATCTCTAAAATTTTTTAGCTGTATTGGAATGCTTTTGAACTTGTTTTCAAACAAAAACCTTGTGGCTCCTTTGAATGAAGCACAGAATAAGCACCTCTAGGCCCGCGTTGTTTATTTCTCGTCGCTCCCAAGTACAATTTTGTTTTAAAAGCGATAGCTCTCTTCGCCAACTCGGAACACCAGAGTCGTCTCGCCTCGCGAGGTCCTGGGCGGGTGCGACGTCTCCACCAACGAGGCTGCGCGGCCCGCGAGGTCCTGGGCGGCTGCTGCCGTCTCCCCCAACGAGGATGCGCGGACGCGGCCGGCGAGGTCCTGAGCTTCCTCCCGCTGAAGACGGCGGCGCAGTTGGGGATGGTCTCCAAAAGGTGGTCGCTTCTCGTGGCCGAGCCGCAATGGCCGTGCGACTCCAAACAGGGATCCACATCCGCCACGGACGCGAAGCAGCTCGGTGCCGGAGGTGGAGATGGAGATGGCGGCCAGAGTCCAGCACCGCACCGCACATTGCCAAACGTGTTCGTCCTAGTGCTACTGTGCTCGACTGCTCGTCATTGTCCAGCTGCCAGAGTCCGGCCTTCCTGTGCTCGTCGTGTTAGCACGGCCGTGCTCGCCCATTGTGCTCGCGCTGCTGGATGCTATTGTGCTCGAGTTGCTGTCGCCGTGTGGCGTGCTCGCCTAGGATGACCACCACTTGGTCGATAAAATGCATCAAAGAGGTAACTTTACCAATTTGGAGAAGAGATGATGGTACCAAAACAAATCACACAACCAAACACTCTAAAACTAGCCAGCTTAGAAAGCCAGACCAAACAACCTCACGTTAGTTTGCCGGAACTAAGTTTAATCTAGGCAGGCTACAACTAAGTGAGGAAACCAAACACAAGCTTCTCTTGGCTTAAATGGTAGCCACTTGGAGCTGTTATCAAAAGAAGGTAAATTCTGTACCCAGGCTCATCGTGGCCACATTATCCACTCGGTAAAAATACAGGACGCTCGTGTCAAGGTGTGGCGGAAACGGCCAAGATAAATAACTACTCTACGTGAGATCCCAACTCCTGACCCCCTTACGTACTTAATTACCTGGAACGATAGAACGAACGGTGATCCCAATAATGGGACCTGAGTTTTTACCGGCTTCCACGTGACCGCGCCTCATAAAATACACCTGCTTCGTCAGGCGCATTTGTTCTCACGCAGGCGTAGTAAGAGACAACAGGAATCTACCGCGCGTCTCGTCAATCGGTCCATGCATGCACCTGCGCGGCGAGGTAGCTATTGCGTCGCAGGGCTCCTTCCTGCAACGGAATTAAAGCTCCACCAGTTCGTGCTGTTGTTACGTGGAGTGACGAAAAGTGGTGCCACGCAATCAGTTAAGTACTTAAGTGCCTGCGTGTAATGGCTGTTTAACTTTTTTTAAAAAAAAAACACTCTAGATAGAGACGTATACACAACGTTTTCCTTGTGAAACTGGCATTATTAATTCGATCGAGGTTGTTCAGTTGACGCTTATTCCTGCAGGTTTTGTGAAGGATCAGGAACAATGTTTATTCCTGCAGGTTTTGAAAACTTCAAAACTGCCGGTGCTTGGATGATTCCAATTATCCCGGCTTTCAAGTTCAAATTCTAGTTCAGCCAGTTGGCGTGTTTTACTGGCGGAGGGGAGGGAGGGCCGAGGACGGCGTGGTGGCTCAGTGGCTCCCGCTTTATTTACTCCTTAAGAATCGTTCGCTCCAGCTGACCCTCCCCCCTCCTCTCCTCCCGTCTCGTCTCTCAGCGCTCCAGCTCCACGCCAATTAAACCCTACCCCCTCTCTCTCTTCTCTCTCTCTCTCTCTCTGCGTCATTTCCGTTTCCGTCTCTCTCTCCTCGCCCACACGTCCAAAACCGAAGGGAGCAAGCGAACAAAACCCGGCCGAGTAACGCAGGAGACGCGGGCGTTGCGGTACGAGACGAGACGACGCGTAGTGCAGGTGCAGCGCTGCGGGCGGCAGGCGGTGGGTGCAGAGAGCAAGCAGGCCGGGCGGGATACGATGGAGGCGGCAGCGTCAGGCGGAGGCGCGGGCCCACGCGAGCGGAAGACCGCGGGGTGCGGGGACCAATTCGTCGTGGACGACCTCCTCGCGCTGCCGTACGACGACGAGGAGGAGGAAGGAGGCGGGGATGAGGCGGCGGCGGCGGCGGCAGGCGACGGCGATGCCCCTCCGCCGTGCCTGCAGCCTGTCGACGTCGCCCACGGAGTCGGCCTCGTCAAACAGGAGCGCGGCCTCGTCGGGAATTTCTCCGCCGACTCGTCCACCGTCACGGCCCTGGACAGCTGCAGCAACTCCTTCATATCTGGGCTAGCCGACGGCGACTTCCCGGCAGAATTCTGCGAGCCGGTAACTTGTCTTTTGTATACTGTCGATTTGTTTGAATTCATTTGGCAAATTTGGCAAATTTCCTGTATTTCTTCGATATATATAGGGAAAGGAATCATACAGAACTCGCGGTCGCTAAACTTGTTGATGTGAATTCTGCGCAGTACGATCAACTGGCGGAGCTGGAATGGCTATCCAACTACATGGGCGAGGGCGACGAAGCTTTCGCCGCGGAGGACCTCGAGAAGCTGAAGCTCATTTCCGGCGGGTTCTCCTCGGCTCTGCCACCAGCTCCCGTGGCCCCTGCGGCCGCCGCGGTCGCCGCCTCTGCCGCACAGCCCGGTATGTTCCTCCCGGAGGCGCCAGTCCCCGCAAAGGCCCGTAGCAAGCGCTCCCGCGCGGCTCCGGGTAACTGGTCGTCACGGTTGCTGGTGCTCCCGCCGACGCCGGCGTCACCACCGTCCCCGGCGTCCATGGCCATCTCGCCGGCGGAGTCCGGCATCTCGGCGCAGGCGTTCGCCGCCAAGAAGCCGTCGAAGAAGAAAGACGCGGCGCCAGCGGCGCTGCTCTCGAGCGTGTCCGTGGCAGCACAGCCCGGCGGCGGCGGCGGCGGCTCGGCCGCGTCGGCAGAAGGGCGGCGGTGCCTGCACTGCGAGACGGACAAGACGCCGCAGTGGAGGACCGGGCCCATGGGCCCCAAGACGCTGTGCAACGCGTGCGGGGTGCGGTACAAGTCGGGGCGGCTGGTGCCGGAGTACCGGCCCGCGGCGAGCCCCACCTTCGTGATGTCCAGGCACTCCAACTCGCACCGAAAGGTGCTGGAGCTGCGCCGCCAGAAGGAGGTGGTGCAGCAGCCGCACGTGATCGCCGGCGGTGGTCATCCTGCCGGGCTGATGCGCATGCAGAGCACGATGCTGTTCGACGGGCCGTCGGCGCCCCCATCGTCGCCGGCGACGACTTTTTGATCCACCACCACTTAGGGACAGACTACCGGCAGCTCATCTAGCTAGATGAGTCTACACTAGCTTTTGCTAGAGTTGATCAATTAGCCCAGTAATAATAATTAATGCATCATATCAGTTAAAATCCAAGAACCCTCCTCCTTAAAAATATGAAAGAACTACTCATCGATCTTCCCTTAATTAGGAGTTCTTTTTCCTCTAAATTTTGCTCTTTAGTTCGTGTGCTTCTGTTCAGCTCTTCGAAATTTTCGTGGCGACCTTCTTATGGTTTTGTCATCCTTGTTTGTTTGTTTTTTTTTGCCAGACTCTCCTAACCTGCTTATTAGAACTCTATGAGAGACAGTTTCATCAGCCCTTCAATTTTCTTCCTTTAATTTGTTTCTTAGCATTCTGTAATTTAATTAAGGGCTGCTACATATCTTCCAGCAGTAGCTCGATCCCATTCTGCTTCCGGACATGAAAAGAAGACTGGAATTTTTGGCATTCTTATTTTTCTCCTGTTTTAAGATTCCCACATCATCTTCATCAGTATCCACTTCTCCTCCCTTCTATACTGATGCATGCATGCAAAGCTGCGGGTGAATGGACCCAAAGATGCGATAGTACATGCATGTCACAGATGTTGTGTGCGCAACCAAACCAGGCCGTGCACGCCGGAGGCGAGCGTGCCAAACCCGCCACGATCGACCCGGGCGCACGTGATCATTAGAATCTTGCGCGCGTGAAAGAGATGCCTCCTCAATGTAACAAGAAAGCAAACAGATGCAATGGTGGGGCTGGTTGGTCGTCGAGTATACTCTATAGTGGATCCAATCGAGTAGTGCTCCTATATAATAAATCTCTCTGTTCGTTCCTCGCTGTAAATCTGCATGCCGCGCTTGGCCGGCTCGCTTTTAATTTGCCATTGCATGCATGCATGCTGCTGTAGTGCTGTGGCTGCGCTCATCGCCGCCCCCCCACCACTGCAAGTCTGCAACGCTGGACCTGAAACAGGGAGAGAGAGAGGAGAGAAAGGAAGAAACCTTTTGGTTTCACCTTGCCGACTTGGCATTACGCCTGCGCTGTGGTGGTTAGGAGGAGTACGTAGTACAGTAGTATACTGTACGTACTGAAACTGACCAGCAGCAGAGACCAGAGAGTGGGCGCAGAACAAGGCAGCAGGCACAGGCTACCACCGTAGGCGAGCCACATCTGTCACTCATGTCCTGTCCTGTGACTGCGAGGAGTCTTGAATTGGCTGTGGATGCAATGCAATGCACCAAGCTAGCTCTTGCATAGCATACTACAACCTCAGTCCACCCGTGCATGAACATGCATGCAACGGACGGCACGGTTGTATTAGAACAACTACTAGGAGCGAGGAGGAGTAATTTGGTAACAGTAGCTTAGCTTGGCCATTACAGCATCGAGTAGGGTAAGTTTAAGCTAGGTGGTGGTGGCGGGCACTGTGCGCGCATGTGGGGCTCTCACTACCAGGAGACAAGTGGAGGAGTATAATAACCGGCGTCGCCGATCGCGGGCAGGCAGCGCCGCGGTGACGGAGGGCGCTCACATGGGGCTTGGCATGCAATAGACGCCGGGGCCAGAGCCCAGAGGGTAATGTAATTATCTACGAGCTCTGAATTATAATAATGCTGACGAGCGGCATTTCGTATGTAAAGAGTACTACTAGCCTACAACCGCAATACTCTGCTGTAGTACGTACAGTATTGCGCGGGGCTGGCCCTTGCTCCTCGGTCCGGGCGTCCTCGTGATCCCAGGCACGCAGGCGCAGGCGTGTACGTTGGTGATCCAAATGGAACGATCGTTAAACTATACCGCGCCTGGTGCGGTATACTATGTGCATCTCGGCCAATAATTAACGAATTGCTCGATTTGCTATCCACTCCGCGAATATACCCTTGGCATTTCACTGTGGCGCGCAGTGCGTTAAATTAGTTTTGCCTCTCGGCGGGTCACTTTGCATCGGAGAGCGAGTGTCCGTGTCACCGTACGGTCCGGCCAGCAGGTCCATGCATGCCGTGCCGCCTGGAAACCGTACGTCGTCGCTATCGCTACCCTCCTCCCCGGCTGCATGCATGTGTGTACGTACTGTATGATGGTGCGTGCGTGCATGCATATGCATGGTAACCCGGCCGGCCGGCAGCCCAGCATCCGCACGCAGCATGTTCCGTCCGTCCCATCCGCACGGGTACACACAATGCAAGGATACGTGTACCGAGACGATCGAGAGCACGTACCGCCGTCAATGTAAGCTAGTACTAGCTGTAGGACACGCACCACACCACGCCACCACCAACCATTTGATCATGCACGCACGCACGCATCCATCTGCTGGCTAGCTTAATTAGGCCACTAGCTGCACACGCACGTACTGCTGGTTGTTGGTCAATGCCACGACCCGTCCAGTATACTATGCCCGGCCTCCGATCCCCCTTTAGCCGTGAGATCGATCGGCCAGATCGATCCATCGGCGGATTCGGAGCTAGCGTGCACGCAGATGCTAAGCGCGCGCCTGGATTTGTTTCGAGTTAATTAATTATTATTAAGCCGGCCGGGCCGGGGCGGGCGTGGCATGGCATGGCACGGCGCGGCCGAGCGCCCACATTGTCACATGCATGCTCACGTACGGTCGCCGTGGGCTTTTTCCTCGGGGTAACGTGCGTGCGCGGAGGCCGCCAGCCCAGGCCGCTCTGTCGTCTCTGCGCGCGCCTTCCGTCGCCGGCCGGTGGAGATTGGCGGAGGAGGCGAGGGGAGGGGAGGTCACGTCTCCGGGGCACGTGCAGGCACGTGCGCAGGCGTGAGCACGCCCACCACCACCACCACCCGCGGCGCGGGTCGGGGGGCGGGGGCCGGCGGCTTTCTTCTTTTTGGGCCTGGGGGCCGCCGGCCGCGGGCGCGGGGCGGTGGGCAGGCAGGGAGGCGTGCAGGGCGCAGATGCCCCGCCACGCCAGGCAAAGAGCCCCCACGAGCTGTGGCGTCGATCGCCACCTGCCGGCTGCCTTATCCTCGAGCGAGTGGTAGTACGTGCGTTGATGCCGTGCCGCGCAGCGCAGCACGGCCTACCTTGATCTACCTGCCTGCTCAGTGCTCGGTGCTCGCTGGACGTGCCCTCTGGCGGTACGGTCTGGCCTGGCCTCGAGATATTTTTTTCTCCGGCGTCTTGTTCCCGTGCCATGGTTTCATCGAGGTCGAGGCCCTCCATCCACATCTACGAGTGCTACGCTGCTGGTCGTACTTCTACTGTTCTACAGTACACTACCACTGCTACCACGACGGTGTTCATCTGTTTCCCGGCGGTTGGGTTCGAAAAATCCAAAATCCAAACCTGGAATGATAACCCGAGCCACGTCGATGGGTGGCGACTGCCAATCGAACCCGAATCCTCCAGCACAGTGACCTGATTGGGCAAAATACTTTCGACTTTCACTGTCAAGCATCGCGCTTGTGGTGTTTACGGCCACTGTACAAAAGTTGGCCGTGTATGAACCACCTGATGACTGACAGAGTGGCAGGTTTCTTATCAGTGTTTGCCTGTCAGAATTTTAAACCCTGCTGCAGACTCTTCTCATAAGCAAAGATAAGATGCGTCGGTGGTCAGTACTACATCCTGCAGCGAGGAAGCTCTGCTGTGCGTTCCTTTTCGTCAACACGACATCTCGGTAGACGCTGAAACACACTTGTGCTTTCGCTTTGCTGGAGGAAAGTTTTGCTTCTCGAGTAGTAGAAGTAGTAGTAGTACTTGCACTGGTTGGGTGCGGGTTTGCCCAGCTCCAACTCCATCTCCAACCAAAGCCGTCGCCATACGTTTTTTTTTTTAGAGTTCAAGGGCGACCCCGGCCATTGCATTAATCAAGGACCAGAGTAGCAGGTTTAGTATAGGTTCAAGTCACAAAAGGAAGAACATCCACCAGACATCAAAAGACCAGAGCTGAACTAAACGCTAAGTCCAGCTAACGAAAAAACAGATTACATATTCCAGGCCTCGCCTAGCTTCAGAAAGCTCAACCACTTGCCGTCAGACTCCTGCAACTGCTCTGAAGCATCCACCAGGCGACTTCCAACTTCATCAGGATAAGTCTTTTGGCTCCAATCCAGCGCCGACTTGTACATGAAGCGGCTGCACTCGTCTTTAGATTGTTCCAGCCAGGCATCTCCAGAGTGTTTCACCCAGGTAATCTCGGGTAGCTGGTTGCCATTGCACTGAGTCTTCCCATCTTCACAGAGAAATCTGTCCTCTTTTCGGCTGGGCAGAGTAGAACCCAGTTTTTGAGCATACTCAAGACAGAGATCAGTAAAGCCGACACACTTCTCCAAACCACACCCTGAAAGCAAATATCATTTCTTAGTTTCCAAAGTCCCCACAGGACTGCAGCACAAAACATGTTATCTACCACAAACCTCTTGTTACTAAGCCACATTTGACCTATGGACAGAAAATCAGACCCTACATTTCTATTTAAGATCTCAGAAATCTGGGACCAAAGTTGTTTAGCAACTACACATTCAAAGAACAAATGAGTAACAGATTCTATTTCATTGCAGAACAAACAAGAAGGATCGTCCACCTTTCTTCTAATACCCAGATTATCTCTAGTTAGGACCTTATTCTTAGAGAGTAACCAAAGAAAGAACTGCACTCTTGGGGGTACTTTAAGACTCCAAACTGCAGGAACAAAGGCGTCTAGTCTCAATGTACTTATAGGCAAACGGAACTCATGCTTTGCTTCGCCTGATGGCACAAATACGCCATGAGTGTTACCCTGAGACATCTGGGTAGAGTGATTATGCAGTTGCGTGGGTCCATTCAGTAGATTGCAAAGGAAGGTTTAACATATGAGATGAAAGCTCGGGGGTTGTTTTAAGGCAGAGTACCACTATTTCCTTTTTTTTTTACCCCCCGGCAGACAACTGTGGCTTCTTCCTGTTGGTTTTCTTATTAAAAAGAAAAAAAAAATACACCACTTGCAGTTTCATCACACAAATATGTGTTGCCTAAAAGAAGGGTTGAGTGGAAAATTGATTTATTCCTAAGTTCTAGGTCTAACTTTCATACATACTCCCTCCGTCCCAAATTATAAGACATCCCAGTAATGTTAGAGATTCAAAGTATATCAAGTTTGACCAAACTTATATGATAATATAATAACATTTATGATATTAATTAAGTATCATTAAATTCTTCATCAATTATATTTTCATAGTATGCCTACTTGATGTAAAAAATATTTATAACTTTCTCTATAATTATTGATCAAACTTGAAATGTTTTGATTTTTCAAGATTCTTGGAATGTCTTGTAATCTAACTTCTAACTAATTTATTAAACGCTTACACATCCCCGTCAAGAAGAAAGCGGCCCACTTAGTCTATGTAGTTGGGCCTAATACATTCTGAAAGAGAAGGTTTTTCCTTGTGACAACAGGAAGTGTTGAATACCCTAGGGACACATGAAACTATTATCTTCCCTTGCCGTCCACGTATCTCGATGAAGATTCAATGGTCATATGCATAGAGGCTAGAGCATAAAAGGGAAAAAATATTTAATTAGGCCATTTCTGTACTACTACTATATGTAGGCCTTGGGTCTCATAACAAGCCGGTAGACATTCTTGGTCAGGCCTTGGAGGCTTCGAAGTAGGTGTGGGCTGAAGCTGTTTTTATTGTTGGGCTTGAAACATGACAGCGTTAGCAATCTCCCGAAAGTTGTTAAGGTGTTGTTTGGTCCAGCCACAATTTGCTACAACTAACTTCAAGTAAGTGTGATAAACCATAAAAAGTGTTAAAATATTTGGAGCCATTCTATGCCATGACTAAGTAAATTTTCACATACCTTTTGTGCCATATAACATGTGTGGCCAATTTTTTGTTGTCTAAGTTTAGCTATCAATCAAACACTTGTCAACTTAGTCAAACTTGTCTTGTAAGGTGAAATGTGATAAAGTGTGCCTATCAGCAAATTACCTCTTAAGTTTGCGAGTCAACAAAACACATATCATACTCTGATAAACAAAAGGTCGATGATTATATGAGAATTGTTATTAAAAAAAGAGTGCACAATGAAATATTTGGATATTTTCCTTACTTGATTTCAACCACTTTTGTGTCGAATCACAATGTGTCAGGTAAATAGGTCTTATTTTACCAGAACCGGTTGAAAAGTAACAAAACTCTTAGAGCGCTGGATATTCACAAGCTTCGAGTTATGAACCTCCTAAAGCCATTCATCTTGGAACTAGAATGATTCCCTACCCCATATGTTGCTGTCAAGATCACATGTGACATTCGACGGATAGATATGATTTGAAATGGAAATTTAATAGCCTGTAACTATTGATTTATGTGTCACATTAGTATAAATAACTTAACTAGATAATAGATAGGCATAAATGAATGTTAGTGGATGATATTGCAACTTAAAAACATGTTAATAGAGGGCGTGGATGGAGGGCCTGAAGAGATAGTTCATAATAATTGCATATTTGCATATTGATTCATAATTACATACTGGTGGATTTTTTTTTTAAGAGTATACATTATAGATATATATTGCAGATGAGACGTAACTCAGTCATCCATTGAGTTTATTTATATTATAAATAATATAGATGGCTCTACCTTGAATGACACTAGGACACAATGGTTTTGATGACAAGAAGCTAATGGATAAAAATACTGCTAGCATAATAGTTTTGGCATATAACCTTGTTGATGTAACCAAAAAATGAAAGTACTTGTCAAGTGTAGAAAAACATGAGGTGGCTCGTTTCCTAGACTAAATGGTCTACTGGACGGTGGTATTGGAGATGATCTTGAATGTTCTTACATAGCTCTCGCCAATACAACTAGAATGCCATGACCATCAAAACTATAGCTTATAAGGAAGCTAAAGGCTCAAATGATCTAATTTTGATAGGATAGATAACCGATGTATATTATGCACTGTAAAACACATGTTAGTTCACACACATTTTGCTTATCGATCACTAAAACCTAAATACCAAATTGGGATCTAGATGCGATATAAATTATGATAGCATCTAATTCACTAATCCTCTTATTTTTGAATTTAGTATTAACATATAGTTATTCAAGTGAGACATAGAGAAGAGATTTGATTGTTTATTTATTAAATGGGCCACTTTCTTTTAAATTGTTTTCAAACCGAAAGGATCAAATCAACATAAAGATAAAACAATATGCAAAAGATCAACGAGATATCGATGACATATCTTCAACTTTGCAAAATTATAATGACACGGTTTAAATTGTTCTTAAATAGAAAGGATCAAATGAATGAAAAAACAAAACAACATGCAAATTTTAAAAAAAAACATCGCCCACCGTGGGGCTTGTTCTCAAACCGAAAGGATCAAATCAACATAAAGATAAAACAATATGCAAAAGATCAACGAGATACCGATGCCATATCTTCAACTTTACAAAATTATAATGACACAGTTTAAATTGTTCATAAATAGAAAGGATCAAATGAATGAAAAATCAAAACAACATGCAAATTTTAAAAAGAACATCGCCTACCGTGGGGCTTGTTCTCAAACTGAAAGGATCAAATCAATATAAAGATAAAACAATATGCAAAAGATCAACGAGATACCGATGACACTTCAACTTTGCAAAATTATAATGACACATAGAAAGAATCAAATGAATTAAAAAACAAAACAACATGCATTTTTTTTAAAAAAAATCACCGACCGTGGGACTCGAACCCACGACCACAAGGTCAAGAGCCTTGCGTTCTACCAACTGAGCTAGACGTGCAACCATTGTATCAAATGTGGTTAAACTCTATTTCATCTGGTCCTAACAATCGGTTGGTGTGCTGTCTTCCGACCCGTCGTCTCGACCATACCATACCTGGAACCCCACTGGCGTGGCCGGAGATCTCACAGCTTATCAAGCTCGCTCGCCGTCGCACTGCGCCACCAGCGGGGATCCCGCCATGGCCTCCTGGCTCAAGGTCGCCGAAGGTAGGAACCCTCCCCGACAGCCCGACCTCCCTCGCCCTATCTCGCCGCGCCCCCACAGATCCACCCCTCTCCGCCGGTGAAGATCTGCCGTCCTCCTCTCCATCCCACAACTCTCGTACTCTCCCCACGCTGATTACTCCGTGCGACTAGTATTGCCTATATCTGTGTAGTGTGCTCTGTTTGATCATTCTGCGCGCCTAATTGCACCTAACTGAATCCCATCACCGTTTCTGCCTGCTTGATTGGCGCTGTGAGGAGTTTGCAATATGGAATCTGAGCGTTGTGTTCCTTCTTTTGTAATAGACTTGCTCGAAGTCGTCGACCGGCGGGCCAAGATCGTGGCAACAGAACTGTCGGATGAGCAGTCTACCTCTCAGTCTCAGCCTTCAGGTAGCGTGCCTCCTTGGTTTATACGTGCCCATTTAGCCATTTGGCAGGTAGTTTAATCTCTGCTTTTTGAATGCTTGTTTGTGAAGGACCAAACAACCAAGAAGTGCAAGCAAAGAAGGGAAAGCCGAGGGAGAAGGTCACTACTTAACAGCCTTCTTGAGCATTACTTGTTTCTTTACATACCACGCATGGGAGCCATTGTTCAAGCTTTGTCATTAATTTCTTTTGCAGGGTCCATTGAAGCTCACTAATGCCGATGGTGGTAACAAGACATCTGCTCATAAGGAAAGGAGGAGTAGGCAACCACCGCGAGAGCGGATGAAGATTGAGAAGATCAGGCCTTCGCCGCCGGCAGATTCATCAAGTGTTGATACCAGTGCTAGTGAACCAGAAGTCGCCCCAATCGATGTTAAGGAAGTGGGTAGTGAGGGTACATTGGAGAAAGGAGAGAAAGCTACTGATGACCTTGAGACTGATGGGTCTGGGACAGTTGTTAATACCATGGTTGAAGTTCAACTGATGGAGAAAAACTCTGACAATGCCACCGTGGATGGTGTTACACATTCCAATTTAGAGATTGCTGTTGAAAGCTATTCTTCAGTTCCCGATGAAAAAAGTGAGTTGAGCAGCAGTAACCAGACTGCTGAGATTGGTCCAGTGATTAATTTGGAGGAGAGAGATTCTGCTGTGGCTGTTATTCAGGACAGAAATGTGTCTGAATTGCCAAATACAGAGGTTACTACCAAACTGCAAGAATCAAAGAAAGAGAGTGTTTCAGATTCACCAGAAAGCATAGAGGACCGACACGAAAAGAAATCAGAATCAATTTCCGTGAAAGAACAAGACCAACTTGAGGAGGTATGCTGCAGATTTTTTTTTCTCGAACCCACAGAAAGCTGCGCATCATTTCATTAACGAAGATGTTGCAGAAAACTGGAATCTCGGTGACCAAACTGTCCTGATTGATATTTGAATATGTTCTCTTGTTCATTTCCCATTGTTTTGTTGATCTTTTATAGGCTCAGGGATTGTTAAAAAGTGCTGTCAAGACTGGCCAATCCAAAGAAGCTAGGTTAGCTCGGGTAAGGATAAGCATAAGCTCATTGGCCTCACTACTCGCACTCGATCAATGTTGGCTTGATCTGTTTTGTTTTCTTGTTCGTTTGTTTTTAACTTACCAATATGTTCTTTTGTCCATTTGTTTTCAACTTACGAATAGGTTTGTGCTGGACTTTCATCCGCCTCCAAGAGTATAAGTCCGAAAATGCACAGCTGGAGGAACTTCTTGTTCAAGAGGTCTAGACGTCTAGTTAGTTCATGCACTTTACTGTGACTACAATTTTCTGTTTATATCCCCCCAACTGTATGCAGTTTTTTTTTCTCTAATATACATTACTGTTATACAACATGCCAGAGAGAGAAATCTACCTCACATGAAGCTCATATAAAGCAACTACAGCAAGAACTATCAATGTCCAGAGTAGAAGGTTCAAGAGCCGAATCAAATATGGTTGATGCTTTAACTGCAAAAAATGCAGAGATTGAATCTCTTGTTAAATCATTGGACTCTTGGAAGAAAAGAGCAGCAGCTTCAGAAGAAAAGCTTGCTTCTTTAGAGGTTTCATTCATCTTATATTAATCTTTTTCTTCTATAGGCATACTGTAACACCTAAGGCCTAAGGGAACTACGGTTTGTAACTTATCACCCTAACATTAGTAGTATGTGCTTCTGTAAACACTTTTAACACTTCATTTACTCTTGTCCTTAGTAATTTTTTTAGTTTACATGTGCTAGTAAACAGCTTACTCTTTCAGGGTTTGATATTCTAGAGCTAAATGCACATTGTTTAATAAACAACTTACTCTGTGTTTCTCAAGCATAAATATTCAGAGACCCTTCATCATAATCTTAGCAACCTTTCTCTGATTGTTCTATCTAATGGACTGCTTGCTGGCGGAATTATAAGGCCAACCTGACATGGGATTTATCAGATGTCATTAGAAATTTTGCACTAGTTACCATTTTGTTACTATGTGTTGCTACTTTCTGTGTTTACACTTTTGGATGTAGATGGTAGACCTGAACTATTTGTTGATCGCTCATTCTGCGCATCAGCACATGTAATTAGTTTTAACTTGGGGGGTGGGGGGGGGGGGTGTTGTCTAAGTACACTTCTTCTTCTTAAAATAATGCAACCATACTCAGCTCTCTTGTGATTCAAGAAAAAAACTTTTAATGACTTACAATTAATAGCATTTTAGTAGATAGATATTGATCCTAAAAAAATTAAATATTTTAATACTAACCCTGTTGTCTATTGAACCAGGAAGATATGGACGGCCTCAAGAGGAACCGTGAACTTACTGAAACCAGGGTTATCCAGGTTAGTAAGACAAAGATGGTTTATGTCAGTTCCCATGATGCAGATCAGATACATAACCTCCAAACACCGTTTAATTTAGGCTTTACGGGAGGAACTTGCTACCGCAGAGCGTAGGGCTGAAGAAGAGCGCATTTCTCATAATGCCACAAAGATGGTACTTTGTCAAAGTTCAGTCTCTTTAGCACTTTATATGCTCCATAGTTTCTTCTATTATATTCTAGTCACTTGTTACAATACAGGCAGCTGTTGAGAGAGAAGTAGAACTAGAACATCGGGCTGTTGAGGCATCAAACGCTCTAGCTAGAATCCAGGTAATTTTACAAGGTATAACTATCATCATGCAAGGATGTGAAAGTCATGCAGCTAATTTTTTTGGATGCAAACCGGAAACTAACACATTGATGCTAAGCAGATGTTTAGTTCTTATTAAGCTCCCGTGTCATATTTGCGCACAATAGAATAATGAAAGCTCATCTATTACAGTCTGGTTCTTTTGGTCTTCAAGAACCATTACAGTCAAATAGGCTGGATGTAATAACTTACCTGCCTTATTATGGCTATTCTTCTAAGATAAACATTTTTTGTGCATACTGTTAGTGGTGAATCTAGGAAGTCATCACCTGGTGTGCACACTGCACACTGACCAAGGTAGTAGAACTGGGAATTCAAGAACTGCCATCAAAATTTTGGACATAAGTATGACAGTACATGCACTTAATCAGTAACAATTTCATAACTTGAAACCTCTTGTTCAAAGCATTGTTCAGAGTGGGAAATTTTTTGTGCCTGTAGCCCTGTATAGAACTCTAGATTGTCTAAAACTACTACTATTCGGAGTTAGGTCCAACCATGAGTCTACCAGTGGTCCAGTGTGAAATCATCAAATTTGTTCGAACAATCGAACATCAAAAGTTTAGTGGAGAGATGCTGCCCAAAAGAATGAGAAAAAGCAAGCAATACATTCATAGGTACCTATACAAAAAGGAAACTGGATTAGCAGAAGTTTGGGGTTTCATGTCATTGTAGAGCAAGAGCAGTTGTACTGCTGACTTTGTGCATATGCATGGGCTTCAGGCTTCAGCAAGCGTTAGCCAACTACCTATTTCTTCTGTGTCTTGGCAGTCAGTTTGTTGTCGCACTGGCTACTTAGGGGCCATGGTAATTGGACACATTGAGCTTCACATGTTTTAGCTGGATGCATACATATCCACAAACTCCGTAGCCCAGTAATCTTCACGAATTTTTGGGTGTGCCCACACACATTGTGGCCAACCTGGATCCACCCCTGCATACTGCCCTGTTCAGGGACTATTTTGTTTTATTTTGTATGCTGTATTTGTAAACTTCAGGTGTGGTTATTTAAACTTTTAATACATATTTTAGTATTTTACTCATATAAATTCCAGAGATTTATACTCAAAATATCAATATAAGTACAATAACAACATAATCTCAACAGAAGTGATGTAACTGACCAACTTCGATGCTCCAGAGTTATATTTGTTATACACATTCCGCTTTCTATATTGCATGCAGATCTCAGTTTTAATGCTGCTAACTACTCTCTCCATTCACAAATAAAGACATTTTGTACATGGAGTCATGATCTCCAAAACTCAACTTTGCCCGCTATTTTACTTATAATATATTTTGCTACACATACCAAAGGTATACTGCTATAAAAATAATTTTCAATACATATATACTCCTATCATTTTCAAATATCCAAACTTGAACTCATCAAAAGTATGTAATTTGTAATCAAAGTTTGAAACAATTAACTTCATAAAACCCCAAGATGTCACTTTTTTGTGACCAGAGGAAGTAATTTGTAACATATACTTTCTTAATATAACTGATGATACTCTAATGCTGATCTTAATTGTTCTGATGTCATCCAGAGAGCTTCTGAACAAAGCTCATCAAGAGCGCTGGAATTGGAGCACAAGGTGGCTGTGCTTGAGGTACATTTCCTTCCCACCTTGTGTTTTGCACACTAGGCTATGAGCTGGTTTGTTTAGTCTATTTACCGTGAATATTCTGGCCATCCTAGGTTGAATGTGCTTCATTGCAACAAGAACTACAGGAGATGGAGGCTCGTAATCGCCGCACACAGAAAAAGCCTTCCGAAGAAGCTAATCAAGTTCTTCAGGTGAAAACTAAAACATCCTTTTTGTCTTTGAGGGCTCAACTTTGAGTTGTACCTGAAACCATAGATTGAACACTCAAAGAGGATCAACCTAGTCAATAGATTGAGACACAACCTGCTTACTCACCTATCTTATGTACTTCATGCCTTTGATGTGGAATGCACTTGTTGCACAAGGTGTCTTACTGTTCAGGGTTGTCTTACTGTGTGTATATCTCTTACTGGTGTGGGAACAGATGCAGGCTTGGCAGGAAGAAGTTGAACGTGCACGCCATAGCCAACGAGAGGCAGAGACAAAGATATCGTCCTTGGAGGTGACATTAATTTCATCACACAACTAAAGATTCAGTATTTTCTTCATATTTTTTGTTGTACTGCTGCATGTGCATGGTTTGATTTTTCAGCTGTAGCTAGGACGATCAAATTTTATTATAATGATAACCTTTGTTAAGGGTATTATTTTGTTTTTACACATTACTGCTCCCTTATTTTCACAATGCAGGCTGAGTTACAGAAAATGAGAGTTGAAATGGCTGGAATGAGAAGAGATGCAGAACATTATTCTAGACAGGTGAAATATTTTTTGCTAACTTGTTCATGTTACTTTCCTTGACCCTAACCAAGTCTTACAGATTTAGATTATTAAATATCCTACAGAGCACTGATTTTTGTGAATATTTGAATGTTTCTTGTGTTTTATTAGGAGCATGTTGAGCTTGAGAAGAGATACCGTGAGCTAACTGACTTGCTGGTATGCAATCAACCTGTCCGTTTCTCGTGCATTGTTGACACTGTTAACATCGAGACCTAATTTAATTATGTATGAATCCTTCTTGCAGTACCACAAGCAAACACAGTTGGAATCCATGGCCAGCGAAAAGGCTGCATTGGAGTTCCAACTGGAGAAATCATTGAAACAGTTTCATGAAGTGCAGGTTGTTATTTTTTCATCATTCTGTTGCTGTTTGTCCTAACAAGTTTGCAGATGTTCTTATCTTGCTGCCCTTGCCTCCATTTGATAGATTGAAGCAGAAAGGAGTAAAGCTACTCGCAGATCAGCATCTTCATGGGAAGAAGATACTGATATCAAGGCATTAGAGTACGTTAACTGTTTCGCACGTGTGTTTTTCATCATTCTTGGATTTCATGATAATTGATGGTATCCAGTCTTAAATGTAACCATCTATTTGCAAACTATAAGTGCGTTCTTAGACAATTAAGTATGCATATTGTAGGCCTCTTCCTCTACATCATCGACACATGGCAACAGCAAATCAGCAGGTAGATATGACCAGTGCTAGTCTGAAATTTACACCCTTTTAAATTATAGGAAATGAATTGTCAAAGGTTAACGCTGTTTTCTATACATCTTTGTTCCAGTTACAAAAGGCTGCGAAGCTTTTAGATACAGGAGCTGTGCGTGCAACAAGATTTCTGTGGCGACATCCCGTTGCACGAGTCAGCCTGCTATTCTATCTGGCACGAACCACATAACTTCAATTTCCTCTTTCCAAATTAAGACTTCTTTCTGACTATAAACCTGTTTTGGCCACACCAGGTGTTCGTGCATTTGTTCTTGATGCACTTGTTAAACCGCCTTCAGGTACTCACTCAACCATGCTATCACATATGCTCATGCTAGGTGGGCTAGATTCATGTGCACACGAACTTTCAACTAATCTTTGTTCAATTTGTTTGAATGCTACAGGACTTCGCATCCAGAGAAGGAACATTACCCATGGGGGATCTGGCCAGCGCAAACCTGCCATAGCCTATAGCTCATAGTCTCTGTGCCCTTCTTATATCTTGTTGATTCAGGCATTCCCCACTGATTCTAGCTCCGCACGGACACCTTCAAGTTTCCCTGGTTGAATGCCCTATTAACCCTCGTATTTCTTTATCTTTTCCCCTATTATTTTCTTCATCCTCCCCATCTTTTGTAAAGTAGTAGTATCCGTTGTTTGGCCATGGGCTATATATAATCCATTCTTTTACACTCATTGATGAGTCAGACTGAGTATGTACCAGCTTGTATGCACACCTTGACATAATATACCACACACAACCCAATTGAGCCAGTTCCTGTACTCTCGAGTCTCGAGTAAAAGCTGTCGGGCATTTGAAAATCTAGAGGGACCTTTCTTTCATTACTACAATTTGTCCCTGTTTTGACCGCAGAAAAAAATCACATAAGATCTCACGGTCCCTGTTGGAAGACTTGTAGCAGTTCATCGCTTTGCAAGGGCTCGTTTGGTGCACACAGTGCTCCAAGCGGCTTGAGGCAAATCACGAACGCCGCTCGGTTTGGTGAAGAGGGCGTTGGGCACGCGTCCCTTCCAGCTGGTCCACGAGACCGGGACTGCGCACCGGCACGGCGGGCGGCGGCACCGCGTCGGGCAGAGGGGTTGAGGAGATGGCGGTTTGGTCTTTTGGAGCGCGGCTAGTGAATCATTTATTCAATATACAGCGGGTCCGAGTAGAAAGTAGAAACAGGCCGTTTCATACACTGTCCTTTTTTTTTTTCCCATCCCGCCCGATTACGAAGCCCGGGAGCCCATCCGTCCGCGCCATTGTCGTGGTGGTGGCGGGCGATCCTCTGCGAACCGCGGGAAGCAGGGGCCAGAGGAATTTTTTAGGAATTCAATTTTTTAATTTGCCGATGCGTCGCGCCGCGCGGTTGCCCGCCATTGCGTCACAGTAGTCCAAAATCGGAGCCACAGCAGACCCCGATCGGGGAAACAGGCGGTATAGGGAGAAGTTTGATGAAATCTGCTGTGCGTACACCAGAGGCTACCACAGGTACTGAAATCTTAACGTTTCCTGCTTTATTAATTTTGGACCAAAAACTAATAACATGTGCTATTTTCTCAATTTAATTTTGTACAAAAAAAATCAGTTCTAGCGCTACTTATTTGGGCTTTGTATGTTTATCTTGGCTAAAGGGTTATGGAAAAGTGTAACGTTGTGAGCCGTGACTACATGATTTTGGACCTATGTTTGAAAATTAGAATATTGTTATGCACATTATTCCACATCAATCTCGCATTTCCATTGTTTTATGCATAACGGGTGTATGTGAAGTGATCATCTGTTGTCTTTTATATTGCTTTTTTACGTTACTTGTATGCAAACATGTTTTGCGTACTAAATAGTTGTTGTGTCTCTGTCGTTTACATTACGAACTTGATCCATGGGTTCACACGCAACATCAAAGTTTGACGTACTATTAATGTAGCGTAATTACAAGTCCTACCCTGAAGATGACATAAAACACGTATATTGGATCTATACTAAAATAAAACAATATGGTCAATTACAACTTTCTATGCCTCTTGTTTTGCTAATATCCTTACACCGATATACTTCCTCCATCCCAAATTGTAAGTCATTCCAAGAATCTTGGAGAGTCAAAACATCTCAAATTTGACCAAAATTATAGAAAAAATTATAAAGATTTATGACATAAAATAGATATATTATGAAAATATAATGATAAAGAATCTAATGATACTTAGTTAGCATCATAAATATTATTATATTATTATATAAGTTTGGTCAACGTTGAGATACTTAGACTCTCTAAGATTCTTGGGATGACTTACAATTTGGGATGGACAGAGTATTGTTTATAGGGTGGGAATGACTATTATTATTCTTGATGGCCTTCTTTGGTCGATATAGCAAACTTCTTTGCAAAAGAACGTTGATGTATCCTCTTCATGTTTCGTTCCTTGACCGTAACATCAATTGGCGGAGGTTAGCGTGCCACCTTCTTGTCTAGCTATCAAACCTTCCTTGTCCAACCTCCATGGGTGCCATGTGATGGCAAGAAGAGGAGGTGTACAGTAGGCCTTTTGGTGTAGCCTCTGGCGTCCCCGAAGCAAAACAAAGGTCCACTCCGTCACGCCGTCGCTTACCACGAGCTCCGTGTTTCCGCACACGGACTGGTGCCAGCCAGGCGACGATTACACATTTACACACACAATCCTTCCCCTTTCCCTCCCGCAGGCCGCAACGAACTGCCTCCAAACTCTCTCGCATCTCCAGCAAGCAGCAGCCAGTGTTTTACATCAGCACCAGCAGCACCACCGCCTGCCCCGCCTCCTTCCCCATTCCTAAATCCTAATCCCCATCGCATCGCGTCTGCTCTGCCCCCACACCTGCCCGAACCCTAGCTAGCGTCCCGGTCCGCGGTGCCAGCCACCGCGCGCCGCCGCTTGGGTCTCCCGTCCGCAGCTCCTTCCTGAGATCGGCGGTGGAATCTCAGGAGGAGGCAGAACAGTAAGCTGAGGCGGGGCCATGGGGCTCCGTGGTTGAGGATGCCTGTGCTGCGTAGCGCGGCGCGAAGGGCCCGAGAGGCGCAGGGGAGTCCGGCGGCGGCTGAGGACAAAGCTCCGGAGGCGGCGGCGGCGGCGGCGGTAGCAGCAGCAGCACCGGCACCGGCACCGGCACCGGCACCTGCACCACCGCCGGCGGAGAAGAGGCAGAGGGTGACGAGGGCGGAGGAGAGGGAGCGGGAGATCAGACCCGTGGAGGTCGTCGCGGGGGAAGGCGGCGACGACGAGGGGAGCGTGGGATGGACGACGCGGACAGCGCCGACAAGCTGATAGCCGATGACGAGGGCGGTCCCCCTGTCCCTGACACGGTGAGCTGTTCGTATGATGTTTCAATTGTGCCTGCTGCGCTTCGATTGTGTTGAGCTCTGTAAGGATGATTCCGATAGATGAAATTTTGGTTCCACTGTCTATTTTTTCATGCGCAAAGAGTCACCTTGTTGTTTGCTTCCGATCATTCAACTTCCAAATGATGTTGGTTTAATCTTTGCCTGCTTGTTCTATAAATACAGGTCCAGGTGGGTAGTTCACCAAAGTATAGAGTCGACAAGAAGCTTGGGAAAGGTGGTTTTGGCCAAGTATATGTTGGCCACCGCATGTCAGCTACTGGTCCAGGTGCTGTTGAGGTAATAGAGGATTTTTTTTAGTACCAGTCGACTTGGAAAGCTGGAATTTTGGTTTTTATTAGCACTGGAGAGTAAGCCGTCCTCCTTTCTATCTTATTAGGTGGCACTGAAGTTTGAGCATAAGACCAGCAAAGGATGTCACTATGGCCCTCCTTATGAGTGGTCAGTTTACAAGTAAGTCAATCTATGATCTTATGATTTGGGTATGAGAAGGTGTAAGTCTTTCGGAGATCATTAAACTTATGGGTAGCTGATCGGTTTTCATGGTTATTGCACATTTAGCACCGTCGGTGGCATTCATGGGGTTCCCGAGTCCACTACAAAGGACGCCAAGGGGATTACTTTGTTATGGTATAACACTTTGTTTGGATTGTTGGAGTATTAGCTTCTTTATTTCTGATCGTTTTTATATGCTAATTAACTTCATCTTAAAATTCAGGTTATGGATATGCTTGGACCCAGTCTTTGGGATGTCTGGAATAATAACTTGCATTCGTGAGTCATAGTTTTGAGTCAACACTTGATATTGACTTTTAGTTTACCATTAATGTCATTCCTTTGTTAGCAGAATGTCAGTTGAGATGGTTGCTTGTATTGCTATTGAATCAATCTCCATACTCGAGAAAATGCATTCAAAAGGGTCAGTTAACACCAGTTATTATTCTTTCCTTGTAGCTCCTTATTCTCAACGTATTTCTTTCATCCACTGGCAGATTTTAAAATAAACAATGTTTGTTATTTCAGGTATGTTCATGGTGATGTCAAACCAGAGAATTTCTTGCTAGGGACTCCTGGAACACCTGAAGAAAAGAAACTCTTCCTTGTTGATCTTGGCTTAGGTAAGTTAATTTACTTTTTTATCGCTCAATCGGCAGCATCTCCGATGATTTGAGTTTGTCTGTTCTGTATGTTGACAACAGATTAAGTGTGTAAATAATTTTGTATTCTTGGATCTTCTGATGGCAGCTACGAAGTGGAAGGAAAGTGCAACAGGGCAACACGTTGAATATGATCAGCGACCAGATGTTTTCAGGTGACCAGATCAAGCTTTTATGATAGGCATCACTTGTGTTTCCTCTAGCACTTAAATGATGATGTTGATTATCCTGTCACATTTCCTGTTCTTTTGCTGTTTCCCAATAATCCTCAATCCTGCCATTACGCCAGAAATTACTGCTGCTGTAAACAGTTTTCACTTTTCAGCCAACCATTATTGTCTTCCATTTATTCTCTCCCTGTGCTTGCGAGCTTGCATGTTTCCTTAGACTTATAGAATCAGTACAGTATTTTATTCCTTTTCAACGTCTTGCTGCAAATGAACTCACCTATTCTAGTCACTACTGGTGAAATGGTCCTCATTGGCATGCATGGTAGTAGCCATTCTTTCACTGGACATGGAATCTGTCAAGGGCGTTGGTGCCCAAGGTAGCGGGTCCTCGACTACGGAGTTCGTAGCCTGGACCGGTAATGGCGCAGGGATTCTTCCCTGAGTGCCCAATGTTGAAGGAGGTGAGATTAAGAGAAATGAGGGAGATTAGGGAATTGGTTCGTTACTGCTTACCAAATGAGGGCTGAGTACATTGAATATATAGGCACTTGGCCTGCTAAGTAGAAGGAAATAAACCCATAAATCCCCTAATTCTTGCTCACTTTAATCTTCTTAATTCTTGCTTTCATGCTGATCCCTGCAATATTGCTGCTGCTGCGCCATCTAGGGAGTAATAATGGTGGCTCCACATGATAGAATCAGTCTCTTAGTCTCTGTTGAGATGGTACACTCAACATATTGTCACAGTAGCTAGTAAACCTGTGGTGCTTATGCTTCTCATAGTTGAATCAACTGAAGGAGGTACTCGTTTTACTGTAATGTTACATTGTTACTGCTGCTGTTTCAGGGGAACGGTTCGTTATGCTAGTGTTCATGCACATCTTGGGCGAATAGGTAGCAGGAGGGATGATTTAGAATCTCTAGCATACACACTAGTCTTTCTTCTACGAGGACGTCTACCTTGGCAAGGTTATCAGGTAAAATGGGGTCCTCCAGCCATTTTTATTGATTTGAGTGATGTATATGTGTAATTGATGTTTATTTTGCATCTACAGGGTGACCATAAAGGCTTCCTTGTATGCAAGAAGAAAATGGCTACCTCCCCAGAATCTCTCTGTTGCTTTTGTCCACAACCCTTCAAAGAGTTTGTAGATTATGTGGTCAACTTGAAGTTTGATGAAGAACCCAACTATGCAAAATGTGTATCACTTTTTGATAGCATTGTAAGTTCAAATCCAGATGTCAGACCAATTAACACTGATGGTGCTCAGAAGGTATGTTCATATTTTGCATCTGTCATTTAAAAAAAACATTATTTTTGTTTTGTCTAATCTCCCTTGCATCGTCTCTAAAGCTTATACATCAAGTTGGGCAAAAGAGAGGCCGCTTATTGATAGAGGAAGAGGCAGATGAACAACCAAAGAAGAAGATCAGGATGGGAATGCCTGCAACACAGTGGATAAGTGTCTATAATTCCAGACGGCCTATGAAACAAAGGTACACTCTTGTAAGACCTGAAGTTTAGTTAATTGCTAACATATCATGTGTCTTTGTGGCTGGGCCAAAGTAATTCAACAAATTCACTGGGTACTGCAGGTATCACTACAATGTTGCAGATTCAAGGCTTGTACAGCACATTGAAAAAGGAAATGATGATGGACTGTTTATCAGTTGCATAACATCTTGCTCCAATCTCTGGGCTGTAATCATGGATGCTGGAACTGGTTTCAGTTCCCAAGTTTATGAGCTGACACCACATTTCCTTCACAAAGTGAGTGATCTGCACCTTGGTTCATTCTATATAACTCTTACAAAATAATCACTTTGTCAAGTAAAGTTACTAAGCAATATATTGTCTTCTCTACATTGCCAAATGCCCAAATTTAATGGTGGTTTATTTCCATGTGAAGGAATGGATAATGGAAAAATGGGAGAAGAACTACTATATAACTGCGCTTGCTGGGGCAAACAATGGCAGCTCGGTGGTAGTGATGTCTAAAGGTAAAGCAGCTAAAGCATGCAGTAGTGTCTTAGTATATGAATATTCTTTTGACTACAGTTATATCTATCCAGGCACAGCCTACACACAACAATCCTACAAAGTTAGTGATACTTTCCCCTACAAATGGATAAACAAGAAATGGCGAGATAGTTTCTATGTAACTTCCATGGCAACTGCTGGAAGTAGATGGGCTGTTGTCATGTCTCGTAATGCTGGGTTTTCTGATCAGGTAGCATTTTTTCCCACTTCATCAGTCCCTTCTCAGCATTTATTTTTACACTTTGGTTAAGTGTGATATATTTCTTAATTGAGCTATTGCCATTTACTTTCCAGGTTGTTGAACTGGATTTCTTGTATCCCAGCGAGGGAATTCATAAACGGTGGGGCAGTGGTTATCGGATAACCGCAACTGCTGCAACTTGGGATCAGGCTGCTTTTGTTTTAAGTGAACCAAGGAGGCGACCTACAGATGAAACCCAAGAGACACTGAGGACAACTGCTTTCCCTAGTCAACATGTGAAGGTTAACAAGCCTGCAGTATCTCATTCAGTATCTTATCGCAACTGACCGCTGATTCTGACAATATGTACTCTTGTTTCATTGCAGGACAAATGGTCTAAGAATCTCTACCTAGCATCAGTATGCTATGGTCGTACTGTATCCTAGGAATCTTTTCATGTGGAATCCTGTCAGCACCATCTTTTAATGTAGCTAGTTACTGTAGCAGCTCCTATGTGCGGGCGAGTTCTGAATGTGGCTCAGTGTTACTGGTACCCTGAGTCTGAGTCTTGTGTTGTGAAGGCGTCTGCTATCGTTCTTGATTATAGACTAGCATGTACAGTAGTAAATGTTTTGTAGTTCGTATTAATCATTAATTTAGTGGACATTAGCATTGTAAGGCTTTGCCATATGGGTACACCTGATCAGTATAACCGAACTCCAGCCTAGTTGTGCCAGGGCCTCAGAAGGTCCCTGCCTTGACTGTTAATCTATTATCATGAGGTATAGCTACCATATTCTCTTTTTGCTGTGCTGGATGACTACATCTTTCTAATCAATCGTACTACAATAACGCTCAGGTTAAAAAAAAAAAGAGGTGCGGTTTCATACTAGCCAAGGCAAGAGTAGTCACTTTAACTCTTGTGTCATTGTGTGTGTGTTGGGGCCTTGTGGGGGTGGGTGGGGTTGAGACTTTGGAATTGCATACAGGAAGCTGGATCTTCATGTACTATTACTAAGTCTTCATGCATTATTACTGAACAAAAGAGATCTTAAAACCTCGGATGCAGCTCCTTAGTTTCTATGAATAGATGAATCATTGGACCTGTTTAAAGTACCGTCTGATACTGCAGATGTTGATTTTTCCCCATCAGATGTTCATACTTGTGTCTCAGCAGGTTCAGGTTCAGAGTATGTAACTGAGACGAAATTTGGGTTTTGTTCATTCTGCTGTTTAGGCTGACTAACAGTGGCAAGTGTGTTGCATACTTGCATGCTCAGGAAAGGCAAACAAGCCCTGTCTTACTGAACACTACCAAATGGAATACAAGCATGACAGGGAGACATGGTAAACAAGCACAAGGCAAGCTGCTACCATGATCTGCAGATTCAACGGGATGACCTTCATGGTGTCCATGTTCAGAGTCTCCTTTGCTGCACCCGCTGAAGAGCAGGAAAGGAAGAATTCTGCCGAGATGGCATCGCTGCTGTCTCCTTGGAGATCATCGTTGCTGTAAGCTGGTTTGCCGGACACGCTTTTGTAGAGCCCGCACTGCATCAATGGGAACGAAACAGGTCAGTAGCGATAGCGAGGCCTGAATCATGATGAACAATGGTGTCAACAATGGCAAATTGGCAATGTGCCCATGGCTTCCCATTTCAGTCCGTTTATTGTTTGCAGGCCTGGAGTACGGACACATTTTGCTGGTCTTTTTAGCTATGCAGTGCAGGATGTTTTCAGTTTTTGTAATTTCTATTGCATTTTCGAGTTTGATGGCAAGATGCATTTATGACCTGTAGTTGGTCACCGACGGTGACTACGAGGGCGCCGTCAAGGGGCGAGAACCTGGACCAGCCTCGCCGCGAGAAGACGTGGAACGCCGACGCGCCGGGGCAGAGGTGGAGGGCGAGAGCGCGTGAGCACCGCGAGCTCTGCAGCAGCATCCGCAGGACATCATCTTGGCTGATCGGACCGGACGCGCTGCCGCCGCTGCGTCGTCGGTGCTTGCGGATGCGAAGAAGCGAACCGTTTGCTTCAGCTGTAGCCAACGGTTCAGCTGCACTGGCTTGCTGCAAGGCGTGCAGGAGCTTGGTTGAAGCTTGCTCAAGCTGAGTAAACAAATCATCTGCTTTGTTCCTGTGTGTGTCCCAGCAAAGTCCAAAGGCGTGATGCGTCGTGAATTTGCGACACGTATTACCTGAGTTTCTCTATATATTGACATGGAAAGTCCATACCTGAATTGGTTGGGACCATTTCGCAACGGTTGAGTTCCCGCCATTTCTGGGTCTCCTTCGCCCCGCAGGCACCACAGCTCATTCTCATCTTCTGCTCCGATTCCCTCCGTCTCCAGCGCCGGCGATCCCTCCGACTTTGCAGCACGCAACGCTGCCGATAGCAAGCTCGCGTCAACCCCGTGGCCGACCACCTGGAAGCAGCCAAACGCGACGGCCGCCGATCTCAGTGAGTCCACCGACGACAGTGAGTCCAACAGGCGCATGTCGACGACAGGCGGTGCCCAGGCCGCCGCCTTCTTGTTTCTCCGTGGGCCGGGCGTCTCTGGCAGCCGCAGCAGTGGGACCCTGGCGGAGCAGCGCAGGAACCTGCCGATATCATCATCATCCTGGCACTCGCCGCCGTACCCGGACGACCCCGAGCTGCTGCCAGTCAGGACGCCGGTGACCGGGGACGGCGGCGGCGCCCGGAATTCCGGCACTGGCAGCTCCCGGGGCCTCTGAAGGTAGGTGACAAAGGACGACGCAGTAGTCATGAGTGGTTCGGCTTGGATATTAGCTCATGGTGCTGGTGCTCTACTGCCCTAGTAGTAGTAGGTCATGGTCATATATATACACGGCTGAACTTTGAATACAAGAGGTGCCAAATCCTACCAGTTTCTAGTGAATTTGTGGTGATAGCCAAGGACGGATCAAAATGCGCTTGAAGTGGGGCTCCAAGCTTGTTTGATTACCTTTCTTTGTGTGGTAAAGAGGGACAAGGGAAGGCCATCGGCAGATGACAGCTCGAAAGAGGGGAGGGGGGTGGCATGGCATGATGCAGCATCATTATTGTGCCAGGGGCTGATCCAACTGTATCTGTGTACCATCCGTCCGAATATCGTTATGTTTTGCAAGATGTTCTGGAACACTAAAGCGCTTTTGTTTTTGGTTCGTTGAGCTGCTTTGATTCGTTCAGTTTTGCACTATCCTGTACGACTGTACGTGCATTTTACTTCTTTACTTAATTTATTTATATTATTCTAAAATATACGTAGCCTTTTCGTTGTGGTAGTGGGTGGGTTCTGGGGACCATATTCTTATTTTCGTGGAAGTAAACGCCAGTAATTGAAAGAAGCAATCAGTAACAGCAGAATGTATTAAGTAAATAAGTAAAATTTTGTTTAAAACTTGTAACAAGGCGGGGATAGCTCAGTTGGGAGAGCGTCAGACTGAAGATCTGAAGGTCGCGTGTTCGATCCACGCTCACCGCAATTTGTTTTGTACAGTTCAATTTGCTTGAGCACTGCTTCCTAAGAGCAGCGTCTACCAATTTCACCATACCAATTTCACCATGGCGGCTAATTAAAAATAATAGTTATTTTATCGTGAATCGTAACAAGTTCTTAAAATTTCTCGGTGCTTGCTTCCCCTAGACTATGCATATTAGTAATAATAATCATAAAGGGTTCACTAAACCTGGGAGCTGATAGCTCTCTTCCATCTAAAAAACTAAAAACTAATGACTGAAGAAATTACCGAGTCTTCAGTACCTAAAACGTTTCTATCTACCACATATTGCGCTCAACTCTTTTCTTTTTTCTTCCTTCCAAAAGATGCCCTCACTCGTGTCTTTTCTAAGCTACGATTTGAATTCACTCACCTGTACTGAATTGAAACGGTGGCGTGCGCCTGTGGAAAAAAAAGCCCAGGGAATTGAGGTTGCTAGTCTATTTTTAAAAAGAAGGAAAGGTTATGGTAAGAATACCAGAAGATCGGTGGAGAAGCCTCAGAAAAGTTGATAAAGGTTTCGAGGACATGCGGAGAGAAGACCTCGTCGATATGGGCGTTCTCAACTTCGTCAGTGCCCTATTGGCTCGCATTGACAAGTACCTATTGTACGCCGCGCAGTTCACGCGAACCAGCAGTAAAGAAAGACGTGATTCGCTATTTTGAATACTATTTAAGAGAAAGACCAGACGAGAGAATTTGTGCGGAAGGTAGGTTTTCTCGTGGGATGGCTATGAGACACCTACTTCTTGATTGGCTATTTCTCTTGTTTCTTATCAGGTGTCTGTCTTTAGTAGTCCTACTTCGACTATGCGTAATTCCAATTGATTTATCTGGCCAATTCTCAGGTTTCTCATTCTTTCCTTAGGCTTGGCTTAGGTGCGCGAGGGCAGCAGCAGTGCGAGAACCTCTGACGAGCCTTAACCGTACCAGAAGTAGACGAATACCTTACCCCTCCTCATCCAAGTCTTGATTTCCATTTCTCCTTCCTATCACGAACTCAATTCCAACTTGTGCTCCTCTAGTGGTAGGCAACACGAACTCCTGAAAAGCTAATCTTTCTCTAACTAGTAAGGGAATGTAGTGGGATGTTTCATATTTCTTAGTCTACTATGCGGATCATCACCCTTCTTTTCTCATATCATTCCAACAACGGTTCGCGCAACTGCTCTAGCGGACGGAAATCCAGATGTGGGTGCGAGTCCCTATTATCGATGTAGTTGATCAATCCCTTCCTTGGTCGGCGCATAGACCTAGGTCCTGTCCGAAACAATCTATAGGGAGCAAGAAAACGGATCAAACAGGTGCTCGACGCCGAGTCCCGACTGAACGGGTTAAAGCAGCTGAGAAAGATTCCACTCAAGCCGCTCGTACTTCCGCAAAGCCAGCATTTCCTTTATGCGAGAAAGATCGAAGGGAAGAAGGCGGCAGATGTCGAATCAGCGATTGAGTGATGAGGGAGCCTGCCCCGGGGATCATGAACGGGGATAAGAGCGATCGATATAAACAATAGAACAGTTCCAGACGACGAACGAGGATAGCTGTACCTTAAACCCAGTAAGCAGTGAGTTATGCATGGAGCAAGAAGGAGAAAGAGGATAGTCCGTTACTTACGCAGATTGGCCTGGCCATCGAGATCGAGGAAAGAATGATTCCTAGCATATGAATCTTAAGTTTCCTATTTATCTGAGAAATCAGAGGAAGAAAGCAGAGAACAAGAGAATTAGCCAGAGAATTTGCCATATCTATCCTCGACTCAATAAACAATCACATAGGAATGAAAGAGAAAGTAGCACAAGCTACTTTATTGAGATTTGACAATGCCTACTATTCTATTCGATTCTACTAAAGATCAAAATGCAAATGAAAGAAGAGTGGGCATGGGGGCTTCTTTCACCTTTTGTTTTTGTGTTGGTGAGGAGAGAGGCATTAGTTCGGGAGAAGGCACCATAGGAAGGAATGGAGAAAAGGGAATGCCTAGATAAGCAGATAGCCAGTCTTACATTCCACCTTTCTTTAACTATTACGTTACGGAAATCCTATACGCCGTCTGTGGAAGCAGGCGGTCGATGCTGTCAAAATACATAGATCAAAGCCCATGCCATCAGAGCTCAATTCAAGCGGCCAGAGAGCAGTTGCAAGGCCGCAGGGTGCTTCGTCGTGGCCCCGTTAGCTGACTGAGAAAGACGAAATAGGAGGCATTCTGGGCCGACCTCCGTAATGATCCAATGCGCTAAATCTGCATCGGCTCGTAGTCAGGCGTAGTGAGAGGGACAAAAAAACCATCAGTTCACTTTTAAGTTATGCTACATGTAGTAGTAGTGTGTTTCGCGTTTTTCATTATATCGTTATATTTGCTTTTTGCCTTGCAAGCTTCTTTGAAAGCTTAGGAAAGTTCGAGTTGCCGGGCCTGAATGTCAGCGCCAATTCCCAGCTTTCTATAGGAGCATGCTCCGAGAAAACTTTAGACCATTCTCAGATCTTAACTATCCAATCGAAGAAAAAAGATAAGGCCTGAAGTCAGCTATCGCTAAGCGCGTCAATACTACTTTGAATTCTTGCTGAACTCCACTGGACACCGACCTCCTAAAACTGACCTCTCTGCTAATTCGAATCGAGGCTTACTGCCGCTTGGTACTATACTTCTTCCTGCCAGACTAAAGGCAAGGCTCGCTACGGGACGCCTGGATCAAATGCTTTTCCGAAAACACAAGGTGTAACTATGTCTACGCCGGTGGGAGCAAGGAAAGGTCTGTATACTAAAAGCGGTTGAGAGGTTAAGTGGAAATGGGCGAGGAGTAGCCCCGATCATTCCGTCTTTGTTAAAAGGAGAAAGGAAGGGAACACATAATTTACGTTTATGATATTATGATGGGAAGGCCGCCAGGAAGAGGAAGAAGGTCATTACTTTCCAAATAAGGAAAAGAGTCCTTCGACAATTAGACCTACTGCTTTCTTTATTGATAAAGCTCCGTTTTTGACACATATTTCAATTCCTCGATTCATAATATACAGAAAAAGAAAAGCCAAAAGATGTTATAGTTAACAAAAGCTTCCACCACAGAAGGGAGGAAAGCATTCTGGCAAGTATCAGGAGCGAGATTGGACTATGAAGAAAACCGAGTGCATTGTACAGTTCAGTGTTTTTTATGTACAGTTCAATTTGCTTGAGCACTGCTTCCTAAGAGCAGCGTGTCTACCAATTTCACCATGGCGGCTAATTAAAAATAATAGTTAACTTAAAAGAATAATAGTTATTTTATCGTGAGGTTAATTAAAAATAATAGTTAACTTAAAAGAATAATAGTTATTTTATCGTGAATCGTCGAGACTGAGAGAGGCCATAGAATTTAGGAACATTAGAAGTTCATCATTAACTACAATGAAATGAATTTAGTATTTTATAAAAATTTATAGAATGAAAGCATTTACACTCTTATTAATATGATGTACCCGTCCTAAACCCATTTATATGGGAATTTTGGATAAGATTAGGTAGAGGTTGTAAGTCCTATTGCAAGAATAGTCTACTTTTTATAATAGAATCCTCGTAAAAACGAGGATTCTATTATAAATATATAAAAAAGTTCTTTGATAGGAAAAGACTATGTTTTTATGTACAGTTGTTTCCACAGTTCATTTTTTTTTGTTTTTGTTTTTGTACAGTTCAGTTCTGTGTTTTTGTTTCCACAGCAATGTTTTTTATTATTATTATTTTTGTTTGCACAGTTCAGTGTTTTTATTTTCTTTGTTTGCACAGTTCAGTTCAGTGTTTTCTATAGCTGTTTTTTCTTGTTTGCACAATTCAATGTTGTTTTTTTTGTCTAAACAGTTCAGTGTTTTTATGGCAGTGTTTTTTTTCTTGTTGTGCCGTGTATGTGCGCTTTACACCGGTGTGGTGTGTTATTTCGCGAGATCCTTCATTTCGTTCTTTACTCATTTGTTTCTCGCCTGAAAGAGTATAGGATGCTGCGGCTAAGACTGTTCGCACTCATCATCCTCTAAATTCATCCTCTATATATCTTAGTCATCAAGATTCTTTACTTTATACATCTTTCTTCCGCACCCATCATCCACTATATTCCGTACTCTATACCAACCACTAATATTATAGTCCACTTATTACTTTATCCAAATATATTCATCTGAGATCTTGTTTTAAAGATTTTATTAAAACAAATTTAATGACGAAGAAATTTAATTTGGTCTTGTAGTTTGTGAGTTATAACCGTTTTTAGTTAACTAAAATAGTAGCGCGCGTACAACTAGGATGTGGGCCCGCGAGTGCATGCTTCCTCCGTACCTCCTGTATCGCTTCGTCCGTCCGCTTGCAGTTGCGTAGCTCTGCGCCTACAGTTCTTGGTAGAGTACAGCGCTGCGCAGGTTTTTTACTGCAAAAGTTCATTCAGTAATGGGCCTTGTTTAGTTCATGAAATCCAACCCCAAATTTCACTATGTAAAAAGAAGATTCTCAGTCACATCAAAATGCCGACTTATGTATAGAGTATTAAATGTAGATGAAATCAAAAATTAATTGCACAATTTTGTTGTACATTGCGAGACGAATCTTTTGAACCTAATTTAAAAATTTTTAGATAATTATTAGCATAAAAAACAAAAGTGCTACAGTGCCCTAGAGGAGCACTGTTCCCGAATCGGCACCACCCGATTCGAGAACTAAACACGGCCATGGTTGCAGTAGCACTCTGCGGACAGTCTAAGGCCAGAATGAGATTCGCTGGACAGGGACAGGCCCTGGAAGAGCCTGAACTCAAAACGCAACGGCGCTCTCGCGACTCAGTTCTCATCAAACGTCCAGCCTATAGTCGGCTGCTCATCATCGTTACTCAACAGACCGTTGACAAGTGAACCCGTTACAGTGACATACCCTTACATCGCACCACCCGTTGTGTTTCAGCACAATCTCTGAGTCGGTTTACAGACGCATAGAATCAGCCATCATCATGGCAATCCCCAGATGCTGGAATCTTTATTTCTCTACCGCCTCTTCGGGGGTTTCACTGAAGATCCTCCTCCTGTCGCCTGGCTTCTTGTAGATGTCGTGCGACCTGTAAACGAATACGACTGTTCATCAGTATCATGGGATCAGATCATGCCTAGGGATGCTCGCAAATTGTAAACGCATCGATCAGCTACTGCACAATTTATTTTTTATCGAACACGCAGGAGAGCTGCGTATCTTTGTATTAAGAAGAGAAAAGGGGCAAGAGCCCTTACAAAAACACCCACACACTTAACACACGCACCACTTTCTAAGTAACAGACCAAATACACCTCCACATAAAGGTCCTTCTGTCTATCATCAGACTCAAGAGAAGAGAAAGCTTCTTGAGCCTTTGCAATATTCCAGTAACGCTGTTCCTCGATTGCAACCAACAAGGCGTCTGCCAAGCTAAGAGGATAGCCATCAAAAACACATCGGTTGCGATGATTCCAAATTGTCCATGCCCCAAGGATGATGAGCGAGTTGAGCTCCTTTTTGTGCGAACCATCCATTCTGGACTCTGCTTTGGCCCACCACTCATCAAAGGAGGGTTCATCATGTTGTGGCGAAAGGGCCTGCAGACCCACTCTCCTTAGCAAGGCAAACCAGAATTCTTGTGCAAACACACACGACATTAACAGATGATTGATAGTCTCTTCTTCTTGATCACAATGGGGGCAGCTAGCAGGATGCGGGAGACCTCGACGAGAAAGCCTATTTGCTGTCCAACACTTATTATGTGCAATTAACCACATAAAGAAGCGGCATTTACCTGGGGCCCAAGTTTTCCAAATACGCTTCCAAGGTCCAAATTCAATGGAACCAATGAAGAAACTCTTATATGCAGATTTTGCCGAGTATTGGCCTGATGCTGAGAGGCGCCAGATATGAGTATCTTCCACCCCAGGCTGTAGAATTACCTCCGAGAAGATGTCCCATAGCTCAAAAAATTCGGTGATGATTCCCACAGTGTGAGCTCCTTGGATATCAGCAATCCAGCGATGGTTAGTGAGGGCTTCCAGCACAGTCCTCTTATTGGCTCGTCTCTTGCTAACGGTGCCAAAGATTTGTGGAGCGAGGTCAGCCACACATTGTCCATTAATCCATCTGTCTTTCCAAAATAATGTGCGAGCACCATCACCCACTTATGAAGTGATTGCCGCGGCGAAGAGAGCTCGAACTGAATGATGAACCTGTACAGGAAAGATGGACCATGGTTTGTTGGGCTCAGTCTTCTGTAACCACATCCATCTCATTCTAAGTGCCCTGCCCAACCTTTGCAAATCCGATATTCCAAGCCCTCCAAGCTCTCGTGGTCTGCAAACCTTGGGCCATGTCACAAGACAATGTCCCCCTTTCACATCTTTGCGCCCCCTCCAGAGAAATCCCCTTCTTATTTTATCTATTGCCTTGAGGGCCCATGCTGGAAGGTCCAGGGCCATTGCCAAATAGACCAAAGTTGAGGTGAGTACAAACTGGACCAGAATTCTTCTTCCAGCTCGTGAGAGCAAATCTGCTTTCCAACCAGGAAGCAAATCTGCAATTCTGTCAATTAACGGCTGGATTTGTGCTCTAGTTAATTTATGCAAAGACAGAGGTATACCAAGATACTTGCATGGGAAATCCAGAATTTCACATGGCAGGCTATTATGCAGCATCATAATATCTGTCTCTGAACATTGGATCGGAAAAGCATTGCTTTTTTGTAAATTGGTTTTAAGTCCAGAGGCTTCCCCAAAAAGTTGCAGAATGTCAAGGATCAAACTGATGTCACTAGAGGTGGGCCGAAGAAATAGAACCACATCATCTGCGTACAATGAGATACGATGGGACAGACACCTAGTTGCAAGGGGCTGCAGAAGACCCTCAGCTGAGGCCTTATCCACTAAATGAGCAAGTACATCCATTACCAAAATAAAGAGCATGGGGGATAACGGATCGCCTTGTCGAAGTCCTCGCTTGTGAGAAATCACCTGACCAGGGACCCCATTTAGTGTCACCTGTGTTGATGAAGATGCTAGAAGTCCACAGATTATGTCACACCAAATGACACCAAAACCCTTCTTCCTCATGCCTTCCACAAGGAAAGGCCAGGACACAGAGTCAAAAGCTTTCATTATATCCAGTTTAAGGAGAATTCGGGGCTGCTTCTGCTGGTGGAGAAACCTTGCCATCTGCTGGACAAGCATGAAGTTATCCTGGATGAATCTCTTTTTTATGAAGGCACTTTGACTAGTAGAAACCAACTGACCAAGATGAGAGGCCAGCCTATTTGCAAGGATTTTTGTGATCAATTTAGCGAAGCTATGCACTAGACTTATAGGCCGAAAATCCTTGACACTCCTTGCATCATCCCTTTTGGGCAGCAAGGTAATATAAGTTGTATTCAGGGTTTCCAGGTTTCTGAACTTTCTGCTTCCAATGGCAGAAACAGCGATCATGATGTCTTGCTTTATAATTGGCCAGCAAGTCTTATAAAACTGACCTGTGAACCCATCAGGTCCTGGCGCTTTGTTGCTCGGCAGTTGGAGGACAGTTCTCCACACTTCATCCTCAGAGAAAGGAGCATCAAGTTGCCCAAGCTCATGGGCTGTGATGTTTAGCTCATCAAGATTAATTGTCTGGTTTCTATCCACACTAGTCCCAATCAGATCATTGTAGAAGTTATAGATTGCTGCTGCCTTGCCGTCATGATCAGTGATCACTTGGTCTTCATGAATCAGCTGAGCAATGAAATTCTTGTTCTTACGGTGTCGGGCATGAAGGTGAAATAGGGTAGTGTTGGCATCCCCATCACTAAGCCAATTAATCCGAGAGCGACATCTTGCAATTGTTCGTTGTAGAGAGGATAAGACCAAGGAGTGTTTCTTTAATTGATTATACAACCATTTCTCACTAGATGACAGAACTCTGATATCCTGGCCAATCTCTAGCATATGTAAGATTTCTCTTGCTAGTCCAAGCTGAGTACTGACATGTCCAATATTTTTTTGACTCCAACTCTGTAGTCCCTTGGCAGTTGCTTTGAATTTTCTTGACAGGGTCTCAAAGGGGCAGGAAACAGCAGGAACAGCATTCCAAGCTGTCTCAACCACACCCTGAAAATCATCCTGTTTGGGCCAAAAAGATTCAAAATGGAACCTAGGTTTCCCAGCTTTACAATCTGTTAGCCCAAGGACCAGAGGACAATGATCCGAATCTTCAGACGCCGCACTTTGCAGGAGGCAGTCAGAGAAGAGCTGTTCCCAATCAACAGAGCACAGGACTCTATCAAGCTTAACCAGTGTTGGTGAATCTTAATTTAATAAATACTCCATCTATTCCAAATTAAGTGATACCAGGCAGCAAGGCCTACTACTATGTACTAGCATGCAAGTGGTTCACTTTTCTAATGTACCTGGTGGTTTCAGAGCAGACTCTCTTGGTTTTGCTTTGGAGATTGCAGGCTGCCCATTCTTTGTGAGGAACAGCCTGGCTATCCTTGATGGGGCCTTCTGCCTGTAATTGTAGAGCATAGTTTAAACAGCAGGATTCGTTACTGAAAGTGAAAAAGAAAAGATAGATTGTTTGCTGCTGACGCAAATGTAGCGAAAGAATTATGGGAAGCCCAACTGATTCTAACTAAAGTCAAAAAGATGATGGTAAGGGATAAGAGATGTGGGAAGCTGAGATGTTAGCGAGTTAGCGACATACATCCGTTCAGCTGCCGCCTCTGAAGCACCACCTACAGAACACTCAGTTCCTGCTACTGAGCAGCCATCATCAGACACATTATCTTCACATTCAGTTTCACCTGATCCAGCAGCCCCTATATTAGAGGGTGAAGTGCGTCCACTACTGATTCCATCACCACAGAATGATTTTGAGGGCATAATGAAATTCTGTCACTAGAACATAAATCCCTACCTGATAGTCGTCGGATCTGTTGGCTATTGTCATTTCTATCTGTTGATGAACTTGGAGATTTGGCTTTGTCCTTCAAGAGTTGATCGATTTCCATATCTTTCCGTGATATTGTGTCTTTCAGATATGAAACCTGCACACAAAAATGATTGACTTTTGAAACCAAGATAACCATACGAGGATGCTGAAGCTATATGCTCTAGTTATAGTAACAACTGCCAGTATCAGCATACATTATTAACAATAATATACTTCTCGTGGAATTTAGTATCAATATGCTGAAGCATATGTATGCACCCTATAAGGTTGAACAAACACATCCTTCATTTTCTTCAGTTTAACGGTTAATTTGAGCTGAATTAGTGATACCAAAGAAACCTCCCCCCTTTAAACTGATCACTGAAAGTTTAGGTGAAGCTTACTAGTGCTGAAAGCTCAAGTAAAATTTGTACAAAGTTTGCTTCCTAGTGTTGAACGGCAGAAACATAAATATTCTGAATATATATGAGACAGTTGTAAAAACCTGTTCTAGCAGCTCTTTTATGTCTTTACCCTCTTTGTTACTTCTTGCCGCACCTAACTCAACTCCAGAAACTCTTTCAGCAAACTTCAAAGTGCTTATTGTTTCTGAATATGATTCAGTATCCGGATTAATTTGAACAAACATCAGTGTCTTTGCTTGTCCACCTGAAAGAAAACAGAAGATAATTATCATAAGTAATATGTATAAGCGCATATTTACTAACAACTATTGATGCCCCTTTTTTTGAGGAATAACTATATGTTACCTAAAGAGCTCTGTAGAACTTGAGTCAGCTTGCTGTTTCGATAAGGAACGTGGGCGTTTTTCTGTGCTAAAGCAAAAACCACATCACCAAGAGCAGAGAGGGATTTGTTAATATACTGTGCTTCTTTTAATCTATCTCCGATTGCTTCAGATCGCTCAACTCTTTCACTCCCAGCAAGATCAATCAAGTGTAGACATCCTCTAGAAGTAGATCCATTTTTCAAATCCACCCCTCTAACATGTACAGTTAGAATGCTGCAAGCAACAAAAACTTTCAGAACATTATGTCACAAGAATTTTATGGGTATTTACCCTCAGATTTATTGATCTAAAAAAGGTATGTAAATAGTAGATCCAAACATTTTAAAAAGGTAAGTACCAAGATTAAGCTTGATTTATCTAAGATTATGTACTATTTACCCTTGGAGATTATGTAATAGACAAAGGATGACGATTGTGATTTTGTCATCAATTTTTAGAATAGTATTACCATTATGATTACTATCAAAGCATGAAATCTAATAAACCTACTGAAATTCAAGGTTGTGGAAGAGACGGCAGGGCATCCGATGTTTGGTAACATTGGTTAGCAGTCTATGGTACATACCTGTGAGATCGACTACTCCTTTCATTTAGAGCTGTTGATCCAACTGCTCTATTTGTTTGTCCAATTTCCATCAACTCTAGCACGTCCAATGTTGATTTTACTGGATGTAAACTTGCATCAGGGACAACAAGTCCGTTAGGCTGAGATGTACTCCAAATTCCAAGTGTTTCTTTTTGTCAAGAACAACATTTTTTTGTGTGCATGTCTAATAATATGCAAGTACTAAAAATGCAATCATGAGACATTCTAACAGAAAGTAAACATTTGGGGGCAGGATATCTTTTTTGTGCAATATCATTTGAAAGAAGATCCCGCACTTGTTCGTTGTAAATCTCAACCATCTGCACTCCCACCTCATATGAGAAAGCATTTCTTCTACTTAGAGAGATGTCAAACAAGTCATTTAAAGCTCGATAGTTAACACCCCAATCATCTTTTGATGTGCCTGGCCCACTCTAAGAAAAAACAATGTCAAAAACTAGTTAGTAATACCCCAAGACAATTATGAATTTAACTTTGTTTGAGCCTTGCCCTCTTACCATTGTATAAGTCTTTCCTGAACCAGTTTGACCATAAGCAAAAATGCACACATTAAACCCATCAAGAACTGATCTGATTAGAGGCTGGATATCAGAAAATACTTCAGCTGGAAATTAGGTAAGAAAAATTGGTGAGCAATATTCAATTATACAACTTTTAAATTTTCGATTTCACCATTAACATACTTAAGATATACCTTGAGAGACATGTGTATTGAACACTTTGTTAAACTTGAACATTCGACACGCATCCTTCCCTTGCTTGAAGGGATTTGTGATGAGAATTTCACCATTTTCACCAATATAATCAATAATGGTTGTTTTTCCATCTTGACCGGGAAGAAATGGTCTGACACGACAATAGACTCTGATATTGCCTGATAGCAAACATTAGAGTGGAAAAGAGAATGTCAAATAGCATTAAAATGTACTCAAAGTGTAAGGTTATCATTGCAGTAACATACCTTTTAGTTCCTGTACCTCATTAAATAGCTTTTGATTTTCAGCAAGAACCTTATGATAATTGTCAGCAGCATTAACCAAGCCTTTCAAATCATGTCCTAACCAAGTTTGACAAGTTAAGAGCAAAATAAACAAACTATCAATAAAATACATAATAATACCGCAACAGAAATCACGAGAACTCACATACCAATATTAGATATTTCATCTCTCCATTTCATTTGAAAAGCAAACATTTCCTGCTTAATGGACTGAGATGATATCCTTATGTCCTAACATAGTTAAAATTTTAAAACATGAGAGGTTAGAACATAAACAAACTAAAAGAAAACAAAAAAGTAATATAGAAAGATAACAGAACCTTAATGGACAATTTTTGATTATCCATAAAACTTTGGAAAATATTTGCCTTCCTGCTCCAAAGTTGAGATTTTAGTTGGGAAGCAGATTCAATTTCTTCGACTTTTTTCTTTGATTGCATTAAAAGAAATTCAGCCTCCTCAAGTCTCATAGCCAAGTGTTCCTCCATCTGCCTGGCTTCTGTTTCCTTTCTCTCACGGTACTGTTCATGCATCCTACTCAAGATCTGTATTTCTTGCTGAAGGGAAACAATTGTTTTTTCTGCATTCTCCTTTTCTTGCATCAGTCGAACCATGTCTTGTTCACCTAGTTTTCTTTTCTCATCAAGTTTTGATTTTTCTACCTACATGAACAAAACAAACAAATTTATGATATATTCATTCTAACTACAAGCACTAAATGCAGTGCAACAACTCATAAGTGATCCTAGCGTTATAAGGTCCAAACATCATACAATCAATATTTGATTTATATCATATTTTTATAAATACTGATTGAAAGGAGTAACATGATTAGAAATAGAAAAACAGATGAGGATATTTTGAATACCTCAACTAGCTCAAGCCGATTTACCGTCATCTGAAAAAAGAACCAAATGTGTCAATATCAAAAGTTAGTATTCCTGTGAGAATTTTTAGATCATGAACAATTAGATAGTTACCTCATTTTCTTCATTTGTGCCATTTACTAATGTTTCGAGTGCTTTAATTTTTGAACGGTACTTGTCTTCCCGAGTCTTGATAATGCTATTTTGCTGTGAAAACAAATGATGTGTTATAGGAGTTGAATTTCTATGACAATAAAAAGCAAATACCACACTTACATTTCTTATGTGATCCGCTTGAATAGCAATGCGGTGCTCAATCTCTTGAACAACATTCCTTAGCAAGTAAACAACACGCTGAGACAAGAACACACTGACATTAATCCATCAATAACAAATGATAAATAAAGAATAGCATTCCAGGCAATCTATTTATTGAAAACAACTAAACATACTTACGTGTGGTATTTCTCCTCTTTTCCTCTCAATGCTCTCATCTAGAATGCCATTAACAACTCTAAGAAGTGATTGAGTAGGGGCATTCTGAGAAAAGATTGTAATTAATAAAGGGGCACAAATAAAGAAAAAAGGCGCAATGATATGATGTGATGCTAAAGATGTTACATCTAGACTTCTTGGATGCATCATCTCTGAAACTTTGGCAGGAGAAAGATCAGTGTAGGAGCCTCGCTTAAGGTGGAAAGCATCATTAACCTTTTGTCCTGCAAAGTAAGGTGAGCATGCTGGATTGTTATGGGCTTATGGCTTGTTTTGTTCTGTTGATTTCAGAACCATGTTGATTTATTGTAATAAAGACACTATGAATATGAAACCTTGGCAACATATAGAAGTCTAAACAAGTTAAAGGCACTATGAATACAAAACCATGGTAAGGTATAGAATTAGTTTGCTCTGAGGTAAAATGTGCCTGATTGTATGAATTTTGGAAAATATTTTTTATCACTTTATATACGTAAACTTCAAGAATAAATGGGATATGCCACTGACAACCAATTATAAATAGAAGTTTAGTTGTTTAAACTGTAACTTAGTATCCAATGCCACAAATGAGTATGCTAAAGAAACAGCCACATGAGCATACCAGAATGAAGAATACTTCTTTGTTGAGACTTAGGATCCCAGTGGCCTTTCCATCTTTCCTCCCCAGATCTTTTCCCTGGTGTCATAACCGACATTATAGGCCCATCAGATTCTTCAAGTTCCAGTTTCCTTCTAAGGGGTGTTTTAGCAGCATTGTTTGTAATGTTTTGACCCAATCCTGTAGTCACATTATCCTTTAGAGCCAAGAGACACTCCACCACAGAAGACACTGACCCCTGTAATCATCAAACAGATTAAGGTTAACAAAAATCAGGATGAACAGAACCACAGATTTAGTTGACAATTGTGACGCAAGTCTGAATCGTAATGTAGGAGGTACAATACATCAGCACCACTTAGTACCGTCCCTATGGCCATTAAAAAAAACTAACTACGAACTCTATTCTCTCTCTCTCAGAGAAATGGCACAGATTTTAATTTTTAAGAGGGAACTCTGAGTCCATGTCATAGGGTGTGAAGCTCTTATGGACTTGTACAATTCTACAGCAGAGTTGTAAGATCTAAGTACACTCTTAGTTCACTATTCCTTACAGTTCTGACACTTTTCAACCTTTCCAACTGCAACTAAAAGGTTATTCCTGATTTCCAATCAATCATAGTCGAGCTTTGAGGGACAACTCATATATAAGCACAATTGTGAATAGATCTTCATACTGACATAGACCCATCATTGCTATGCAGTGCCTATAAGAGTAAGTCATTATTGCCAGTATTAAGGACTGACACCAACTATGCTAACCTTTATTAACATACACCTTGGAAAGGAGATGAGAGCACCATTTAGTTGGAATGAAACATACTAGCAATCGCTACATATACCAGAGTACCAGACAAATCTTCACATGACAAGAGTAACCTTACCTCCTCCAGATCCTTGACACTGAAGCCTGGCAGACCCATTTCTGCAACAAAATAGAGGAATTTCTTCACATTCGATCTCTGATCCGATGCATTACCACCCCACATTTCCTGTAAACAAAGCCTCATGTTTAGATCAGCAAGAGTAGCCTGCACCATTAGTTCAGCCTTCCTGAGCTGAGTGAGCTCACCTCCTGAATGCCGGGCATGAGTTTCTCTGCAATGTAGCATAGTGCCGTGCCATCAATGAGGTACTCCCGCAGCTCCTCGTCTGAAGAATCCAACGGCAAGTCGAACTCGGGCAGCAACCCACCAAGCCAATCTATCACCTCAGCTCGCCGGTTGGCTAGGAATGGTTTATCGCCCAAAGAAGCAAACATCGTTAGAAATGCACAATAAATAACTTCGGGTCCTCAAATTCAAATTTAAATCCCCATAACAGGCAAAAAGAACAATACACAAAAATCTGACAGACCAATGTTTAAGGAAAATTGCTGCATCCCCATTTCATAAAAGGAGGGAATTGCTACAATGCACTGCATTGCAAATACCTATCAAGAGCACCAGACTTTCCAAATACTGGAAAATTCAACCCGTGAAGCGCCAGACCTGGAGCGTAAGTAACAAGAGCTGAATCGCTCCCAGGCCTACCATATTTGCAAAATATTTACATGTTGAATACATAGTAAACGCACGGAACTTCCAAAGATCCAAACTTTGAGCTCAGAACTTGAATTGAGGCGTTAAACCATTCCCCACAGGAAAAAGAAAGAAAGAGAAGGGGATGTCTCAGATCGACGACCATCTTACCTGCATGGAACTCGTACTCGCCGTCCACGTTCCCCATGCCTCACCGCCGGGACTTGAGCATGCACGGGACCGAAATGCTGGCCGATCTGGGCCCAGATCGAGCCCTCCGCGGGGCAGCTCGGGTCCGCCCAAATCGAGAGGCTTCAAGGCAATGCGGAGGCGGATCGACGTGAGCTCGAGGGCTTTTGTTCTGGATTTTCTTGGCCTCTCCTTATCCCTCCTCTCGTCCAGCTCGAGCCGGACGGAGTTCTGCGCAGCGCTCGGGCTCAAGCAGCTTTCCCTGCCGTCCTGTGACTTCTCCGCTTCACTGGTCACCTGGTTGGTTGGGTTTTGATTTTTGGTTTTGCTTGCAAGTTAAGGCCGGTGGTCACTGCAGTAGTGCAGTACCATGCCGTCCCTCCCGCCCCAATTATCCCACCTTAAAGCTCGCGTGAATTTACCGTTAGCACGAGTAACTGTACAGTAGCACTTGTCTATGTTAAACCAGATTTTCGAACGTCGTGGCTCATGCTGGGCTCGGACGTCCGCAATGGTAATAGTTAGTACTAGCTATAAGCCGGCTGATGTAGAGGTGAGAGACAATAAAACATACTTATATATACTGCTGGACTCACATGTTTCTCTCACATAGTCTTGGGTTACGTGAAATAGATAGGTTATTTGATCGTAGCTAGTGACTACTCTCTCTCCTACTTTTTCCTTGCCACGTCACATCTAGCTAGCTAAATAGCTAACTAGTGCGGGCGCCCTTAAACAGATAGGGGCGTTGTTTTCACAAATTGCGCAGTTCTATACTTCTATTGCGAGGATGTACGACAATGATTAGATTTACTCATTTACAGCTTCGCTAACCTTTCAGTAATCTAAGACTACTTTATTTCTTCATCACCTCCTACACCTTTTTTTTAGATGGTTCACCTAAAGCTATAACAGCAAAGCTTGAAATAACAATATGATTGAGTGATTTAAAAGTAACAACATATCTTTTTTTAAAAAAAAAACTAAGTAACAGCATATCTGACCGAATAGGCAAAGGAGTGATCTATAAGTAACAAAAACTTAAGTTGCTTGAAATTAGACTCACCCATACTACTCAAAAGGAAAAAAAAAAACCCACCCCATGCCAGTTATATTGAACTCCATCTCAATAAATTTGATTCCTAAAGAAATTCGTTCTGGTGGAGCAACCACTAGACACCTATCACGAATTCATGACAAGTCTGCGTATAAAATCATCCAACGCATGTCATTGCTGTATAAATTTAGAAGCAATAGTTGGAAAAAAAAACCCTCCACTTTTTCATGTGTTGGATGATCTTGCATGCATGTGTCATGAGTCCATGGTAGGTGCTTAGCCCCATGAAGACGGTTCCCATTGATTTTTTTCCTACAAATAGTCTTGTATAGATTTTCTAAAAATTATGAGGATGAGAATAAGATCAAAACTAGTAGATCCTAGGGGGAATTCTTAGGACCAGTTTGGTAACGCTCCTAACATAGCTTCCACTATTCTAGCTTTGAATCATAGGGATGGCAACGAATTGGGTAAGATGCAGGCAAAACATTTAGCCACCCGCAAGGTGAGATGTCGTACATGCGCCCTCACCCAACGGGTACCGGTCGAGATTGAATACCCATCAGGTATTTTCAAAGAAGGCAATAGATGAGATTAATGCCCTTTGTTGTTGCTTTGTTACTAAGGAGTAGGTTATTCTTTAACTCCAGTTACCTTACAAGTACATGGTGTGATTTGGACTTGTGACTTGGCTACTTTATTTGATACTCTACTTGACTTGACATCATGAGATGGTTTAGACAATGTACTCTACTTTGGGTTCAGATTGCTATTGCACTTCACTTCCATGAATATGACCTTTTGGATTTTGCTTACTATATATGATCATGAGGTGTTGTATGGGCTGCAATGACTTGTACGTATATGGGTTGTAATGGTTTGTGCTGGCTAGAGTGTTCTATGGGCTGTAACGAAAGGCTCGCTAATAAAATACATATGTGTAAAAAAGGTTGTATATATTAAATGGGCTAGGGAAAAAAACTAGCCTCAACAATGGGCTTGGCCTATTATAAGCTTGGCAAGGTCAAAAAAATCTATGACATGAAATCATATGTCATAAATGTTTATGACATCCGGAATCGATCTCATAATGTTATGACATGGACACCTAAAGGTCATAAGTCGTTGTTATAAATGTCCATCTTTTGACATTTCACTTTTCGTCAACTTGGTGTCACAAATAACGATCTATGACTTTTTTCTGTTATTATGATCAATATCAAATATCAAAAGATGACACATTTATTATAGTGTACATAGATGACGACAAGATTAGTGACAAATGCCATAGGAGTGCTACGATTGATGGGGATTTTGTTCTTTGTGGCGTGGCATAACGTGACGCAAGCTCGAAGGGCATATCTCCCTTCTTCTTCCTCCACCCCTTATTTTTCTTCATCTCCCTATTTTCCCATCTTCTCTTTTCAGTTTACTCTCTCTTAAATTCATGGAGTCCAACAAGATAGGAGCTTGAGCACCCCCAACACCCATGTTGGATTCACCCCTACAAATCTCAGGATGCAAATTTGCATTGGAGGAGTGTGTGCTTCCAAATTAGTAAGAGTGTGGATTGATTCAAATTACATGTACAGAGTTTTGAAGTGTGGATTGAATAATGTGAAGAAGCTTTAAGTTTGAATTGAAAGGAAATATAGACGATGGTTTTATATACATACAACTAGACTGATTGGTCAGGGTGCATGAGGCCATGGTGTAAAATGCTGGTCGTAGCATTACAAAGAAACTAAAGATTAAGGCTAATGTGGCAATTTCTATGTGTGACTCAAATAGCGGCTATGAGGTTCTATTGGTATTTATGATAGCAAATAAGAAAATAAGAATTTGTAAGTGCATAAAATACCATTAGTATTTCACCAAGGTTATTTTAAGTACCATTATTTATATTTTACCACATGAAAATAATGTAATAAAGAGTATTGAATACTAACATAGGACTATCTACTAATTAACTTACCAGCATAGCTAGAGCAAGGGTAAACGTAAAAATAGGAATTAAACATAATGACACTCAAGGGAGAACAACATGTGAGGTAGATTCCTATGATATTCTTATTAATATATATTCAACTATAACTAAGACTAAATCTACTCTTGTGCACTTTGGGATGCCGATAGACGACAGAGCACCGCTAAAGATAACACAGTCGATGTGATTATGGACTACGGTCCTAGAGATTTATGTGTTGTTCAACACGGGATGAACTCAAAGGATAAACATGGTTGTCACCACCAGCTACTTACCACGCGACTAGGGAACAGGGTGCACTCACAGACAGAGCATCGTATAACCACCATGCTTACACAAGGCTCGGCTACTCAGCCCAACAGATAAACTAGTAGGTTAAGCACTTTGTGAACCCGCACACAAAAAAGTTAACCTTAACTAAGCAAGATATATAATCAAAGTAAATATACCATGTAGATAAGAATGATATAATGATAGGGAAGTCTCACAAGATATGAAAGTAAACATACAATGACTTTACCAAGCCTGTGAGACTAGATCCGAAACATGGACATGAGTCCAACTCAGCCCTTACTCTCGAGCTACTAATGTACTACATTAGAGAGCTCTAGATCTATTCCTCATTTTGTATCTTGATCTGAATGAGATAGCTTTCTAGAGGAGGTCCAGGGGTCCTTTTACAGGGGTATGGAGTAGTGAGCATCCCCACAGGTCGGCCGACCTGGTGGTGGGGTTGGTCGATCCTACCCTTCCACCAATCATGTTCATCTTTGTTGGTTTCTCTTGAATAGTGTGCTTTAGGCCCTTTTTTGTTGATTTCGTCATGAATCATCTAAATCACCCGACATATTACGGCCTAGATTGTCCCGTAGAATAGCTAAATTCACCTACATGCAAATATTCACAAATACTTGTGAAATTTGTTAGCTTAAACCTCTAGTCTTATATTGATGATTGATTTAAAGGATATATGCAGGCTAATAATGGTTTATAGTTGACGTTAGCAATCGTTAATTGGTTCTTAGTATCATGTGTGTAGGTTTGAGTATAGTATTAGATTCGGTTAGCCCATTTGATGCCAATCATGGAGCCTCAGGGAGTTAGGCATGTGTTAGAGTTGGAGCGGAAAAGGATGCCTTATTGTAGGTGTAGTCATTGAGTATGAAGTTGCAATGATAACTAAGGCTCTTGTTTATTATGGGTCTGCGACAAGACTCATTAGACAACTCTTGTGAAGTGGCAAAGACAATAACTTAAGTCATTGTACATGGAGATTTGCGCATGGACAACTTCAAGGTGGTAGAATATTCGCTAAGGGAGAGTTTGTTAGATTTGGTTATATATCATGTATAA
>CM039137.1:8435003-8669605 GCA_022036555.1 Microstegium vimineum
TTTTTTTTTTTCCCCCAGTAATTTTGTTTTAAATTTTTCCAGAAATTTTCCGGTCTCTTCCCATTTTAAATTTTTTCCCCCGATTTTTTTTTTTAAGAATGCCCCAAAAAATTTTTTTTCTGGGGAAAATTGTTTTTTAAAATTTAAAAAAGTTTTAAAAGGTAAAAAGCCCCTTTAAAGTTTAACTAAAATTTAAAAAATAAAAAAAAAGGGTTTTCCCCAAAAAAAAAAAGGGGGGGGGGGCTAACCCGGCCCCCCCAAAAACCCCCGGACCCCAATCCCCCTTAAAGGGGATCCCCTCACCAACCATTCTTTGGGGTTTTTAAAGAAAGCCTTGTACCGAAAAAAATTATGCGGGAACCCCCCCCTTTTCTCCCCCAAATTTTAAAAACCATGCCCCCTGCCAATTGGGAAAGCGAACTTTTTTTTTTTTTAAAATCTTAAACCCCCCCGGGAGGTTTTGTGCGTAAAAAATTTTTTTGGCGGCAAAGTTGGCTCTTTTTCGCAAAAAGGATATTTGGCTCCTCCCCCCCAAAAGAAAAAAATTTTTTTGCCTCCCTTTTTTTTCTTTAAAAAGGGTTGGAAAAAACCCCTTTTCCCCCGAAAAGCCTTTAAAAAAAGTGGGGGAACGAGATCTTCCCCGGCTCACATTTTCTGGTTTTAAACCAAGCAATTAAGGGAATTTCCTTTTTCACCATTCCAATTTTTTAGGTTTTTCTTTTTTAATTTTTAAACGTTTCCGCATTCCTGGGCCCTTAAAGTGTGGGGAAAAAAAATGTAAAAAAAAAAAAAAAAATTAAAAGGGGGCATTAAAAGGGATTTTTATTCCAAATTAATTTTTTAAACTTAAAACCTTATTAAAAAATAATCTTAAAAATTAAATTAAAAGCCCAAATTTTTAAAAAAAAAGTACCCCTCAAAACTTTAAAACGGGGAAAACCCCTATTTACCAAAATTTAAAAACCCCCAATATTTATAAAAAAAATTTTATTTTAAACCAAAAAAAATAAAATTTATTCACTAATTAAAAGTTTTTTATAGTTTAAAATTCCTTAAAAAAATAAATTTGTAAAATTAAAATTTTTTTTAAAAAACCAAAAATTTATTTCCCCCTTTGTTTTTCCCGCCCCAAAACACTTATTTTTGGTTTATTTCCTTTATTTTTAAGGGAACCCCTTTTTTCTTTTTTTAAGTTTTTTCAGGGAAAATTTGTTTAAAACCCGAATTTTTTTGTAAAAAGGGGTGGTTTTTTTTTGTTAATTTTTAAAACAAACTTTTGCATGGTTTTCCCCAAATTCAAAAGAAGGGGTTTGTTAAAGCAAGGTTTCGGGGTTTATCTGGGTCAGAAAAACCCCCCCCAAAAAAAGGGGGCTTAAAAAACCAGAGGTCAAAAAAAAGGGGGCCTAAAACCTCCAAAGAGCCTTCCCAGCCCCATGGGGGCTAGCCCCCCCCGGAAAAAAAGGTTTTATCCGGCTTTTTTGGGGGGCGCATTTGCGAAAAATTTGCCCAAATCCCAGTGAAGGGGGCCGGGGGCCGGGCCATAAATTTGTAGAGCGAGTGGTGAAAATTGGTAAACTTTTTTCCCCCCCCCTTTTCTTGATTTCAAAAAAACCCCGGGGGTCCTCTAAACCGTTTTGGTTCCCCCAAAAGTCCCTTTAAAAAGAACGGGGCTTTTGAGATGTTGTTTTAAAACACACCCCGGGAGTTTCCCCCTTAACAAGGGGAAAACATGGGTTTTCCCCCTTTCCCGGGGGTTTGGGGGCCTGTGGTTTAAGGGGGGAAAAAAAGAAAAAATACGAAGAAAGGGGGGGGTCGAAACTTGTCTATCGGCAAATCAATTAGGGAAAAGGGGGGGAAAAAAGGGAAAAAGGGGGGGGGGGGAAAGGGGGGGGGGGAAAAAAAGGAAAGGGGGGAAAAAAAAGGGGGGCGGGGGGTTTTTTTTTTTAAAGGGGGAAATTTTTTTGAAAAAATTTTTAAAAGGGAGGGGGGGGGAAAAAAAATTTTTTGGGAAAGGGGGGGAAAAACGGGGGAAAAAAAAAAGGGGGGGGAAAATTTGTAAAAAAAGGGGGGTTTTTTTGGAAAAAGCAAAAAGGGGGGGGGGGAAAGGAAAAGGGAAATTTTTGGGAAGAGAAAAAGGGGGGAAAAGGAAAAACCCCTTGCCCGGGAAAAAAAAATGTAAATTTTTAAAATTTTTCCCCCCCGGAAATTTTTTTTTCAAATAAAACCGCTTGAAAAAGCTGTTTTGCTTCCAAAGGGAAGGGGGTTTTTTCTTCTTTAAGGTTTCTTGCCTTTTTTTTTTGTCCTTCGGGGTTTTTTTGTTTTTTCAAACTTTTTTCCCCCGGTTCAAAAACTTCTCCAAATTAAAATCTTTTAAAAACCCCCTTAAACATTTTTTTTGGGGGTTTTTTTTTTCGACTTTTCCGCCTTCCTTTTGTGTTCTTCCCTTTGGGGCTCTTCCCTCTTTTCCAAAAAAGGTTCCCTTTTTCCCCAGTTTTTTCTTAATCATCTTGGCCTTTAAACTTTTTTTTTTTTCTCTTTTTTATTTTTTTTCCCTCCCTCTCCCCCTTTTCCCCTGGCCTTCCTTCTTTTTTGTCGGGGGTTTTCTTTTTCCTTCTTTTTTTTAATTTGGTTTTCCCCTTAAACTTCGTTGGGGTTCCCCTTCTCCCCCTCCTTCTCTGGCTAGAAGCCCAAATCTCACCCCTATCCTATTTTTCCCCCCCTTTTTTTTGGGGTTTTTTTCTCCCTCCCGTTTTCTCTGTTTTTTTACAACTCTGACGAATTCCCCCTTTTTTTTTTCTTCTTAAATAGCCCCAACTTTCTTGGGAAAAGAATCTTTTCCCCCCAAAAAAATTTTTTCCCTTAAAAGCGAATCCCTTTTTAATTAAAAAAACCCCCCTTCTTTCCCCCTTGAATCCCCCCCCTTTCCCACATTTCCCTTTTTTTTTTAAAAAAGTGCGGTTAAAACAAAAAAAAAAGGCCGCTTTCCTTTGGGAAACCCCCCCCTCCCCCCTTTTTCCCCCTGGGGCCCCCGGGGTTTTTCCAAACTTTCAAAAAAAAACCTCTAACCCCTTCACTTTCTTTATTCCCCCCCCTTTTTTCCGGGGGTCTTTCTCTCATCCTCAAATGCCAATTTTTTCCCCCTTTTAAAAAAGGGGGTTTGGGGAAAAATTTTTCTTTCTTTTCTATTTTGCAGTTTTTCCCCTCCCCCTGTCTTGAAAATTAAAAAAAAACCCCCTTACGCCTATTTCCTAAAAATCATGTTCTTTCCCCTTATCGCTTTTTTCATGCCTTGGCAACCCCCTTTTCCACTTTTTATCAAAACTCATCACCCCCCAAAGCCCCTCCTGGGGTTTTCCTCACCCCTTTTCCCCCTTCCTTGATACCCCCCAAAAATTTTTTTTCCCCCCTTTTTCAAAAAAATTTTTTCCCTTTTCCCTAACTCTCTTTTAATTCGTTTCCTCCCCCCCCCTTTTACTTCTTTCCCCCTCCTTTTCATTTCCTCGGGGTTTCAAGGGGCGGGGGCCTTTTTAAAAAATTTTCCTTTGGTTCCACAATTTTTTCCCCCTTTTTTCCCCAACGTGCGCCCCTTTGGGGGTCTTTTTCCCTTGTTAGTCAAAACCCCCCCCTTTTTTATTTTGGCCCCCTTTTAAATCGTTTTTTAAAAATTTTTAAAAAACTTTTTTTCCCTTATTGGGGTCCCGGGTGCCCGGGCCCCACACCTAACCTCAAAAAATTTTCTCCCTTCGTTTTCCATTTTCCCCCCTTTGTTTTTTCCCGGTTTTTTTTCCTTTTTTCTCCCTTTTTTCATTCTTTTCCCCCTCTTTTCTGATTTTTTTTAACCACCCAAAATTTTTTCACCCCCCAAAAAACCTTTTTCTCCTGCTTCCCCAACTCCTCGCAAAAAACCCCCCATCCCCTTTCGTCCCCCTTTTGACCCCTTTCGTGTTTCCCGGGGTGGGCTTACTCCAAATCCACCCTCCCATTCAAAAACCAAAAATTACGGGGAAATACCCTCCTCTTTTTTTTTTGGGGTTAAAAACTTAATTCCCGGGGGGGCCGCTCTTTTCACCTCCGGGTTCCTCCCGCGCCTTTTTTCCCGGGGGTTTTTTCCTTTCAAAACCCCTAAAATCCCCTCAAACCCTCAATGCCTTTTTTAATCTCTTCCTGGGGTTTTTCACAGTCCCCTCTTATCCCTAAAACCAAAATTTTTGGGGGAAAAAACCCTTGGCTTTTTTTTTTTTCAAAACCCGGTCCTCCCTGCGTGCCCAAAAATGAAAATCCTTCCTTTTTTAAAAAAAGGGGGGGGGGCGATCGGGCACCGGTTTCTTTTTGGCTGGGCCCGGTCAGGGAACCCCGGGGCGGGGAAAAATTTGGGAAAATTTGGGAACCAAACTACAAAATTTCGCCTCCAAAAACCGGGGTTCCCCCGTTTCCCCCTTTAATTAGGCCTTCCTTGGGGGGTAAAAATCCAAAAAATTCGCATTGTCCCGCCTTCGGTTTTGGACCGTCCCGATCAGGCCGGGGGGGAATGGCCCGCCTGAATTCAAAAAAACCCTTTGTTTCTTTTTTTTCCTTCGTTGTTTTTTCTCCCGTCTTCCTTTTAATTTTGCCTGAGGGGCCTAAATTCCCCTCTTTCCCCCTTGAGAAAATGTGTCCCTTTTTAAATTTTGCTATTTGGGGTTTTTTTTTTCTTTCAAAAAAATAAAAAAATCTGCACCCCTGTTCTAGTTCCCCCCAAAACCCCTTTCTCTTTGGGTTTATTTAGTTTTTTTTTTTTTTAATTTTTAATAAAATTCTTGCTCATTTTTTCTTTTTGCCAATGGCTTTTTTCTTCTTCTTTCTTTCTTTTTGGCATTTTTTATTTTCGCCCCTTTTCCTTAAGCATTCTTCTAATCTCAAAAAATTTTTTTTTGGTTTTTTTAACTTTTTTTCCCCAAAACCTTATCCAAAAACCCCCCCCCCATTTTTTCTCCCCTTTTTAAAAAAAGCCCTCCCCGCTTTTTTTTTCCCCTTCGCCCCCAAATACTCTTTTTTTTAAAACAAGCCCCCTTCCCCCTCAAACCCAAATCCCCCTTTTTTCTTTCTACCCCCTCCCCCCGCCCCCGGGGTCCGGGGCTCCTCTCCCCCCAAACTTCCCCCCCGGCCTCGGCCCCTTCCCCCCTCCCCCCCTCCCCCCCCCTTTTTTCCACGCGGGGAATCCCAAAAAGGGGCCTTCTCTAGCCCTTCCCCACCCCTCCCCCCCCCCAAAAACCCGGCCAAACAACGCCTTTTTCCCCCTTGGGGCTCCCCCCTTTTTCGTCTTTCCTTTTTCCCCTCCGGGGTCCCCCCCGCCCCCCCCCCCGTTTTCTCCTGTGCTTCTCGCCCTTTTTCCCCCTCCGGCATTCCGTTGTTTTTTTCCCGGCCTTCCCAATCCCCATTTCAAAACTCTCCCCTTCTTTTAAAAAGGGCTCCTGGTTTTTTTTGCCTTTTTTTTTTTCTTTCTTTATTCTTTTTTTTTTTCCCCGTTTTTTTTGTTTTTTTTAACCTCTTTTTTTTTTTTAAAAAAAAAACTTTAAAAAAAACCGTCTTTTTTTCCCATTTTTTCTTTTTTCTTTTTCAAAAATATTTTTTAAAAAAAACTCAAAATTTTCCTCTTTCTTTGGGGGAAAAAAATTTTCAAAAAAACTTTTTCGTCTGCTAAAAAATCAAAACTCCCCCAAACCCCTTCTGCCATTTTCGGTTTTCCCAGGTCCCCAAAATTAAAAAATTTGTTCCGCTCCCCCCCTTCCCAAAATTTCTCCCAAATTTTCCTGGTTGGGAAAAACCCTTTCCCACTCGGTTTTTCTCCCCCCCCTTCCCCGGGGTTTCCTTTTAAACCCCCTTTAAACCCTCCCTAATGCTTTCCCCCTCGGGGGGTTTTCGCTGGGGGTTCGTAAACCGGGGTTTTGGGTTTTGCCCCTTTCATTGGGTCTCAAAATCCGGGGGCCCCCTTTTCCCCCCCCCTTTCCCACCACCCCCCTTTTTTCCAAAATCCATAAATCCAAACCGTATAGGGGAGCGTTTTTTTCATTTGGCCCCGGGCCCGCGGCTCCTTCCCCCTTTGGCCCCGGGGCCTTTGGGGGTCGGCCCGGGCCTTTTCCCAACGGCCCCCCCCCTTTTTCCCCCGGGGGGGGCCCCTCGGTTTGGGGGGGGGTCCCCCTTCGGGGGGGTCAACCCTCCCTTTCTTTCCCCCTCGTTCGGGGCTCCTTTCCCTTCCATTTTCTCTGCCCCACTCCCTCGTCCCCGGCCCTTTCAAATCACTCGGAAGTTTTTTTTTTTTCCCGGGCCCCACTTGGGGGTTTCCCCCTTTCACTTGGCTTAGCCCCCCGTCCCCTTCTTGCCCCTTCCTGCCCCTCGGGGGGGCCCCGGGCGACCCAGGGGCCCCCAATCAAAAACCCGGGGGGGGTCTTTTCCCCTCGGCCCCCCTTTCCTCCCCTAGGGGCCCGGGGTCCCCCTTCCCCCTCCCTTTTGGGGGTGGGGGGAACCTCTTTTCCCCCCCCCAAATTTTCCCCCTTTTTTTTTTTTCGTCTGGGGCCCCTCCCCCCCCCCATCTCCGTCATTCCCCTAAGGGGGTTTTTTGGGGGGGGGGGATTTAAAAAAAAAAAAGAAAAAAAGGGCGGGGGGGCCCCTTTCTCCCCCACCCGCCCCGGCGGGGGGCCGGGGTCGAAATTCCCCCCCCCTCCCTTCGGGGGGGGGGTTGTTGATGCCCGTGGGGGGGGGGCCCTTCAGGTCCCCCTTTTCGATTGGGCAGCTTTCCCGTCTTAAAACTTTTTGAGGGGGGCTTTAAATTTTACAATTTAACCCCCCCTTTCGCCCCACAATCCCCCGGGCCCCTATTTTTGGGGGAAAATTTTGGGGGCAATTTGTTTTCCCTCGGGGAGTGGGTTCCCAAAAAGGGGTCCTTGTGGGTTATGAAGGTTTTTTCCCTTTCCACCGACCCGGGGGCCCCCCCGGGCCCCGGGAGGTTTAAAAATCTGGGGGCTAATTTTTTTTCGGGGTTTTTTAAAGTTACCGGGTTTTGGGCCCTGAGGGTCGATTCCGTTTTTCCCAAAAAATTTTCGGGGCAGCCCACCCCCGGGGATTTCCCTGGGGCCAAGGGGCCGGGGGCCCCCCGGGGGTTTTCCCGCCTCAGGTGTTTTTCCCCTTTTCCCGGGGGGGTTCGAGGGGCCCCACCCTCGAAGGCAGCCTTCCTCCCTAGCCCCTTTCCCGGCCGGTTCGATTTTGAAAGTCCATTTTTTTCGACCCCCCCTCGGGCTTTTGTGGGGCCCCCAAAAAAAGGGGCCCATACAAAAAAATCCATAAACTGTCCCCTTCGATGGGGTAATGGCCCGGGTTCCTTTTTTAAAGAAAAACCGATCAAACTCCCGAAAATTTTTAAAAGGTCCCCAACCCCCAAAGGGAGGGGGGTTCTTTTCCCCCCTAGGGCCCTTTTAGGCCGGTTTCCTATAGCCCGGGGGGCCCACCGAATTTTTTAAAAGGGGGCCCCGGCCCCCCCGAAATTGCTCGTTTCCCCGCGGGGTCAAATTTCCTTTGGGCCCTTGTCCCCTTTTTTTAGGTTGATGACCGGCCCCGACCTCGGAAACTCGAGGGGGCTGTCGAACCCAGTACCACCTTCGCCCCTCAAGATTTGGGGTGGTTCGACCAATTCCTCGGAAGGTCCTGGTGGCGCCGAAAAAGGGAATTTAAATAAATCCTTGTTTGTCCCCATTTTTCCCCGGGGGGAGGCTGTAAACCCCCCAAAGGGAGTTTTTTATTGAACGGGCAACCCCGGTTTTCCCCCACCCGGACCCCGGGGGGGCTTCGACCCGGGGCCCCTTTGCCCTCGAGTTTTGGGGGGGCCCGAAGTCCAACCCGGGGCCCCTTTTTCCCTCGGCTCGGGGGGTTTCCCCCCCTTTTCGAGGGCCCGCCTCGGTGTCCTTCCTCCAAAATACCTCCCGGCCGGCGACTTTTTTCCAGCCTTCCCCCCAAAAATCTTCCGATGCGGGGGGCCCGCAAAAACCCTTTCCTGGGGGGGGGAAAGGGAGTCAGGGCAAAATGCGGTTCCCCGCCTTTTTGGGTTTCCGGGGCCCCCCAAAATACAAGGGGGGGGGGTTTTTTTTTCCCGGGTTCCTTTCCTCCCTATTTTTCCTTTTTTCCCCCCTTTCCCTTGGGCCCCTTCAACCCCCCTGCCCCCCCGGGAAAAAGGAAAGGGGGGGAACGACCTTCCCCCCCCCCCCCGGGGAAGGGATAGGCCGTACCCCCTCGCCCCCGGCGCTCTCTTGATACCGCCTCAGCCTGGGGGGTCAACCCCCTCCGGCCCTTTAAACCTCACCCCCCGGGGGTGGGGGCCCCTCCCCGGCCTGCCGACCCAACCGGGGGTTCTGGATCCCCCCCCGGGGACTGGGCCCCCCCCCATTTTTCGGGGGATTCCCACCCCCCGGGGGGTTTTCAACCCTACCCCCAAGCTCCCCCCCGCCCCCGGCCCCAAGCCCCCCGGGATCGGCCCCCCCCGGGGTTTCCCATCTCTTTGGCAAACCCTTTCCAAGGGGCCGGGAAGGCCCCCCCGGGGTCGGGTTTTGTTTACCCCCCTAAAAGGTGGATTTCGACCCCGGGAACTTCTCACCACTCCAGATGCCCGGGGGGTTTTACTTAGGAACATGAAACCTACTCCCCGCCACACTGGGAGGGGCGATCGACAAAAACCCGCCCCCACTGCTGGAGGTACGACGTCCGCGCAACAAAGCAGCGTCGTCTCGATAACCTTTGACGCGGTCGGGCGTCTGAAGAAGGAGGGACTCACGGCGGCGATCGCGCGTCGGCTTCCATCAAGCGGCGGTCGTGCCGCTGATGGCTCACCCCTCCGCCTCATGAGAAGCGTCCGGGGGTCGACCTCTCGAGGTGTCCGCCTCCTAGGAGACAACTGCCCCCTGAGAGGGGGTCCGCCGCGTCCGTGCTTCTTTGCGGCTCGTTCGGCGCCAAGAACGTTGCCCAGGATCCCCATGAGGCCGGACGGGGTACTTCGAGCTGGTAAAGTCCCTCTCCCTTTGTTAGAGCTCTTGTGTTTGCCTTGTCCGTCTTTTTTGTTTGCGTTCTGACTGCCTTGCTTCCCCAGGGGAACGTTCCCTTCCGAAGTCGCTCCCCCGCCGTGAAGGAGGACCCGGCTGATTCCCAGGTGAGGTGCCTCCAGGCAGAGAAGGACAAGAAGGCCAAAGACAAGGCCAAGGGACAAGGCCAAGAAGGCCCGGGAGAGGGAGGCGAGGGATCACGTCGGGCCCGACAGAGGCGGGAGGGCCTCCCCGAGGAGGAATCGCCTTCGGAAGAGGAGGCCGAGGAGGAGGAAGATAGCGACAACGATTCGAGGTGGACTGAACGAGGAGGAAGAACAGACGGCGCCCGACAAGGGGTGCCGTCGAACCGAGGAGGAGAGGGTCGACGTCGAGGTCGGCCCCTACCGTTGAAGCCGAGCCACGGGAGAGCGCCCCGGCTTCTCAAGGCGAAGTGCCCGCGACACAAGTGGGGCGGTCGTCGCGATCCCTGCGGGGGTCGAGCAACACGCCCTCGGCGCTGCCGGGTCGAGCGCACCGGGCGTCAGGCCCCCAGCACAGGAGGAAGTCAGCAGGGGACGACGGGACGTCGTCGCCCCTGCCCAGAGACGGTGCTGAAGGTGGGCTCGACCCCCGCCCCACGGCGGGTCAATGTTCAGGACCTCGATCACCCAAGGCCGTCGGCCAAAACGCCGGCCCCGAAGGGGTAATGTTGCCCTCGAGGGTGGTTGTTTGCATTTTTTCTTTTCGTTGCTAACGACCGGTGCTTATCGTTGCATACGAGTTTTCTTTCTTAGGTCGAAGCGCCCGCAGGAGGATGCGTCCTCGCCCCCTGCCAAGAACTGAGGGTGGGGCTTAGTCGGGCGGCTGTCGAGGCCAATCCCGCTGCCCCGCCCCTTCGACGCTTACCCCCGAGGCGGCGTGGGCGGCCAAGGCTCGGGAGGCGATGGAGCAGGGGCAGCGCAGGGTGCCTCGGCACCTGCCCAGCAGCAAAGGAGACGGGCCGCCTGCCCCACCGGCGGTGGCCCGCCGAAGTGACGGGCGTCGCCGCGCCCCGTGCAGTCGTCGGAGGGAGTCCGCCCCCAAACGTCGGAGGCCGGGACCTGCGTACGGCGTCGCGACCGAGGAGGTGGAGCCCCAAGCCGCTACCGAGATGGAGGTGGTCGTCCCCAAGCTGCTGCGAACAAGGGGAGGCCCCGGTCACCCCAACGCCGGGGCGGTGGCCCGAGGGTCTAGCCTCGCTGGAGGCACGACTGCCTCGAGCGTGAGGCAACGGCCGCTGCCCCGCGTCTGAGGGCCCTTTGCCGGCGCCGCAGTCGAGGAGGGGGTCGGGTCGAGCGGCCCGAGGCGACACCCGCGCCGAGAAGGGAGGAATGCTATGGAGCCCACCGCCGAGAGGTGGCCGAGATGGTGGCCGAGCTGTGGGCTCGGCGAGACGACCGCCGTCACAGCCCTTCGGCGTTAACCGAGGTGGCTCGGCCTCGCCTCGAGGCTAGGCGGGAGCTGTCTCGAGGTGAGGCGCGTTCCGACTTTTTGAGCCGTAGCGATCTGTGGTGCCCAGTACTGATCACTTCGGTCTTTTCACTTGCAGGCTGTTCCTCTGGCCGGACTTCCTCTGCCCGGTGGGGGATGGTCGCGGAGCCGTCACCTCTTCGCGGGGTGGCCCCGAGGCGGGAGAGGTCGCGGAGGGATCTTCTCCCTTCTTCGCCTGCAGAGGAGGTGGAACACCGCGGGGGGCGGCCGAAGCTCGCCAGGCGTCATGCGGGGGGTCCAAGAGAGGATCGCCCTCCGTAGCGCTTCGGGGGCAGGAGGTCCGGAGCTGGCCGACCCTCGAGACCCCGGCAAACCCTCCTCGAGCTCAACGACCAGGCCGAGCTCCACACGTGGGAGCACCTGGAGGAGTATCGGGCCTGGTTCGAGCACTCGGTGCGCCTTGGCCGCGAGGTTGCCGCCGTGGACATACATCGGGTATAGAGGTGGTTTCGTCTTCCCTTGGATTTTGCTTGGGTTGCCTGACTGTTCTTTTCTGATGATCTTCCTTTTTACCCTCGTCAGGAGCTGAGGGCGAGGTCGTACAACAAGTCCCAGTTCATCCTCCGGTAGCAGAGCAACTCCCGCCCTTCCGGCCCGCTGGAGAAGGCGGAGGCCGAGGCCGCTCAGGCGAAGCCGAGGCGGCAACCATGCGAGAGGACGCCGAGTCCAAAATCGCCCAGTGAGGGCCGGGGTGGAGGCCGTGCAGAAGGCACCCCGGCCGCCCAGGAGACGCGCCGTCGAGGCTCGACGACGCCCTTCAGTCAACCATCAGGGTCGGGCATGAGCGGGACCTGCCCTCGAGGCCAAGCGCAAGGCCGAGGAAGAGGCCATCCGCTGAAGGAGGAGCTAGCCCGGGCGATGGGGGGCATCCGGGGGCTCCGGGCGACCCTCGACGTCGTCTCCCGCGAGCGCGACACGCTGGCCGTGGCGGAGGAGAAGGCCGGACTCGCGCGGTTTCCCTGGGCGTGGGTGGCGATGAACCAAAAGAGCCCTCGATGACGCAGGCAAGACCATGGAGGGCCTCGAGGCTAAGGTCAGCGGTCAGGCCTCTGAGCTTATCGACTCCGCCGCCACTAAAGGGAGACCGAGCGGTGCTACGCCACTCTGGAGGCGCAGCCCAAGGTAAGTGTCTCGAGAGTGTTGCTGAATCTGCTCTGCCTCGACCCTCTTCCTGCTCTTTTGAGTTTTATCGGGTTGTTGCTTATTTTGGCAGAGCTTGCAACGGACAAGGCCCGAGCCCACGAGGACCTGAACAATCTTCAGGCCTCCTCGGGACGAGGCGAGCCTTAACGCGGGCTCGCGGGCATCACAACACCTTCTGCGACGACTCTCGGTCGAGCCGACCGGAGGTCGAGGGAACGCTCGAGGGATTCCCTGCTGCCCGCTTCTACTCCATGACGCAGGAGGGACGGAGCATGTCCGTGCTGCCCTACGGGTGGGCGGAAGCGGGCCCTCACGGTCGTCAACTCGGCTTACAATTATGACCTCAACGTCGTCGCCAACGGGTTTGCCACCGACCCGAGGCTGACCGACGAAGAGAAACGACGCGAGGTGCCAGAAGTGATGGATCTTGCGGAGGCCCCCGAGCGAGCGGCGAAACTCTTCGAGCCCGAGGTGATCCCCTCGCGGACGGAGGTGGCCAAGTACCCTCGATGCGTCGATGAGCTTCTGCAACTCTTCACCTTCCGATTGGCCGACCGTGATGCCCAACTTCCTGCATTGCTCTTGAGGACGGTAAACCCCTCGATGAGTAGTCCCAGCCTGCGAGCCATATCTGGACAGGAAGGTCCATGTAACATTACGCTTTTGTAAGATACAATGCCGAGCCCCCGAGGGCTTCTATATCTAATGCATTTTGATCGAGATGCACATTGTTATTTTCGTTTCTTGAGCTCCCCCCTGCTTTTCTTTGCCTGATCACGCTTGTGGACTTAAGTGTTCGACGCACGCTCGTATCTCTGGAAGGGGGGAGCGAGGGGGGATACCGAAAGCCCTGGGGCGTAGGTGAGTCCCTGGCTCGACGACACCCTCGACCCTTAGGGAGTTTGAGGCGCCTTTACTTATCGCGAAGCGTGCTCGAGGAAAGATCGAGAGGGAAAGCCGAGTTTCAAAAAAAAAGTTCGAGTTTTTGGAAACTTAGGAGGGGGGTGCCCCCCTGTTACCCCCGAGGGAGGCTCGACTCTGCGGGAGCAGGGTCGAGTCTACCTTTTTTGACCACGGTGGTGATCTCTCCAGCCACCCTTTCTTCCACCGTCCTTGGCGCTCCACTTTTTGCGCAGTTGTTGGACGCACCCCAGACCCTCGAGGGGGACGAGCGGAGTATCTTAGCCCGGGGGCGTAGGGAGCTCCTGGCCGACGACACCACGACCTTAGGAGTTCGAGCATGTGTCCTATCCTGCGTTAAGCGTGTTTCGAGGGCAGAAGAAAGAGAGCATCGAGGGGTAAGAAAATCTACCTTGAGTTACAAATGAAAATGAAAAAGAAAGCGCTAGGATCGCGGATTTTCTGTTCATTTGAGGATTTTGGTACATAAATGTGAAAATGTACAAGGCCCTGAGGCCTTAGGGATAGAAACGACGTAGCTGTTCGATGTTCCAAGCGTTGGTGAAGATCTCGCCCTTTTCGTTCTTCAGCTTGTAAGTGCCAGGTTTCCCCACCTCAGCCACGAGAAGGGTCCCTCCCAAGTGGCGTCAGCTTGTGACGCCCCTGTTGCTTTGTTGACGGCGCAAACGAGTCGCCGACGTCGAGGTCCCTTTTGCGTACGTTTTTCTCGTGTAAACGTCGCAACGTCTCGGTACATTGCCGACTTGCAGAGGGCCACGTCACGGCTTCCTCGAGCTGGTCGAGGGAGTCCTCTCGGCTACTGTGTTGGGTTGCTCGCTGTAGGCTTTCAGTCGGGGGACCCATACTCAGGTCAGTGGGGAGGACGGCCTCGGACCCATAGACCAAGAAGAACGGAGAGAACCCCGTGGCTCGACTTGGTGTCGTTCGGAGACTCCATAGCACAGCCGGCAGCTCGTCGACCCATCTCCTGCCATGTTTTTCATACCGATCAAAGATCCTCGCTTGAGGCCCTGCAAAACCATACCATTGGCACCTCGACCTGACCGTTAGTTCGAGGGTGGGCGACTGCGGACCCAATTCACCCTGATGTGGTGATGGTCACAGAAGTCCAGGGAACTTTTGGCCGGTGAATTGCGTCCGTGTCGGTGATGATGACGTTGGGGACCCCGAGCGGTGGATATGTCGGGGAAGAATAGCACGGCTTGTCGAGACTGGATGTTGGCGAGGGTCGAGCCTTCGATCCACTTCGAGAACTTGTCGATAGCCACGAGGGTGAGTGTGGCCACCCTTGGTTCTTTCAGGGGCCGACCATGTCGAGACCCCATACTGCAACGTCCAGGTTATGGGTATCATCTGAAGAGCTTGGGCGGTAGGTGGGTCTGCCTGGCGTAGAATTGGCATCCCTTGCAAGATCGAACGAGTTTGGTGGCGTCGATACGGTCGTCGGCCAGTAAAGCCTTGCCGAAAGGCACTTCCTACCACGTTCTCGGCGCCGCGTGGTGGCCGCAAGCCCCCGAGTGTAGATCCTTCAGCAATGCCCTCCCCTCCTCGAGGGTGAGGCAGCGTTGAAGTACACCGACGGGCAAAACGTCGATATAACTCGCGGCCGTCCCCGTACAAGACGTAGGTTTTGGCACATCGGGCTACACGACGGGCCTCCTGCGGTCCTCTGGGAGTTTGCCCCGTATCACGTAACTCGAGGTAGGTGCCACCAATCCGTCGGAAGGGTTGGCGCTGCAGCAGCCCCGTCATCTCCATGATCTCTTCCCCGCTCGAGGGGGGATTGGTCGAGGGGGGTGGATCGACCCCTTGCTCGAGGGCGGAGCCCCCGAGTCTAGGTCGACGGACGGTTTGTGAAGATCCCTCGAGAAGATGTCGGGAGGGACCGTACCTCGAGTAGACGCGATTTTGGCCAGCTCGTCGACAGCTTCGTTGTACCGACGGGCGACGTGGTTGAGCTCGAGCCGTAAACTTGTCCTTGAGTTTTCGGACCTCCTTGCAGTAGGCTTCCATCTTGGTCGTGGCAGCTCGAATCTTTCATTACTTGTCGATCACCAACTGCGAGTCCCCCCCACGTCGAGGCGTCGAACCCCGAGCTCGATAGCGATGCGAAAGGGCCCGCTGACGAGGGCCTCGTACTCGGCAACGTTGTTGGGGCGGGGAATGGACCGGATGACGTAGCGCATGTGAACCCCTGAGGGTGATATGAACAGCAATCCGGCGCCTGCCCCCGTCTTCATCAACGATCCGTCGAAGTACATAGCCCAAGCTCGTCTGGACTTGCTCTGGGGGTAGTTGGGTGTCGGTCCATTCTGCAACGAAATCTGTCAATACCTGAGACTTGATGGCCTTCCGGGGGGCGCAGGCGAGAGTCTCCCCATGAGCTCCGGCCAACCACTTGGCGATCCATCCAGACGCTTCTCGGTTCTGGATTATCCTCCGAGGGGGAAAGATGAACCAACAGTGACAGGTGGCCCAGGAATAGTGCTGGAGCTTTCGCCGAGGGGAGGACGATCGCGTACAACAGCTTCTGGATGGGGGATATCTCGTTTTGGTCTCGGAAAGCACCTCGCTCACGAAGTAAACAGGCCTCTGAACCGCAGGCGTGTTCCCTTCCTCCTCCCTCTCGACTACTACGACCGCGCGACTACGTGGGTGGTTGCTGCGACGTAGAGCAAGAGGGCTCGGCCGGACTCGGGGGTACCAAGACTGGGGCGAGGTGAGCAAGGCCTTGAGCTTCGAGAGTGATTCCTCGGCTTCGCGGTCCACGCGAATGTTCCGTCTTTTTCAGGAGGCTAAAGGGGTAGGCCTTCTCTCCGAGCCTTGAGATGAACCGCTGAGGGCGGCGAGGCACCCCGTGACCCTTTGCATGCGCTTGAGTCGTTGATCGGGCCCATCCTCGTGATGGCGGTTACCTTCTCGGGATTGGCCTCGATTCGCGTTGGGAAACTATGTACCCAAGAGCATACCTCGAGGGACCCCGAAGACACACTTCTCAGGGTTTAGTTTATGCGATTCGCCCGGAGGCACCCAAACGCGATCCCCGAGGTCTCCGACCAGTTTCCGACTGTCTTGGACTTGACCGATGTCGTCGACGTAAGCCTCGACGTTTGGCCCATGTGTTTCCCGAAGACGTGGAGCATGCATCGTTGGTAGGTGGCCCCGGCGTTTTCAAACCGAAGGCATGGTGAATAGCAAAACATGCCAAAGGGGTGATGAAGGAAGTCGCGAGCTGATCGGATTCCTTCATCTTTATTTGGTGGAGCCAAATACGCGTCAAGGAAGCAAGAGTTTCGCATCCCGCAGTGGAATCTACTATTTGATCGATACGTGGCAACGAAAAAGGAACTTTGGTACATCTTTATTTAAACTAGTGTAGTCTACACACATCCTATCCTTCCCCCTTCTTTTTCTTGACAAGTACGGATTTGCTAACCACTCGAGATGATGTACCTCCTTGATGAATCCGACCTTCAAAAGCTTCTCGACCTCCTCCCCGATGATCCTGCCCTTCTCCTCGTCGAAGCGCGCAGGGGCTGCTTCACCGGTTTGGACCCGGCTCGAATGTCCAAGGAGTGCTCGGCGACCTCCCTCAGAATGCCCGCATATCCGAGGACTCCATGCAAACAAAGTCGGCATTCGCACGGAGAAAGTCGACGAGCACTGCTTCCATTTGGCTCGAGGGTGGCGCTGATCGTCACACCTTCCCATCCGCGAGGGCCGGGTCAGCGGGACGGTCTTGGTGTCTTCTGCCGCTTGAAGCTGCCAAGTGTCCTTGGGGTCGGGATCTCTCCGGACAAGTCGTCGAGGGCCGCGAGGATGGCCGAATCCTCGATAGCTTCGGCTTTTCCACGCACTCAACCCGTCGCAGTCGTAATGCGTGCTCGTAGGAGGTGTCGACGTGATGACCCCCGAGGGCCCCGGCATCTTGAGCTTGAGTAGTGTATTCGGGGCTGCCATGAACTTGGCGTACCCCGGTCGACCGATGATGGCGGTGGTAGGTGCCTTTGGAACGCAAACACCCTCGAAGGTCAAGCTCTTCCTTTCGGAAATTCGAGGACGCCGAAGCAAACGGGTAACCTGATGCGGCCGATTGGAATGCCTTCTTCCCCCGGGACGATCCCATGGAACCCCCCCGCGCTGGGCAGGAGCAATGGTCCTCGGGATTCCCAGGAGGTCGAGGGTCTCGGCGTAGATGATGTTGAGGCTGCTCCCCCCATCCATGAGAACCTTTTTAGGCAGGTTTGGATGATCGATTTGACGACGAGCGGGTAGACCCCTGCGTTGGGGGTGTCTCGGGGTGGTCGTCCTGGTCGAAGGTGATCGGCGGTGTTGACCAGTCGAGGTACCAAGGAGCCTGGGCTCGGACGGAGAAAACCTCTCGACGCTCCCTCTTGCGCTGGCGTGTGGTGAGTCGAGTCGAGGGTCCCCCGTAGATCATGTAGCAGTCGTGGATTTCGGGGAAACCTCCTTTTTTGGCATCGCCCTTGACGTGGACGTCACAGGGCGGGTCTTCTTTGCCGTCGTCTCTCCTGAAGCCAAGAGGGATGAAGTGCTTTCGAAGCATGCGACAGTCCTCGAGACGGTGGTTGGTCGGCCCCATATGATAGGGACAAGGCTCCTTCAGCATTTTATCGAAGATGCCCCCGTCGAGAGGGGGCCCTCGAGGCTTCTTCTTGTCTGCCGCAGCGACAAGGTCGTCGGGCTCGACGTCGGGCTCGACATTGCGTCGGCCCGGTTGGTTCTTCTTCTTCTTCTTCTTCTTCCTGCCGCCGTTGCCGTTGTTGTTCCTTCTGGGCCCATTGTTCTTCTTGGACTCTTTGTCCGAGCCCCCGGGCTCATCTGCCTTGCCCTTCCCCTTCTCTGGAGGTATCTGGAAGAACGCGCCAACGACCTCTTCGCTAGCTGCATAGTTGGCGATGATGTCCATGAGCTCGTTGGCGGTCTTGGGGGTGTTTCGCCCCAGCTCACGCACCAACTCCTTGCAGGTCGTCCCGGCGATGAACGCCGTAATGACCTCATGGTCGGAGATGTGGGTCAGTGCGGTACGCTGCCTCGAGAATCGGCGGGTGAAGGCGCGGAGGGTCTCCCCTGGCTTCTGCTTGCAGCTGCGGAGGTCCCAGGGGTTGCCCGACCGCTCGTAGGTGCCTTTGAAGTTGCCCTCGAAGATCCTGACTAGGTCAGGCCAGTCTTGGATCAAGTCCGGGGGCAGCTCCTCGAGCCATCTACGAGCGGTGTCGGAGAGGAACAGTGGGAGTTGCTGAATGATGACGTGATCATTGTCGGCTCCTCCTAGCTGACACGCCAGCCTGAAGTAGGCAAGCCAGAGCTCTGGCTTGGTTTCGCCGTTGTACTTGACCAGGCTGGTGGGAGGACGGAAACAGACGGGCAGGGGGGGTCCGCCGGATGGTTCTGCCGAAGACTCGGGGCCCCGGTGGCTCCGGAGACCGACATCGGTCTTTGTCGCTGTCGTAGCGCCCACCTCGGTGAGCGCTGTAGCCTCGAGCCTCGGCGTCGCCGTACCGGCGTCGATTGTTCACCCGAGGGGTCGATCGTTGACGAGGCGTTCCCGAACTGGTCGTCGGTCGACTTGGCCCTGAGGCGCTTTGTCCTGGTGGACGGATACCTCTCGATTTTGTCGAGGGTGCACTTCTTGTCGCTCGGAGGCAGCCCCTCGACGCCTCGAGGCCGAGCTCTGCGCCTGCTGCAACGGCCGCAGTTTGGAGAAGCCCCTGGATTTTGTCCCTGATGCGCCGCGCTTGGGGTGTCGATGGTGCCGGCATGTCGCGGAGCAACATTGCGGCCGCTACGACATTCTGGCTGGCGCGGTTAAAGACTCGGGGTTCGTTCGCCCCCTCCTCGACGATTTGCCGGTGGACTTCCCAGGCCCGCTCGCGAGCTCCTCCACCCTGCGGGCGCCCTCGATCCCACTCGAGGGCGTGCTCGAGTTGCTGAAGTCGCAGGCGCTCCTCCTCGAGCTTGCTGAGAAGCTCTCGGACTTGCGTGATCTGGACGTCTGGGGGTGGATCGGCTCTATCAGGACTCGGGGGGTTAGCATCTTGTGCTGGTGTTGCGTTGCCCCTCCCTCCTTCTATGGCCGCGGTATCGTCGACGTCGTCCTGGGGGTCGGCCTGCTCGTCGAGGTGGAAGCACTCCCGTGTGGGGTCGTAACCCTCATCGGGAGAGTCCGAGTCGGGGTCGGCGTGGTAGAAGTGGGGGAAAGAACCCCTGCGCTCCTCCGCCAGGCGTCGCCGCAACGTGCCCCATGTCCGGGCCCGTCTCGGCTCGCCCGGTGAAGAGGTGGTGACGGGGTTGATCGTCGCACGTGACGGAGTCCCTGGAGACCCGCTACGTGTCTGTATCTGCAGTCCTACGAAGGCAGAACAGAACCCTGCGTTGTCGTGGAGCCCGTACGGGAACGGGTCATACGGTGGTGGTGGGGTTGACTGTGTCGGAGAGGCCACGGGAGCCTCCGGGGACGACGATATGGCAGAGCCAAAGTCCCGCTCAGAGGGGCGCCCGCCCTCGGCCCACAAGCATGGGTCAAACAGGCCCCTGCGGGGAGGGACTGTGTCGCCAGCCGGGACCGGGGGAACGGCATCCGGCGTATCGGGACCCGCACGGTGACGAACGCGTCGGAGTCGCTCGCGCCTCCTCCTGATCGCAGGCCAGAGGCGCAAGCAGAGGGACCGTCGCCTGATCCTTGCTGGCCCCGGCGTACCGGAGCTGCTGATGTCCAGGCCACGAGCGAAGGGAAAAACTATGAAGTGGCCTTGGCCCGTGGATACGAACCCTAGACTACCGAACTAGATGACGGCGGTGAATGGAAACGGTGGGATGGTGGAATCCATCGGAGAGAGTAGTTCGGAGTTGATCGACACGCAATTCCCCCTACCTGGCACGCCAACTGTCGGTGTTATGACCCGGGGGTCAAGACCACCAACTAGTAAATTTGTATATCGCGTGCTCCCTCTCTCAGACGTGATGCAAGATGGACACAAGGTTTATCCTGGTTCGGGCAAAGAAGACCCTATGTCCAGCGGGGGAGGATGACTTGTATTATCTCGCACCCAAAGTGCTCGTACAGGGGGGGTACAAGCTGAGTTACATGGGTTTGCTCAGAGGAGCTGCGGCCTAAGGCTAGCGATGCGGCCCTAGGCGGTGGGTTGGCTGCTCGAGGGGTCGATCGAGCAGCGGTGTGTGTGTGGTGTGAGTGTCAGAGCTGGTGTCTGAGTGTGGAGTCTCAAAAAGGTCCAGAGAGAGAGCCCCCTCCTTCTACCTCGGCGTCCCCTTTTATAGACCAAGGGGAGGTCCGAGGGTACAGGATCCTAACTGTCGTAGTATGGGCAGCGTGTCCGTGGCACAGTGTTGGCGGAGGGACGTCGCACACTGTGCTGGCATGGCCTTCCCGTCCTTTTGGCACTCCGGGCCGTGGTGGTAGTGGAAGTCGTCGCAGCATGTCGCGGCACAGTTTCCGCAGACGGGCGCGAATCCCACAGTTGAACCAAGACGGGGCGGATGGGACGGGCCCCATACTGAAGTTGTTGGAGGGAGAGGTCGAGCCCCTCGGTCGAGAGGGGGGGTCAAGCCCTGCGTGGCTCTGTCGTACCCCCGAAGTCGTCGTCGAGGGCTGCACTGTTCACGTTCCGAGGGGTGCTGCTGGAGTCCGTACTCGCGTCGTGGCGACAGTAGCGACACAGTTGACAGGAATTGGGGACATGACGGAGAGTTGTTGGATTTGACTGCGGACGCGGGCGCCCATGGCGTTAGGCGGATTTACTTTAACCCATGCCGGGAGCAGTTGGGCTGATCGAGCCTCCCGTCCGGGGTCGTTCGTTCGACCCCTGGTCCGTCGCTCGCCGTCGAGGTAGGGTCGGAGCAGAGGCGGAATCGGAGGGATCGAAGTAGAGGCCGAGGGGTCGTTCGCTCGGCCCCTCGTCCGTCATTCGGCGTCGAGGTGGAGGCCGAGGGGTCGTTCGCTCGGCCCCTCGTCCGTCATTCGGCGTCGAGGTGGAGGTCGAGGGGTCGTTCGCTCGGCCCCTCGTCCGTCATTCGGCGTCGAGATGGAGGCTGAGGGGTCGTTCGTTCGGCCCCTCGTCCGTCATTCGGCGTCGAGGTGGAGGTCGAGGGGTCGTTCGCTCGGCCCCTCGTCCGTCATTCGGCGTCGAGGTGGAGGCTGAGGGGTCGTTCGTTCGGCCCCTCGTCCGTCATTCGGCGTCGAGGTGGTGGCCGAGGGGTCGTTCGCTCGGCCCCTCGTCCGTCATTCGGCGTCGAGGTGGAGACGGAGGGTTCGTTCGTTCGACCCTTCGTTCGTCCCTTTCTGTCGAGGTGGGCCGGCCCGCGACTTGTTGCCATAGCCGGTGCAGGGGGGCCTTCACGTGATGGGCCTTTCCTTACTGACTTGAGCAGTGGGCTGGTTCCTGTCTTAAAAACGGTTGCTATGTTTTAGCGTTAATTTATCGAAGGGTTTAGGGTACCCCTTACCTTCGTACCCGATACCAGGCTTAGAAATACAGACCAAACAATCTCACATGTTAGTTTGCCGGAACTAAGTTTAGTCTAGGCAGGCTACAACTAAGTGAGGAAACCAAACACACCTTCTCCTGGCTTAAATGATTGCCAAAAGCTGCCAACCTAGCCACTTGAAGGTAAATTCTGTACCCAGGTTTATTGTGGCCACATTCACAGTCACATGGAATGTGGTACGTAGCCCACGTTGCGTTCCCGTCCTGGGAACGTGGTACAATTTTGTCCCCGTAGTGTTAAAATCACCCAAAACTAACGTTCCACGTTCCGCGATCCACGTTCCTCGATCTATCGATCCGAGAACTTTTGTGACCGTGGCCACATTATCCACTCGTCAAAAACACAGGACGCTCGTGTCAGGTGCGGCGGAAACGGCCAAGATAAATAACTACGGAGTACGTGAGATCCCTCTCTCCTGACCTGCTTACTTACTTAATTACCTGGAAAGATAGAACGAACGGTGATCCCAATAATGGGACCTGAGTTTTTACCGGCTTCCACGTGACCGCGCCTCACAAAATCCACCTGCTTCGTCAGGCGCATTTGTTCTCACGCAGGCGTAGTAAGAGACCACAGGAATCTACCGCGCGTCTCGTCAATCGGTCCATGCATGCACCGGCCCGGCGCGGTAGCTATTGCATTGCAGCTAGCGCTCCTTCCTGCAACGGAATTAAAGCTCCGCAGCTCGTGCTGCTGTTACGTGGAGTGACGAAAAGTGGTGCCACGAAGTCAGTTAAGTGCTTAAGTGCCTGCGTGTAATGTCTGTTTAACTTTTTTTTTAAAAAAAAAGCTCTAGATAGAGACATATACACAACGTACGTTTTCCTTGTGAAATTGGCATTATTAATTCGATCGAGGTTGTTCAGTTGACGCTTTTTCCTGCAGGTTTTGTGAAGGATCATGAACAATGTTTATTCCTGCAGGTTTTGAAAACTTCAAAACTGCCGGTGCTTGGATGATTCCAATTATCCCGGCTTTCAAGTTCAAATTCTAGTTCAGCCAGTTGGCGTGTTTTACTGGCGGAGGGGAGGGAGGGAGGGCCGAGGACGGCGTGATGGCTCAGTGGCTCCCGCTTTATTTACTCCTTAAGAATCGTTCGCTCCAGCTGACCCTCCCCCCCCCCCCCCCCCCCCCCCCCCCCCCCCCCTCTCCTCCCGTCTCGTCTCGTCTCTCCGCGCTCCAGCTCCACGCCAATTAAACCCTGCTACCCCTCTCTCTCTCTCTCTGCGTCATTTCCGTTTCCGTCTCTCCCTCTCCTCGCCCACACGTCCAAAACCGAAGGAGCAAACGAACAAAACCCGGCCGAGTAACGCAGGAGACGCGGGCGTTGCGGTACGAGACGAGACGAGACGACGCGTAGTGCAGGTGGTGCAGCGCTGCGGGCGGCAGGCAGGCAGGCGATGCAGAGAGAACAAGCAGGCCGGGATACGATGGAGGCGGCAGCGGCATCAGCCGAGTACGGGTACGTGGACGACCTCCTCGCGCTGCCGTACGACGACGACGAGGAAGGCGGCGGGGATGAGGGAGCGGCCGCAGGCGACGGCGAGGCCCCTCCGCCGTGCCTGCAGCCTGTCGACGCCCACGGAGTCGGCCTCGTCAAGGAGGAGCGCGGCCTCGTCGGGAATTTCTCCGCCGACTCGTCTACCGTCACCGCCCTGGACAGCTGCAGCAACTCCTTCTCTGGGCTAGCCGACGGCGACTTCCCGGTGGAATTCTGCGAGCCGGTAACTTGTGTCCTTTGTATACTGTCAATTTGTTTGAATTCATTTGGCAAATTTGACCAGTTGTTAGAATATCCTCTTCTAATTGTTCAATTTTGGATTCCTGTTAAATTTTTGGCAAATTTTGCCGGAAGAGGAAGAAAAAAAAAATAAAACATTTGGATTCCTGTTAATCACTCAATTTTGGTCCTTCAGAATCCTTAACTCCACAAAATTGACATAAATAGTAACAGTACCTAATAAAGTGAAGTAAGTAGAAAACTTGAAGCACACCAGTCCAAACTGAGAATTCTGCAAAGTTCAGCCTGCATTTTTTTTCCTGTATGTCCTCTAAAGGGAAAGGAAACACACAGAACTCGCGGTCGCTAACCTTGTTGTTGCTATGAATTCTGCGCAGTACGATCAACTGGCGGAGCTGGAATGGCTATCCAACTACATGGGCGACGGCGACGAAGCTTTCGCCGCGGAGGACCTCGAGAAGCTGAAGCTCATTTCCGGCGGGTTCTCCTCGGCTCTGCCACCAGCTCCCGTGGCCCCTGCGGCCGCCGCCGCCTCTGCGGCACAGGCCGGTATGTTCCTCCCGGAGGCGCCAGTCCCCGCAAAGGCCCGTAGCAAGCGCTCCCGCGCGGCTCCGGGCAACTGGTCGTCACGGTTGCTGGTGCTCCCGACGACCCCGGCATCACCACCGTCCCCGGCGTCCATGGCCATCTCACCGGCGGAGTCCTGCATCTCGGCGCAGGCGTTCGCCGCCAAGAAGCCGTCGAAGAAGAAAGATGCGGCGCCAGCGCCGCCGCTCTCGAGCGTGTCCGCGGCAGCACAGCCCGTCGGCGGCTCGGCCGCGTCGGCAGAAGGGCGGCGGTGCCTGCACTGCGAGACGGACAAGACGCCGCAGTGGAGGACTGGGCCCATGGGCCCCAAGACGCTGTGCAACGCGTGCGGGGTGCGGTACAAGTCGGGACGGCTGGTGCCGGAGTACCGGCCCGCGGCGAGCCCCACCTTCATGATGTCGAGGCACTCCAACTCGCACCGGAAGGTGCTGGAGTTGCGCCGCCAGAAGGAGGTGGTGCAGCAGCCGCACGTGATCGCCGGCGGTGGTCATCCTGGCGGGCCGCTGATGCGCATGCAGAGCACGATGCTGTTCGACGGGCCGGCGGCGCCCCCCATCGTCGCCGGCGACGACTTTTTGATCCACCACCACTTAGGCACAGACTACCGGCAGCTCATCTAGCTAGATGAGTCTACATTAGCTTTTGCTAGAGTTGATCAATTAGCCCAGTAATAATAATTAAGGCATCAATTAAAATCCAAGAACCCTCCTCCTTTAAAAATATGAAAGAACTACTCATCGATCTTCCCTTAATTAGGAGTTCTTTTTTCCTCTAAATTTTGCTCATTAGTTCGTGTGCTTCTGTTCAGCTCTTCGAAATTTTCGTGGCGACCTTCTTATGATTTTGTCATCCTTGTTTTTTTTTTTTTTTGCCAGACTCTCCTAACCTGCTTAGAACTCTATGAGAGAGAGTTTCATTAGCCCTTCAATTTTTTTCCTTTGTTTCATAGCATTCTGTAATTTAATTAAGGGCTGCTACATATCTTCCAGCAGTAGCTCGATCCCATTCTGCTTCAGGACATGAAAAGAAGACTGGAATTTTTTTTGGCATTTTATTTTCCCCTGTTTTAAGACTCCCACATCATCTTCATCACTTCATCAGTATCCACTTCTCCTCCCTAGCTTCTATACTGATGCATCATGCATGCATGCAAAGCTGCGGGTCAACTAACCCACAGACGCGATAGTAGATGTCACAGATGTTGTGTGCGCAACCAAACCAAACCAGGCCGTGCACGCCGGAGGCGAGCGTGCCAAACCCGCCACAACCCGGGCGCACGTGATCATTAGAATCTTGCGCGCGTGAAAGAGATGCCTCCTCAATGTAACAAGAAAGCAAACAGATGCAATGGTGGGGCTGGTTGGTCGTCGAGTATAGTCTATAGTGGCTCCAATCGAGTACTACTCCTATATAATAAATCTCTCTGTTCGTTCCTCGCTGTAAATCTGCATGCCGCGCTTGGCCAGCTCGCTTTTAATTTGCCATTGCATGCGTGCATGCTGCTGTAGTGCTGTGGCTGCGCTCATCGCCGCCCCCCACCACTGCAAGTCTGCAACGCTGGACCTGAAACAGGGCAGAGAGAGAGAGAAAGGAAGAAACCTTTTAGTTTCACCTTGCCGACTTGGCATTACGCCTGCGCTGTGGCTAGGAGTACGTAGTACGTACGTACAGTGTAGTATATACTGTACGTACTGAAACTGACCAGCAGCAGAGACCAGAGAGTGGGCGCAGAACAAGGCAGCAGGGACGGGCTACCACCGTAGGCGAGCCACATCTGTCACTCATGTCCTGTCCTGTGACTGCGAGGAGTCTTGAATTGGCTGTGTCTGTGTGGAGGCAATGCAATGCAATGCAATGCAATGCACCAAGCTAGCTCTTGCATTGCATGCGTAGCATGCATACTACCTCAATCCAACCGTGCCTGAAAATGCATGTGCATGCAACGGACGGCACGGTTGTATTAGAACAACTACTAGGAGGGAGGAGGAGTAATTTGGTAACAGTAGCTTAGCTTAGCCATTACAGCATCGAGTAGGGTAAGCTAAGCTAGGTGGTGCGGTGGTGGCGGGCACTGTGCGCGCATGTGGGGCTCTCGATCACTACCCAGGAGACAAGTGGAGGAGTATAATAACCGGCGTCGCCGATCGCGGGCAGGCAGCGCCGCGGTGACGGAGGGCGCTCACATGGGGCTTGGGTGGCAATAGAGAGAGCGGAGCGCCGGGGCCAGAGCCCAGAGAGTAATTTATCTACGAGCTCTGAATTATAATAATGCTGACGAGCGGCATTTTGTAGCCTACAACCGCAATACTCTGCTGTAGTACAGTATTGCACTGGCTGGCCCTTGCTCCTCGGTCCGGGCGTCCTCGTGATCCCAGGCACGCAGACGCAGGCGCAGGCGTGTACGTTGGTGATCCAAATGGAACGATCGTTAAACTATGCCGCGCCTGGTGCGGTATACTATGTGCATCTCGGCCAATAATTAACGAATTTCTCGATTTGCTATCCACTCCGCGAATATACCCTTGGCATTTCACTGTGGCGCGCAGTGCGTTAATTTTGCCTCTCGGCGGGTCACTTTGCATCGGAGAGCGAGTGTCCGTGTCACCGTACGGTCCAGCAGGTGCAGGTCCATGCATGCCGTGCCGCCTGGAAACCGTCGCTCGCTCCTCTCCTCCCCGGCTGCATGCATGTGTGTACGTACACTGTATGATGGTGCGTGCATGCATGCATGGTAACCCGGCCGGCCGGCAGCCCAGCATCCGCACGCAGCATGTTCCGTCCGTCCCATCCGCGCCGCACGGGTACACACAAGATCGAGTACAACAAGGATACGTGTATGTACCGAGACGATCGAGACCCTCAATGTAAGCTAGTAGCTAGCTATAGGACACGCACCACCGACCATTGATCATCATGCATGCACGCATCGATCTGCTGGCTCTTAATTAGACCACTAGTTGCACACGCACGTACTGGTTGTTGGTCAATGCCACGACCTGTCCAGTATACTATGCCCGGCCGCCTCCGATCCCCCTTTAGCCGTGCGATCAATCGGCCATATCGAGGTGGGCGAGAGCGAGATTAGCTAGCTAGAGAGAGTCCGGGAGAGGAGGAGCTCGGTGGATGGATCCATCGGCGGATTCGGAGCTAGCGTGCACGCAGATGCTACGCGCGCGCCTGGATTTGTTGCGAGTTAATTAATTAATTAATTAATTAAGCCGGCCGGCCGGGACGGGGCGGGCGGGGCGTGGCGTGGCATGGCGCGGCCGATCGAGCGCCCACATTGTCACATGCGTGCTCACGTACGGTCGCCGTGGGCTTTTTCTTCGGGGGTAACGTGCGTGCGCGGAGGCCGCCAGCCCAGGCCGCTCTGTCTCTGCGCGCGCCTTCCGTCGCCGGCCGGTGGAGATTGGCGGAGGAGGCGCGGGGAGGGGAGGTCACGTCTCCGGGGCACGTGCAGGCACGTGCGCAGGCGTGAGCACGCCCACCACCACCACCACCACCCGCGGGCGGGACGGGGGCCGGCGGCTTTCTTCTTTTTGGGCGTGGGGGCCGCCGGCCGCGGGCGCGGGGGGCGGTGGGTGGGCGGGCAGGCAGGCAGGGAGGCGTGCAGGGCGCAGATGCCCCGCCACGCCAGGCAAAGAGCCCCCACGAGCTGTGGCGTTGATCGCCACCTGCCGGCTGCCTTATCCTCGAGCTAGGGATCGAGTGGTAGTACGTGCGTTGATGCCGTGCCGCGCAGCGCAGCGCAGCGCAGCCCAGCCTACCTCGATCTACCTGCCTACCTTCTCGGTGCTCGCTGGACGTGCCCTCGCTCTGGCGGTACGGTCTGGCCTGGCCTCGAGATATTTGTTTCTGGTCCGGCGTCTTGTTCCCGTGCCATGATTTCATCGAGGTCGAGGCCCTCGATCCACATCTACGAGTGGTACGCTGCTGGTCGTACTACTACAGTACATTACCACTGCTACCACGACGGTGTTCATCTGTTTCCCGGCGGTTGGGTTCGAAAAATCCAAATCTGGAATGAGAGCCCGAGCCCACGTCGATGGGTGGCGACTGACCATCGAACCCGAATCCTCCAGCACAGTGAACTGATTGGCCAAAGTACTTTTGACTTTCACTGTCAAGGATCGCGCTTGTGGTGTTTACGGCCGCTGTACAAAAGTTGGCCGTGTATGGAACCACCTGATGACTGACAGAGTGGCAGGTTTCTGATCACAGCCTGCATGTAGTAGGAGTAGTGTTTGCTGCCTGTCAGAATTTTAAACCCTGCTGCAGACTCTCTCCTCATCAGCAAAGATAAGATGCGTCGGTGGTCAGTACATCCTGCAGCGAGGAAGCTCTGCTGTGCGTTCCTTTTCGTCAACACGACATCTCGGTAGACGCTGAAACACACTTGTGCTTTCGCTTTGCTGGAGGAAAGTTTTGCTTCTCGAGTAGAAGAAGTAGTAGTAGTACTTGCACTGGTTGGGTGCGGGTTTGCTGCCCAGCTCCAACTCCATCTCCAACCAAAGCATTTAACAGACCCTTTCCGTCGCCATACGATTCATCAGGCGTCTAGTCTGAATGTACATATAGGCAAACGGAACTCATGCTTTGCTTCGCCTGATGGCACAATACGCCATGGATGTTGTACCCTGAGACATCTGGGTAGAGTGATTATGCAGTTTCGTGGGTCCATTCAGTAGATTGCAAAGGAAGGTTTAACATATGAGACGAAAGTTCAGGGGTTGTTTTAAAGCAGAATACCACTATTTCCTTCTCTGTTTCCACCCCCTCCCCGGCAGACAACCGTGGCTTCTTCCTGTTGGTTTTCTTATTAAAAAAAGAAAAAAAAAACAGACAACTTGCAGTTTCATCACACAAATATGTGTTGGGGGGAGGGGAGGGGAGGGGAGGTGGGGTTGAATGGAAAATTGATTTATTCGTAAGTTCTAGGTCTATCTTTGATAAATACTCCCTCTATTTCAAATTAGAAAACATCCTACAAATATTAGAGAGTTAAAGTATATTAAATTTAACTAAACTTATATGATAATATAATAATATTTATGATGTCAACTAAATATCATTACATTCTTTATCAATTATATTTTTATAGTACGTACTTGATGTCATAAATCTTTATAATTTGCTCTATAATTATTGGTTAAACTTAAGATGCTTTGATTTTTTTAAATTCTTATAATGTTTTGTAATTTGGGATGGAGGAAGTACTAGCTAGTTTATTAAAGAGTAAAATCTATTTTTGGCCATCGAACTTTTGCTGAAGTCTAAGAATGGCCATCGAACTTCAAAACCGGATAATATTGACCATCCAACTTTTGAAAAAGTTCACTTTTGGACCCAGACCGGTTTCCCAGACAGTTTTGCATGGCACGGTAGCAGTGCTGACGTTAGCGATGACGTCAACGTTCCTTTTTAATTTGCAAAATTGATATCTTTTTATTCGGAGCTCCAAATATAGCAAATAATATATCAATTTTGATCGTCTCGACAAGCTCTTTGCAATGGTGTACTTCGTTTTGTTGTTTGAGATAATTTTATTTCATTAAATAATTAAATATTTCTACAGTTAATCTTTAATTTTATTTGCAGAAAGTTTACTACGGACCAGAGCGTACGTATATCCTCTACCTACCATGTGTATGTGTATGTGTATGTGTCTGGTGTGGTGGCTCGGGTGCTCCGTGCTCTTCATCGGACGCTGCTTGCTGCAGGGCCGTCCTGAGAAAATCCGAGGCCTTGTACAAAACTAATAACGAGGCCTATACTAGCCTGGAAAAATAAGACTAAAATAAAATGTACGATATGATGTAGTACATTTGCATACGATATGACTTCATTTTTTGAACAATATTCTAGTAGGCGTCTAGACGAAAAGAGGCTAGAAGAGCAAAGAGATGGACCAACTACTCGCTATAGTTCATGGCTTTGCGCTATGATGAAAAAAATGTGAATGGTTAATATTACCTTTAGGGTCTCAGCGCCTCACGGGGTCCGAGTGCCTCGCCGTTACGGTCAGTTCATCACGCTCAGTCGCACGCGATACGCGACCGAAGGCATCAGCGTGATCCAGCGATAGGAGACGTGGAGACGGGAGACCAATAGGTTTGCTAATTGGGTCTGGGATCTCACTCGCAGCAATTAGGCAGCAAAACGATGTCCAGCTGCCGGCTAAAAAATCATTTTCTATTGAACTAACAGAGCAATGGGCTAGCTAATGGACGATTTTATTGGGCAAAAGTTGTTGTGCTTAGCTACCACAGGTAATGTACTATATATATTTGGAGGCCTATTGAAATCAGAGGCTCTGCCCCGTAGTAAACTTAATTGTAGAAATATTTATTTTTTTATGAAATAAAATTATCTCAAACAACAAAACGGAGTACGTCATTGCAAAGAACTCGTCAAGACGATCAAAATTAATATATTATTTGTTATATTTGGAGTTCCGAATAAAAAGATATCAATTTCGCAAATTAAAAAGGAGCGTTGATGTCAGCACTGCTATAGTGTCATGCAAAACCGACTGAGAAACCGGCCATGGTCCAAATGTGAACTTTTTCAAGAGTTGGATGATCAATGTTATCCGGTTTTGAAGTTCCATGGTCATTTTTAGACTTCGGCAAAAGTTCGATGACTAAAAATAGACTTTTTCCTTTATTAAACGCTTACACATCCCCGTCAAGAAGAAAGCGGCTCACTTAGTCTATGTAGCTGGGCCTAATACATTCTCAAAGAGAAGGTTTTTCCTTGTGACAACAGAAATTGTTGAATACCCAGGGACACATTAAATTATTATCTTCCCCTTGCAGTCAACATATCTCGATGAAGATTCAATGGTCATAGGCATAGAGGCTAGAACATATATGCCCTAAAAGGGAAAAAATGCTTAATTAGGCCATTTCTGTACTACTACTATATATGTAGGCCTCTCATAACAAGCATGTTCGCTTGGCTTTTCAGCCGGCTTAAATCCAGCCAGAACAGTGTTTTTCTCTCATAAGAAATCAGCCAACAGTGTATAATCCTACCAGAATAGTGCATAATCGTGCCAAACGAACAAGTCAGGTGAGGCCTTGGAGGCTTCTGAGAGTTCCTATGTGATTTTGGTAATTGAGTGACAACTTAGGTGAACTAATATGTGTTCAAGTGATATATACACAGGAGATTAGTTCACATATGATTGTGTGATGAAGGAGCTTATTGCACATGAGACATGACATGGAGTCATGTGACCAAGGTGGAGAAGATCAAGATGAGGCTTGGCTTGATAGACTGGTTGCAAGTGTGAAGGGCAAACGGGTGTTGCTTGGCGCCGATGGACTAACGCAATGGTGAAGAGCAAGTGAGGTCAAGATCGATGAACCAATATGGTCACGTGATGATATGAAGTGGATCATGTCATTTGGTGATAGGTTGGTGCATGTGTTGCATCAACATTGGAGAAGGAGATGGAATGGAATGCGCAAAGCAAAGGTATAACCATAGGGCATTTCATTTCACCGGTCATAGGTGTGTAGAGAAGTATATGACCGGGTTTAGGATAGATGACCGTACTATCAAGAGGGGCAAACTTGTTTGTATATTGGTCATCTAGTGCCACTTGAGCGATCTAACATTGCGATGCATTAGGATCGAGTGGCGCGGTGAGAGCAAGTGAAAATCCTTTGAAAATGATTGTGAAAATACTAACATACATGCACATGGTGATGTACACTTGGTGGTGTTGGCACATTTGCAAAGGAGAAGGTGTTGGAGTTGAATTGAATCAACTCGGAGAAGAGAAAAATATTTTTTGGTATGCTCCTAACACTGGAAAAGATCTTGGAATGAAATACTACTTTGATTCATTGTGATATGGATCAAATGAGTATAAGGGTTATGTAGGCCTCTGAGTTAGCTTTCCAAAAAGTCCAAGATCATTGAAATCGGAGTTCGGAGCTAAGAGATACAGACGTTTCTGTGCGGACTATGCTCGTCCGAACGCACTATGCAGTCCGTTCGCAGCGTCTCTAAAGGTCTGGACGCAGAGTCTATAAAGGTCCGGACGCATGGCCTTTAGTCCGGACCATAGCATCCGGACCCCGAAAATGCTGTTACGAAGGTTCTGTGAGGTCCGGACGCTAACTAGTGTCCGGAGGTGCTGTCCGGACAACGCCCGGAGTAAAATTCGCTCTCGGAAGCTCTCTGTGTAGAGCCCGGACGCTCCGTTTAATGGTCCGGTGTCACACCCGGTTTTAAGGACAAAACCAGATTTACACCATATGTGAGCCCAGGAAGTCAAATCTCACATATAGCCACAAATTAAGGTGATATCGAAAGACAATACTTAAATACATAACATATAAGGTCAAAGGATAACCTCAACACAGCGAACAGCGGAAAGACGACTCCGATCTTCAGGCGAAGACTCCAACTTCACAGGGACAACTGACTGGTTGATCACAAGCCTAACTCCTTTAACTCTTGCTCTTTGCAATCTGATATGGTTGATAAGGCAAGGGTGAGCACTTAACGTACTCAGCAAGATTAACACAGGGTTATGAAGCTCAAAAGGCTGACACTGGCTTACTGCGGTTGCTTTTAACTTGGTCAAGTTTTACCAACACTTAGCTTTAGTTATGCTTAACCCAGTTGGTAACCACATGATCATTAATGAAACAATCTCATATATCCTATCTCCAAACTTACCATCATAAGTTGTTCCACAACATGAGTTACTAACACTGTGAGTTTTTTAGGCCGCTCGTGACCGTGAGCACGGCTATCATGATAGATTTACACTCTGCAGAGGTTATACACTTTACCCACAAGCCATGTTACCCATATGCCCGGGATCATGACTCCCAAAACACTTCCAAGGTGAGCGGGCAGGGAACACTATGAAGTCTTTCAAAAGTCTTCCTAACATGTTGCCAGACCCTACGGACCCAAGGGCAAGGGGTATACAAAGCCTCTACTCGATGGTACCTTTCGAAGCGGTAACCACCCTAGAACATGCCCTGCAACCAGCTCGGCAATGGTGCCTTTCACGAACTGCCAACATGCCAGTACGAATCTTCATACTTGACTAAAGCCAGAGCCATATAGCACTCGTGGTTGCATTTAAGTCCCAGCTTTTACCCTACAGTGGTGTCCTATTCCATGTTGCTATAAAAGCAAATTTTATCTCATTGTTGCATATATCATTAATCAATATTCGATTCAATATTCATCATGTAAAGCATAGTAGAGCTACCCATATGCATAGAAACCCATGGTGACAAGGTAAAAGGATAACAAAGCTATGGTAAAGATCTAAATAGGAATCAAATTCAGACACATGCAATATGATTAGATGAATTAAATTCAGACACTTGCCTTAAACTCTTAGATCCTTTCTTCACTTGATTCTCGATCTTCTGATGACTTCTTCTTGATCTCCACGTAAATCTCACCGATTGGACAAGATCATAAACACCACATAAGCATCTAAACAATCATACAAAGCATACAATATATCTACTTCAGAACAATACACCAACCAATGAAAAAGACTTAAAAGAAATCTACGTCTTGCTACGATCACGCAGACGCGAGAATCACACTAATCGGATCTATAACGAAAAGAAACGTCTATCGAAGATTAGCTTTTAAAAGAGAATTAGACTTCATTTATTTTATCTATATAAAAAGCATATATTGTATTCTTCATAGAAATACCCAAATTAAATTAAGTCACATTACTTTGCTTTGTAAAAACAAGATTAAACTAAGTATGCTTTGTTTTATGAAAAGCCGAGGTGTAAAACCCTATTTGATTTTAAATTGGAAAACCATTGATTATATAGATTAATCAATTATCAGTTTATTTCAGAGAATAAAACATATTTAACATTGTTACTAACAGATAGATCTTATCGTTACGAAACCAACGCAACTCGAACGGGACAAAACGGACCTAAAACGAGAGATTTATAAATTAAACAAGCTTTTGAAGAGGGCAAGATTAAAACATTAAAAAATTAATTTACTTTGATTTTCAAAAGACTTTAACATTGATGAAAATTGTACCATTAGATAGATCATGAAATTACAAAGCTAACGCAACTTGTTTGGGTCAAAACGGATTTGAAACGAGGGAGATATAGGGTTTTCAAATTCGGATGGCAAAAACTGTAATTTGGAAAACGTACTTTGGATTAAACAGAGGGGTTTACGGTTCTGAAAACAGAAAGCGTACTTCGGATGAGAAAAGCGAGGTTTACGTTTTCCGAAAGGGAAAACGGATCCTTGGAAACTGCTAAGGATGGCGGGTTCAGAGTCAAAGAGTCCAGGGGCTCTTTAGCAAAAGTTCAGGGCGAAGGGGTATGGCTGGTCTGGGCTGTTGGATTCAAGATGGAGGGCCCAGATTAGATCTGAGAAGAGAGAGGGAGGGAACGGGCGGCGCTGTGGCCGGGCCGGGCGGCGCACGGCGGTGGCCATTGCCGGCCGAGCTCGATGCTCGTCGGCGTAAGGGGATCAAGGGCTCTGGTGCCCCGTTTTCAAAACCGAGCACACCGGGAGATAGAGGAGAGGACGGCGAGTACATCTACGCGGTTTGCGGGGTTCGGGATGGCCCGAGGGTGGCCGGCGGCGTAGAGCAGCGGCGGCGAGGCTCTGTAACGGCGGCGCTAAGTGGTTAGGGACTCGGGTGCCCTAATCCCACCGGGAACAAGCTCGGGGAGCATGAAGGGGACACGGCGAACCGATCTAGGGCCACTGCAAGGCTCGGGGGCGGAAGGTTAATGCCGATGGCTGAGAACCGCGACGGCAGACCTCGGCAGGACGACGGCGAGGCAAACCCGAGCGCGACAGAGGGAGAAAGGAGAGGGGAAAGACGTTCGGGGCCCTAGCGAAGGTGACGCGAGGCTCGGAGAGGCCTGAGGACGGCCGAGGAGGGCCGGCCTCGACGAACAGCGGCGGCGCGACATCGGTGCTCGGCAGCGGGATGACACAGAGCGCAAGAGAGAGGAAAACGAGGGAGAGACGGTGTTCGGACACTTCGGGAAGAAGTCATGGGGCTCGGGGAAGCTTACCGTGGTCGGGATCGCACGGAACGACGGCGGAACGGCTCGCGACGGCGGGGCAGAGCGGCGGTAAGGGCGGCACTACTGTGGCGGTTGCGAGGCGATGCGAGGACGGGGAAAAGCGGCGAGGGGTGCCGGCTATTTAAGGGGGGGCCGGGGACAGAGTCCCACGCGGCTACGAGGGCGCGGAGTCCGCGGAGGAGACGGTTGCGGCTTCGGCGGTCGCGACGTCGTGGCGCGGCCAAAGTCCGGAACGGACACGGGAAGGGGAGGGGAGGAGTTGACAGGCGGGACCGTCATGTCAATGGAAGGGAGAGAGAGAAGGGAGGCGCCGACAAGCGGGTCTCGGGTGTCAGCGTGAGGGAGAGAGGGGGAAGGAGGCCGCGGCGGACTGGGCCGTGGTGCAGGCAGGCCGGCCCAGAGAGGAGGAGAGAGGGGGAGGAAGCAGGCCGGGCTCTCGGGCTGAAAGGGAGAAAGAGAGGGGTTTTATTTTCTTTTTCTTTTCATTTTCAGAATTGAAATTTGATTTTGCAAATTGGTTTTCAAAATAGATTTTGAAATATAACTTCCAGGGTTTTGAAAACCAAACCACCCAATAAAGATGCAGGTGCATGAGATGCACAAACATGTGGAACCCTAACATAATATTTAGTTTAGTTTTATATATTTAATTCTATGCTTCACACAAAACTTAAATTAAATCAAATTTAACTCAAATTCAACCCTAATTTCTAATTCAAATTTTTAGGGTGTTACATCCGGACCTTCACTGTAGCTAGCGTCCGGAGGTGTTTTCGGCTGAGAAAAGCGCGCCAACGGCTCGATTCAAACGGCTAGGTGGTCCGGACGCATGGGCAATTGTCCGGACCCAAGTGTTGGGAGCGTCCGGACGTATGCAGTGAAACGAAAAACGGCTAGTTTTTTCCCTCCATCTATAAGTAGACATGGTGGCTGCCCTTGGCTTATTGCTGAGCACCCTAGGGCCTCTGTGGCTTGTGTTGGTGTGCTTGGGAGCCCTCTAACTCACATACATTTGATAGTGATCATCCGATTGTGTGAGAGAGCGATTCTAGTGCGTTGCATTACGAGTTTGCATTGAGTGGCACTAGGTGATCGTGTTGCAAGCCGGTGGTGCTTGTTACTCTTGGAGGTTGCCACCTCCTAGACGGCTTGGTGATTGTGGCTCCGTCGAAGCACGCAAGAAGCTTGTGTGTGGCTCCGAAGAAGAGCTTGTGAGGGGTGTTGTGCTCACCCCGCGGAAGATCGCGAAGAGCAACTTTAGTTGAGCGTGTCATTGAGTGCCCTCATCTTGTGTTGGTTGTGCGGCACCCGATTGCAGGTTAGGCTTGTGAATGTCTATTAGCGCGTGAACCTCCAAGTGAGTGAGCCGACACAACGGGGACTAGCTTGGTGGCGACCAAATAAACCTCGGGAGAAAAATCACCATGTCAACCTTGTACATCTTCTCGGTGGTTTGCATTCTCTAAATCACTAGCTTGTATTTACTTATTCATACTTGTGCTAGTGATAAGTTGTTGCTCTTGTAACTAGTTTAGCTTGTGTAGCTTTCCTAGTTACCTTCTAGCTTGTGTAGCTTAGAAGTAGCTCTTGAGTGGCTAATTGACTTGTGTAGCCTTGTTAGTCACATTGCTTAGTTTGTGTAGCTAAGTAAGTTGAGCTCTCTAGTTGACTTGTGTAGTCTTGCTAGAGAGCATTGCTAGTGAGCTTAGGTGCTTTGTGCTTTGCTTACTAGTATATGTAGGAGCTCTGAAAGACCTTATTTGGTTTTGGTTAATTGATGAAACCTATGGACTAACCCTTGACCTAAGTGTATGATCAAGATAGGGTGGTCCACCTTGGAACATGGAGCTAGATGGATGATCATGGTGAATCAAGAAGGGAAAACTCGTGTCGATTGCGGTTATCATGTGCCACTAGGTTTGCATTGCATATCCATATAAAACAAACCTAAGTGACACAAACATGAACTAAAATCCATGAACTATATTTGTAAAAGGCTAACACAGGGCTTGAGTGATTGGGACACTTGGTGTTAGCACATGGAAGCATGGAGAAGAAGAGGCAGCTCAGATTGGCACTCAGAAGCACCTCGGACGCAGGGTCCGGACGCAAGCAAAATGCGGTCCGGACCATTGGTCATGCGACCGGAGGCATACCCTAGCCTCGGCCTCACTGGATAGAGGAACCGGACGCAGATCATCGTCCGGACGTAAGCCTCCGGACGCAGTGTCCAGAGGTTGGAGCTCTCTGGACTCCTCGGGTGTAATTATTCGGACGCTGAAGGCGGTCCGGATGCAGGACACCGAACGCGGGTCCGGAGCTGAGGAGCTCTCTGGACCCTCTTTGGACCGAGTCTGGACACAGAAAACAGAGGCACCAGACGCCACTGTTCACAGGGTCCGGAGGTGGCACGTCAGCGCCAGGAAGGGCGCCAACGACAGGATTCAAATCGGCAGAGGGTCCGGACGCAGACGCGATGGTCCGGACCCCCCATGCATACTGTGTTCGGACCGAGGCAGACAACTGAGAAAAAGGGGCAAAATGGCTAGTTCCATGGTGGTGGCTATTTATATGTTTTGGCCGACCCTTGGGCTCTCTCTTGCATCTCCCATTCATTTGATATACTTGTGCTTGCTTGAGATAGCCCCCAACTCACTCTCTTCACTCTTGTTGCATATTTGTGAGAGTTTGAGTGATCCAAGTGCATTGATCATTGCATTGCATCTTAGTGACACTTGGTCATCGTCATCGCCGCATGGTTTCTTGTTATTCTTGGTGTTTGCCAACACCTAGACAGCTTGGCGATTGTGGAGAAGCTTCGGCGCAATTGGTGATTGTTTGCGGCCGACTTCGGTGATGTGTGAGAGGGCTTGTACCCACCTCGGCGGAGCGCCAAAGGGTAACTCTAGTGGATTGCTCATGTCATTGAGTTACTCTCATTTGGGTGGATTCTTGTGGCGCCTGAGTTAGTGGGCTAGGTTTGTGAAATACCTATTAGCCACCGAATCACCATTTGAGTAGTCGACACAACGGGGACTAGCTTGGTGGCAACCAAGTGAACCTCGGAAGAAAAATCGATTGTCATCTTGTCTCCCGGCTATTCTTTGGTGTCCTTTGTGATTGGCTCTCTACATTGACATCCTCCTATCACAAGGCATTGGTATATCAATCACCTCCTCTCTTGTATTTATATTCCTTCTTATCTTGTCTAGTTAGCTTGCTAGTTAGCTTCTCTAGTAGTTGTTCTTACTAGCTTGTGCTAAGTGCTTTAGGTTCTTGCTATTGATTGTAAGCACTTAGCTAACTAGAATTGTATTGGATAGGTGGCTTTGCACCCCAAGTAGAGCTAGAGCAAAAAGTTTCGCTTAAGTGTTATCTAACCTTTTGCTCTAGTGATTTGCAGAATTTTATTAGGCTATTCACCCCCCCCTCTAACCATCTAGGACCTTTCAAGCTCCCGGTGTGCTTAGAGTACTAGTTGCTTAGGTTTGTGTGACCTTGCAACCTAGACTTGTTTAGGTGAGCTTCCTAGCTTGTTACCTTAGTTAGCATAATAGACATACTTTGCTAGGTGCTAGAGTGATAGATAGAGGGGTGTAGTCTTGGCTAGACCGATAGTTTTAATTCCGCATTTGTTTCGGTTAGCCGTTGCGCTTAAGTTTTAGAAAAGACTATTCACCCCCCTCTAGTCCGCCATCTCGACCCTACAACTTCGAAGTAGGTGTGGGCTCTGGGCTCTGGGCTGAAGCTGCTTTTATCCTTGGGCTTGAAACATGACAACGTTAGCATCTCCCGAAAGTTGTTAATGAGGTGTTGTTTAGTTCAGCCACAATTTGCTACAACTAACTTCAAGTAAGTGTAATAAACCATAAAAGTTGCTAAAAATGTTTGGAGCCATACTATGCCATGACTAAGGGGGTGTTTGGAAGCACCAACTAAACTTTACCTAGCTAATTTTAGTTATCATGTATCCAAACAACCTAGCTAAAACTCCAGCTAAAGTTTAGCTACTTCAACCTAGCTAAAGCTAGCTAAAATTTAGCTGAGTCTATTATCTGACGCATCCAAATATCCGGCTAAAGTTTTTAGCTAGCTAAAGTTTAACTCTAAAATTTTAGCTAGCTAAATTTTAGTTGAGTGCTTCCAAACACCACCTAAGTAAATCTTTCCATACTTTTGTGCCATATAACATGTGTGGCTTTTTTGTCTAAGTTTAGCTATCAACCAAACACTTGTCAACTTAGTTAAACTTGTCTTATAAGGTGAATTGTGGTAAAGTGTACCTATCAACAAATTACCACTTAAGTTTGTGAGTCAACAAAACACATATCGTTTAATCAAAAGATCGATGATTTTATGAGAATTATTATAAAAAAAGAGTGCACAGTGAAAAATGTGGATATTTTCCTTACTTGATTTAAGTCACTTTGTGTCGAATCACAATGTGCCATGTAAATAGGTCTTACTTTACCAATTGAAAAGTAACAAACCTCTTAGAGCACTCGATATTCACAAGTTTCAAGTTATGAACCTCCTAGAGCCATTCATCTTGAAACTAGAATGATGCCCTGTCCCATATGTTGTTGTCAAGATCACAGGTGACATTCGACGAATAGATATGATTATAAATAGAAATATAATAGCCTATAACTATTGATTTATGTGTCACATTAGTATAAATATCTTAACTAGATAATAGATAGATTACCATATATGAATGTTAGTGGATGATGTTGCAACTTTAAAACATGTTATCAGAGGGCGTGGATAGAATGACTGAAGAGGTAGTTTCTAATAATTGTATATTTGCATGTAGATTCATAATTACATGCTGATGGATTTATTATAAGAGTATATATTATAGATATATATAGCAGATGAGATGTAACTCGATCATTGATTGAGTTTATTTATATTATAGATTATATAGATGGCTCTACCTTGAACGATAGTAGGACACAATGGTTTTGATGACAAGAAGCTAATGGATAAAAATACCACAGGCATAATAAATTTGACATATAACCTTGTTGAAGTAACCAAGAATTGCAAGTACTAGCCAAGTGTAGAAAAACATTGAGGTGGCTCTTTTTCTAGACTAAACGGTCCAACATACGGTGGTATTGGAGATGATCTTGAATGTTCTTACATAGCTCTCGCCAATACAACTGGAATGCCATGACCATCAAAACTATCTAGCTTAAGGAAGCTAGAGGCTCAAATGATCTAATTTGATAGGATAGATAACCAATTATATATTATCCACTGCAAACCACATGTAGTTCACAAGCATTTTGCTTATCAATCACTAAAACCTAAAATACCAAACTGAGATCGAGATGCGTTACCTTGTTGATATAAATTATGATAACATCTATTTCGCTAATCCCCTTATTTTTTGAATTTAGTATATTAACATATAGTTATTCAACTGAGACAGGGAAGAGAGATTTGATTGTTTATTTATTAAGTGGGTCACTTTCTTTGAATATGTAGGTGCATATGTCAAAATCCTGACTATGTCCTTCCCTAATGTAAATTTGATACGATGCAATAATATGCAAGGTTAACTAATACATGCAATAATTTTATTCAGAAGGAATAACATGGACTATCCTTCTAGTAACATATATGCCATAATGTCTTAAACTTGCACATGGTAGCAACCACTTATATAGCCACAACACTTTCAAAATGTAGAGGCAATATATAAGGTGTGATAATCTCACTGGTAGCAATATATAAGGTGTGATAATCTCATTGAGTAACTGATCAAATTAACGGAAAAATAAAACAAGTTCACGTGTTTGTGAGATACTGATGACATATCTCTAACTTTATAAGATTATAATGACAATGTTTAAATTGTTCTTCCTAAATAGAAAGGATCAAATCAATGAAAAAACAAAGCAGCATGCAAAGTTCAAGATTGAGTAAATGAGTAAAGGCAAAAATATCGCCCACCGTGGGGCTCGAACCCACGACCACAAGGTTAAGAGCCTTGCGCTCTACCAACTGAGCTAGACGGGCTATGATGGCACCAAATTTAGTTAAAATGTAGTTCATCTATCTTCTGACAACCGGTTGGTCTTCCGACCCGTCGCCCGCCACACTACCAACCATTGCTAGTTGCGGCACCATACTTGGAACCCCACTGCCGTGGCCGGAGATCTCACACCAGCCAATTTATCAAGCTCGCTCGCCGTCGCACTGCGCCACCAGCGGGGATCCCGCCATGGCCTCCTGGCTCAAGGTCGCCGAAGGTAGGAACCCTCCCCCGACGGCCCGACCTCGCTCGCCCTATCTCGCCGCGCCCCACAGATCCACCCTCTCCGCCGGGCGCCGGCGAAGATCTGCCGTCCTCCTCTCCATCCCACAACTCTCGTACTCTTCCCACGCTGATTACTCCGTGCGACTAGTATTGCCTATATCTGTGTAGTGTGCTCTGTTTGATCATTCTGCGCGCCTAATTGCACCTAACTGAATCCCATCACCGTTTCTGCCTGCTTGATTGGCGCTGTGAGGAGTTTGCAATATGGAATCTGAGCGTGGTGTTCCTTCTTTTGTATAGACTTGCTCGAAGTCGTCGACCGGCGGGCCAAGATCGTGGCAACAGAACTGTCGGATGAGCAGTCTACCTCTCAGCCTTCAGGTAGCGTGCCTCCTTGGTTTATACGTGCCCATTTAGCCATTTGGCAGGTAGTTTAATCTCTGCTTGTTGAATGCTTGTTTGTGAAGGACCAAACAACCAAGAAGTGCAAGCAAAGAAGGGAAAGCAGAGGGAGAAGGTCACTACTTAACAGCCTTCTTGAGCATAACTTGTTTCTTCACATACCACACATGGGAGCCATTGTTCAAGCTTTGTCATTAATTTATTTTGCATGGTCCATTGAAGCTCACTAATGCCGATGGTGGTAACAAGACATCTGCTCAGAAGGAAAGGAGGAGTAGGCAACCACCGCGAGAGCGGATGAAGATTGAGAAGATCAGGCCTTCGCTGCCGGCAGATTCATCAAGTGTCCATACCAGTGCTAGTGAACCAGAAGTCACTCCGATCGATGTTAAGGAAGTGGGTAATGAGGGTACATTGGAGAAAGGAGAGAAAGCTACTGATGACCTTAAGACTGATGGGTCTGGGACAGTTGTTAATACCATGGTTGAAGTTCAACTGATGGGGAAAAACTCTGACAATGCCACTGTGGATGGTGTTACACATTCCAATTCAGAGATTGCTGTTGAAAGCTATTCTTCAGTTACTGATGAAAAAAGTGAGTTGAGCAGCAGTAACCAGACTGCTGAGATTGGTCCAGTGATTAATTTGGAGGAGAGAGATTCTGATGTGGCTGTTATTCAGGACAGAAATGTGTCTGAATTGCCAAATACAGAGGTTACTGCCAAACTGCAAGAATCAAAGAAAGAGAGTGTTTCAGATTCACCAGAAAGCATAGAGGACCGACACGAAAAGAAATCAGAATCAGTTTCCGTGAAAGAACAAGACCAACTTGAGGAGGTATGCTGCATATTTTTTTTATCGAACCCGCAGGAAAGCTGCGCATCATTTCATTAATGAAGATGTTGCAGAAAACTGGAATCTCGGTGACCAAACTGTTCTGATTGATATTTAAATATGTTCTCTTGTTTGTTTCCCATTGTTTTGTTGATCTTTTATAGGCTCAGGGATTGTTAAAAAGTGCTGTCAAGACTGGCCAATCCAAAGAAGCTAGGTTAGCTCGGGTAAGGATAAGCATAAGCTCATTGGCCTCACTACTCGCACTTGATCAATGTTGGCTCGATCTGTTTTGTTTTCTTGTTCGTTTGTTTTCAACTTACCAATATGTTCTTTTGTCCATTTGTTTTCAACTTTCGAATAGGTTTGTGCTGGACTTTCGTCCCGCCTCCAAGAGTATAAGTCCGAAAATGCACAGTTGGAGGAACTTCTTGTTCAAGAGGTCTAGACATCTAGTTAGTTCATGCACTTTACTGTGACTACAATTTTCTGTTTATCTCCACCCAACTGTATGCATTTTTTTTTTCTAATATACATTAATGTTATACAACATGCCAGAGAGAGAAATCTACTTCGCATGAAGCTCATATAAAGCAACTACAGCAAGAACTATCAATGTCCAGAGTAGAAGGATCAAGAGCCGAATCAAATATGGTTGATGCTTTGACTGCAAAAAATGCAGAGATTGAATCTCTTGTTAAATCATTGGACTCTTGGAAGAAAAGAGCAGCAGCTTCAGAAGAAAAGCTTGCTTCTTTAGAGGTTTCATTCATCTTATATTAATCTCTTTCTTCTATAGGCATACTGTAACTAGTACCTAAGGCCTAAGGGAACTATGGTTTGTAACTTATCACCCTACCATTATTAGTATGTGCTTCTGTAAACACTTTTAACACTTCATTTACTCTTGTCCTTAGTATTTTTTTTTTAGTTTGCATGTGCTAGTAAACAGCTTACCCTTTCAGGGTTTGATATTCTAGAGCTAAATGCACATTTTTAATAAACAGCTTACTTTGTGTTTCTCAAGCATCAATATTCAGAGACCCTTCATCATAATCTTAGCAACCTTTCTCTGATTGTACTATCTAATGGACTGCTTGCTGTCGGAATTATAAGGCCAACCTGATATGGGATTTATCAGATGTCATTAGAAATTTTGCACTAGTTACCATTTTGTTACTATGTGCTTCTACTTTCTGTGTCTACACTTTTGGATGTAGACCTGAACTGAGATCGTTCATTCTACGCATCAGCACATGTAATTAGTTTTAACTGTTAGGGGGGGGGGGGGGGGGGGGGGGAGGAGTGTTGTCTAAGTACACTTCTTCTTAAAATAATGCAACCATACTCAGCTCTCTTGTGCTTTTAATGACTTACAATTAATAGCATTTTAGTAGATAGATATCGATCCTAAGAAAAGATAAATATTTTAATATTAACCCTGTTGTCTATTGAACCAGGAAGATATGGACGGTCTCAAGAGGAACCGTGAACTTACTGAAACCAGGGTTATCCAGGTTAGTAAGGCAAAGATGGTTTATGCCAGTTCCCATGATGCAGATCAGATACATAACCTCCAAACACCGTTTAATTTAGGCTTTACGGGAGGAACTTGCTACCACAGAGCGTAGGGCTGAAGAAGAGCGCATTTCTCATAATGCCACAAAGATGGTACTTTGTCAAAGTTCAGTCTCTTTAGCACTTTATATGCTCCATAGTTTCTTCTATTATATTCTAGTCACTTGTTACAATACAGGTAGCTGTTGAGAGAGAAGTAGAACTAGAACATCGGGCTGTTGAGGCATCAAACGCTCTAGCTAGAATCCAGGTAATTTTACAAGGTATAACTATCATCATGCAAGGATGTGAAAGTCATGCAGCTATTTTTTTTGGATGCAAACCGGAAACTAGCACATTGATGCTAAGCAAATGTTTAGTTCTTATTAAGCTCCCGTGTCATATTTGCGCACAATAGAATAATGAAAGCTCATCTATTACAGTCTGGTTCTTTTGGTCTTCAAGAACCATTACAGTCAAATAGGCTGGATGTATAATAACTTATCTGCCTTATTATGTCTATTCTTCTAAGATAAACGTTTTTTGTGCATACTGTTAGTGGCGATTCTAGAAAGTTATCACCTGGTGTGCACACTGCACACTGACCAAGGTAGTAGAACTGGAAATTCAAGAACTGCCATCAAAATTTTGGACATAAGTATGACAGTACATGCACTTGATCAGTAACAATTTCATAACTTGAAACCTCTTGTTCAAAGCATTGTTCAGAGTGGGAAATTTTTTGCGCCTGTATAGAACTCTAGATTGTCTGAAACTACTACTATTCGCTTAAGGAGTTAGGTCCAACCATGAGTCTACCAGTGGTCCATTGTGAAATCATCAAATTTGTTCTAACAATCTAACATCAAAAGTTTAGTGGAGAGATGCTGCCCAAAAGAATGAGAAAAAGCAAGCAATACATTCAAAGGTACCTATACAAAAAGGAAACTGGATTAGCAGAAGTTTGGGGTTTCATGTCATTGTAGAGCAAGAGCAGTTGTACTGCTGACTTTGTGCATATGCATGGGCTTCAGGCTTCAGCAAGCGCTAGCCAACTACCTAGTTCTTCTGTGTCTTGGCAGTCAGTTTGTTGTCGCACTGGCTACTTAGGGGCCATGGTAATTGGACACCATTGAGCTTCACATGATTTAGCTGGATGCATACATATTCACAAACTCCCTAGCCCAGTAATTTTCACGAGTTTTTGGGTGTGCCAGGGCACACATTGTGGCCAACCTGGATCCACCCCTGTATACTGCCCTGTTTAGGGACTATTTTGTTTTATTTTGTATGCTGTATTTGTAAACTTAAGGTGTGGTTATTTAAACAATCAGCTGTGAGCATGACCTAATTCATGGCTTTGTCCACCATTGTTATTTAAACTTTTAATACATATTTTAGTATTTTACTCATTTAGATTTCAGAGGTTTATACTCAAAATATCAGCATAAGCATAATAACAACATAATCTCAACAGAAGTGATGTAACTGACCAACTTCGATGCTCCAAAGTTATATTTGTTATACACATAGGTGAGTGCCTGTGCGTTGCAACGGGAGAACAATTGTATATGTATGGATGATATTTATAGTTGGCACCGCCAAAAATCAAATTAGTCTTAGACTATTAATCTTATTTTCTGCTTAAATTGGTGATCACCTCCAAACAGTTAGAAGCAATCGGGTCATCCCCACACAGTAGCAGTATGCACTATAGCGATATCAGGATCAAAGTTGTACTACTTACTTCAAATAAGTGCAGAAGAAGCCACTCAAGCTTCAATTTGCTTGAAATAGGATCATTGAAGCCATACCCCATACATGAAAGATTTTCCTAACCAAGCACCCCTACATATCTATTTAGATTATTACAGTCCTACAAACTGTGATATTGCATTGCATTCATATCATCACTTAGACACAAATCACACAGACTTTATTTTAAAGAGGCCAGCAACTTTCAGTAAATGCAATCATACATAAACAAATCACTATAATTAATTACCTTGTTCGGTCTTGAAATATTTGGAGAATCTACTGTGGATGTAGGACAAGGTAGATCCTCCACAGTGGTGCTCCTCGCTGTTACTGCTCGAATGTAGATCAGCCAAGTTGTGTGGAACAGTAGAAAGTTAACTTCAGAAATGTCATAGTGATATACATCAGTTCTTCTCATTCCCAATTTAGAATATTGTTTCCACTTCAGTTACAAAAAACAAAAGATCAGTTCCAATTCAGTGGTTCAGTTAGTACAACACACACATTATCTATGATCTTTGTTTGGAGTCAAACAAAAATCAGCCTGCACAAAAATTATATACACAGCCTGGCAGAAAGTGGGCAACAATCGCCAAAGGATAATTCATGAAGCAATGTCAGTAATTCATTAAGTAACCTATTGTCTTCAGATCATCTAAAGCAGTCAAATCTGGACTATATGGCATTTCGTCGAGCAGTTGACCTGCCAAGGGGATGGGAATCTACGGCACCATGAGACCGGCCTAAACCCAGGCCACCGTCGCCGTTCACGGTGGAGCGGATAAGCTCTGTCCCCAGCATCATCGCCATATCATCACACGACCAGACAGCGGACGAGTGCGGGCTGCACCATCACATGCCGTCGTAGCCTGCAGGTCCCATCGCGTGAAGGAGTGGAGGAACGCTCCGATTGCAGGAGAGGAGGAACAACTCCGATTGCAGGAGAGGAGGAACACATCTGAATCCCGCGCAACTGATAACAAAAGGGAGCAATGACTAATGAGGCCTCGACGTTAAATGAGGCCATCGCTGGATGTCGGGCTTGTGGGTCAGGGCTGACGATGCTGCTCCCTCGCCAGGGCCGCCGCACCGCGCCCGGCGGTCAAGCAGGCTGATGACGCCGCGTGCAGGGATGCCGGAGCCACGTCTGTTGTGGCCGTGAACGCCGGTTCGAGGACGGCCTCGACGTCCCACGAGGCCACCGCCAGATGGCGAGCTTGCGGGTGGGGGCGGATGAGGCTCGCCGGAACGCTGTGTAGGGCGTCGGATCTGTGCGCGACACAGGAAAGGCCGTGAAGGAGCTGGGTGTGGCGTGAGAGTGGGCGCGCCATGCGCGATGGGGCAGCTGGCGGAGACGTGGGGTCGTGGGGGGCTTTCCGCGAGGCCGGGCGGCGAAGGCGTGGGTAACTTTTTGCGTCGGCGGGTGATGCGTCGTGCGGGGTGAATCGAAGGGAGCCGCACAGACGATATACTTCCGTATGTTTTAGTTGTAGAGATTCCGCTTTCTATATTGCATGCAGATCTCAGCTTTAATGCTGTTAACTACTCCCTCCATTCACAAATAAAGACATTTTGTACATGGAGTCATGATCTCCAAAACTCAACTTTGCCCACTATTTTTTGTTATAATATCTTTGTACACATACCAAATGTATACTGCTATAAAAATAATTTTCAATACATATATACTCCTATCATTTTCAAATATCCAAACTCGAACTCATCAAAAGTATGTAATTTGTAATCAAAGTTTGAAACAGTTAACTTCATAAAACCCCAAGACGTCACTTTTTTTGTGACCAGAGGAAGTAATTTGTAACATATACTTTCTTAATATAACTGATGATACTCTAATGCTGATCTTAATTGTTCTGATGTCATCCAGAGAGCTTCTGAACAAAGCTCGTCAAGAGCGCTGGAATTGGAGCACAAGGTGGCTGTGCTTGAGGTACATTTCCTTCCCACCTTGTATTTTGCACACTAGGCTATGAGCTGGTTTGTTTAGTCTATTTACCGTGAATATTCTGGCCATCCTAGGTTGAATGTGCTTCATTGCAACAAGAACTACAGGAGATGGAGGCTCGTAATCGCCGCACACAGAAAAAACCTTCCGAAGAAGCTAATCAAGTTCTTCAGGTGAAAATTAAAACATCCTTTTTGTCTTTGAGGGCTCAACTTTGAGTTGTACTTCATGCCTTCGATGTGGAATGCACTTGTTGCACAAGGTGTCTTACTGGTCAGGATTGTCCTACTGTGTGTATATCTCTTACTTGTGTGGGAACAGATGCAGGCTTGGCAGGAAGAAGTTGAACGTGCATGCCATAGCCAACGAGAGGCAGAGGCAAAGATATCGTCCTTGGAGGTGACATTAATTTCATCACACAACTAAAGATTCAGTATTTTCTTCATTTTTTTTGTTGTACTGCTGGATGTGCATGGTTTAATTTTTAAGCAGTAGCTAGGACGATCAAATTTTATTATCATGATAACCTTTGTTGGTATTATTTTGTTTTTACACATTACTGCTCCCTTATTTTCACAATGCAGGCTGAGTTACAGAAAATGAGAGTTGAAATGGCTGGAATGAGAAGAGATGCAGAACATTATTCTAGACAGGTGAATATTTTTTGCTAACTTGTTCATGTTACTTTCCTTGACCCTAACCAAGTCTTACAGATTTAGGTTATTAAATGTCCTACAGAGCACTTATTTTTGTGAATGTTTGAATGTTTCTTGTCTTTTATTAGGAGCATGTTGAGCTTGAGAAGAGATACCGTGAGCTAACTGACTTGCTGGTATGCAATCAACCTGTCCGTTTCTTGTGCGTCGTTGACACTCTTAACATCGAGACCTAATTTGATTATGTATGGATCCTTCTTGCAGTACCACAAGCAAACACAGTTGGAATCCATGGCCAGCGAAAAAGCTGCATTGGAGTTCCAACTGGAGAAATCATTGAAACAATTTCATGAAGTGCAGGTTGTTATTTTCCTCATCATTCTGTTGCTGTTTGTCCTAACAAGTTTAACTGCAGATGTTCTTATCTTGCTGCCCTTGCCTCCATTTGATAGATTGAAGCAGAAAGGAGTAGATCTACTCGCAGATCAGCATCTTCATGGGAAGAAGATACTGATATCAAGGCATTAGAGTACGTTAACTGTTTCACACGTGTGTTTTTCATCATTCTTGGATTTCATGATAATTGATGGTATCCAGTCTTAAATGTAACCATCTATTTGCAAACTTCTAGTGCGTTCTTAGACAATTAAGTATTCATATTGTAGGCCTCTTCCTCTACATCATCGACACATGGCAACAGCAAATCAGCAGGTAGATATGACCAGTGCTAGTCTGAAATTGACACCCTTTTTAAATTATAGGAAATGAATTGTCAAATATTAACGTTGTTTTCTATACATCTTTGTTCCAGTTACAAAAGGCTGCGAAGCTTTTAGATACAGGGGCTGTGCGTGCAACAAGATTTCTGTGGCGACATCCCGTTGCACGAGTCAGCCTGCTATTCTATCTGGCACGAACCACATAACTTCAATTTCCTCTTTCCAAATTAAGACTTCTTTCTGACTATAAATCTGTTTTGGCCATACCAGGTGTTCGTGCATTTGTTCTTGATGCACTTGTTAAACCGCCTTCAGGTACTCACTCAACCATGCTATATATCACATATGTTCATGCTAGGTGCGCTAGATTCATGTGCATACGAACCTTCAACTGAGGTCTGAAGTTTGTTGTTCAATTTGTTTGAATGCTACAGGACTTCGCATCCAGAGAAGGAACATTACCCATGGGGGATCTGGCCAGCGCAAACCTGCCATAGCCTATACTAGCTCATAGTCTCTGTGCCCATCTTATATCTTGTTGATTCAGGCATTCCCCACTGATTCTAGCTCCACAAGCACGCCTTCAAGTTTCCCTGGTTGAATGCCCTATTAACCCTCGTATTTCTCTTCCCCCTATTATTTTCTTCATCCTCCCCATCTTTTGTAAAGTAGTAGTATCCGTTGTTTGGCCATGGGCTATATATAATCCATTCTTTTACAGTCATTGATGAGTCAGACTGAGTATGTACCAGCTTGTATGCACACCTTGACATAATATACCACACACAACCCAATTGAGCCAGTCCCTGTACTCTCGAGTCTCGAGTAAAAGCTGTTGGGCATTTGAAATCTAGAGGGATCTTTGTTTCATTACTACAATTTGTCCCTGTTTTGACCGCAGAAAAAATTCGCATATGATCTCACGGTCCCTGTTGGAAGACCTGTAGCAGTTTATCGCTTTGCAAGGGCTCGTTTGGTGCACACAGTGCTCCAAGCTGCTTGAGGCAAATCACGAACGCCGCTCGGTTTGGTGAAGAGGGCGTTGGGCACGCGTCCCTTCCAGCTGGTCCACGAGACCGGGACTGCGCACCGGCACGGCGGGAGGCGGCACCGCGTCGGGCAGAGGGGTTGAGGAGATGGCGGTTTGGTCTTTTAGAACGCGGCTAGTGAATTATTTATTCATTATTACAGCGGGTCCGAGTAGAAGCAGACCGTTTCACACACTGTCTGTTTTTTTTTTCATCCCGCCCGATTGCGAAGCCCGGAAGCCCATCCGTCCGCGCGATCGTCGTGGTGGCGCGCGGGCGATCCTCTGCGAACCGCGGGAAGCAGGGGCCAGAGGAAATTTTTAGGAATTCAATTTTTTAATTTGCCGATGCGTCGCGCCGCGCGGTTGCCCGCCATTGCGTCACTGTAGTCCAAAATCGGAGCCACAGCAGACCCGCTCTGGGAAACAGGCGGTATAGGGAGAAGTTTGATGGAATCTGCTGTGCGTACACCAGAGGTTACCACATGTACTAATTTCTCAACGTTTCCTGCTTTTATTAATTTTGGAAAAAAAATCAGTTCTAGCTCTACTTATTTGAGCTTTACATGTTTATCTCGGCTAAAGGGTTAAGGAAAAGTGTAATGATGACTACATGATTTTGGACCTATGTTTGGAAATTAGAATATATTGTTATGCACATTATTAAACATCAATCTCACATTTTCATTGTTTTATGCGTAACAGGTGTATGGTGTATGTGAAGTGATCATATGTTGTCTTTTGTATTGCTTTTTTACGTTACTTGTATGCAAACATGTTTTGTATACTAAATAGTTTTTGTGTCTCTTTGTCGTTTACAATACAAACTCGATCCATGGGATCACACGTAACATCAGAATTAGATGTACTATTAATGTAGCGTAATCATAGATCTTACCCTGAAGATGACGTTAAACACATATATTGGATCTATACTAAAATAAAATAATATGGTCAATTACAACTTCTACTCCTCTTGTTTTGCTAATGTCCTTACATGTATCCTCTTCATTCCTTGATCGTAATATCAATTTGCGGAGGTTAGCGTGCCACCTTGTGTAGGTATCAAACCTTCCTTGTCCAACCTCCATGGGTGCCATGTAGGCCTAGTGCCATGTGATGGCAAGAAGAGTGCATAGAACTTTTGGTGTAGTCTCTGGCGTCCCCGAAGCAAAACAAAGGTCCACTCCGTCACGCCGTCGCTTACCACGAGCTCCGTGTTTCCGCACACGGACTGATGCCAGCCAGGCGGCGATTACACACACAACCAGGAAATCCTTCCCCTTTCCTTCTCGCAGGCCGCAACGAACTGCCTCCAAACTCTCTCGCATCTCCAGCAGGCAGCAGCCAGTGTTCACATCAGCACCAGCAGCACCACCGCCTGCCCCGCCTCCTTCCCCATTCCTAATCCCCATCGCATCGCGTCTGCTCTGCTCCCACGCCAGCCCGAACCCTAGCTAGCGTCCCGGTCCGCGGTGCCAGCCACCGCGCGCAGCCGCTCGGGTCTCCCGTCCGCAGCTCCTTCCTGAGATCGGCGGTGGAATCTCAGGAGGAAGCAGAGCAGTAAGCTGAGGCGGGGCTATGAGGCTCCGTGGTTGAGGATGCCTGTTCTGCGTAGCGCGGCGCGAAGGGCCCGAGAGGCGCAGAGGAGTCCGGCGGCGGCTGAGGACAAAGCTCCGGCGGCGGAGGCGGCGGCGGCAGCAGCAGCAGCACCGGCACCACCGCCGGCGGAGGAGAGGCGGAGGGTGACGAGGGCGGAGGAGAGGGAGCGGGAGGAGATCAGACCCGTGGAGGTCGTCGCGGGGGAAGGCGGCGACGACGAGGGGGAGCGTGGGATGGACGACGCGGACAGCGCCGACAAGCTGATAGCCGATGACGATGGCAGTCCCCCTGTCCCTGACACGGTGAGCTGTTCGTATGATGTTTTAATTGTGCCTGCTGCGCTTCGATTGTGTTGAGCTCTCTAAGGATGATTCCGATAGATGAAATTTTGGTTCCACTGTCTATTTTTCATGCGCAAAGAGTTACCTTCTTGTTTGCTTCCGATCATTCAACTTCCAAATAATTTTGGTTTAATCTTTGCCTGCTTGTTCTACAAGTACAGGTCCAGGTGGGTAATTCACCAAAGTATAGAGTCGACAAGAAGCTTGGGAAAGGTGGTTTTGGCCAAGTATATGTTGGCCACCGCATGTCAGCTACTGGTCCAGGTGCTGTTGAGGTAATAGAGGATTTTGTTTAGTACCAGTCGACTTGGAAAGCTGGAATTTTGGTTTGTATTAGCACTGGAGAGTAAGCCGTCCTCCTTTCTATCTTATTAGGTGGCACTGAAGTTTGAGCATAAGACCAGCAAAGGATGTCACTATGGCCCTCCTTATGAGTGGGCAGTTTACAAGTAAGTCAATCTATGATCTTATGATTTGGGTATGAGAAGGTGTAAGTCTTTCGGAGATCATTAAACTTATGGGTAGCTGATCGGTTTTCATGGTTATTGCACATTTAGCACCGTCGGTGGCATTCATGGGGTTCCCCGAGTCCACTACAAAGGACGCCAAGGGGATTACTTTGTTATGGTATAACACTTTGTTTGGATTGTTGAAGTATTAGCTTCTTTATTTCTGATCGTTTTTAGATGCTTGTTAACTTCGTCTTAAAATTCAGGTTATGGATATGCTCGGACCCAGTCTTTGGGATGTCTGGAATAATAAATCTCACTCGTGAGTCATAGTTTTGAGTCAACACTTGATATTGACTTTTAGTTTACCATTAATGTCATTCCTTTGTTAGCAGAATGTCAGTTGAGATGGTTGCTTGTATTGCTATTGAATCAATCTCCATACTCGAGAAAATGCATTCAAAAGGGTCAGTTAACACCAGTAATTATTCTTTCCTTGTAGCTCCTTATTCTCTACGTATTTCTTTCATCTGCTGGCAAAATTTTAAAATAAACAATGTTTGTTATTTCAGGTATGTTCATGGTGATGTCAAACCAGAGAATTTCTTGCTAGGGACTCCTGGAACACCTGAAGAAAAGAAACTCTTCCTTGTTGATCTTGGCTTAGGTGAGTTAATTTACTTTTTTATCGCTCAATCAACAGCATCTCCGATGATTTGAGTTTGTCTGTTCTGTATGCTGACAACAGATTAAGTGTGTAAATAATTTTGTATTCTTGGATCTTCTGATGGCAGCTGCGAAGTGGAAGGATAGTGCAACAGGGCAACACGTTGAATATGATCAGCGACCCGATGTTTTCAGGTGACCAGATGAAGCTTTTATGATAGGCATCACTTGTGTTTCCTCTAGCATTTAAATGATGATGTTGATTTTCCTGTCACATTTCCTGTTCTTTTGCTGTTTCCCAGTAATCCTCAATCCAGCCATTACGCCAGAAATTACTGCTGCTGTAAACAGTTTTCACTTTTCAGCCAACCATTATTGTCTTCCATTTATTCTCTCCCTGTGCTTGCGAGCTTGCATGTTTCCTTAGACTTATAGAATCAGTACAGCATTTTATTCCTTTTCAACGTCTTGCTGCAATGAACTCACCTATTCTAGTCACTACTGGTGAAATGGTCCTCATTGGCATGCATGGTAGTAGCCATTCTTTCACTGGACATGGAATCTGTCAAGGGCGTTGGTGCCCAAGGATAGCTGGTCCTCGACTACGGAGTTCGTAGCCTGGACCGGTAATGGCGCAGGGATTCTTCCCTGAGTGCCCAATGTTGAAGGAGGTGAGATTAAGAGAAATGAGGAGATTAGGGAATTGGTTCGTTACTGCTTACCAAATGAGTGCTGAGTACATTGAATATATAAGCACTTGGCCTGCTAAGTAGAAGTAAATAAACTCCATAAATCCCTAATTCTTGCTCTCTTTAATCTTCTTAATTCTTGCTTTCATGCTGATCCCTGGAACGGTGCTGCTGCTGGTTTCATTCATGCTGATCCCTGCAATATTGCTGCTGCTGCGCCATCTAGGTACTAATAATGTTGGCTCCACATGATAGAATCAGTCTCTTAGTCTCTGTTGAGATGGTACACTCAACATATTGTCACAGTAGCTAGTAAACCTGTGGTGCTTATGTTCTCATAGTTGAATCAACTGAAGGAGGTACTCGTTTTACTGTAATGTTACATTGTTACTGCTGCTGTTTCAGGGGAACGGTTCGCTATGCTAGTGTTCATGCACATCTTGGGCGAATAGGTAGCAGGAGGGATGATTTAGAATCTCTAGCATACACACTAGTCTTTCTTCTACGAGGACGTCTACCTTGGCAAGGTTTTCAGGTAAAATGGGGTCCTCCAGCCATTTTTATTGATTTGAGTGATGTATATGTGTAATTGATGTTTATTTTGCATCTACAGGGTGACCATAAAGGCTTCCTTGTATGCAAGAAGAAAATGGCTACCTCCCAGAATCTCTCTGTTGCTTTTGTCCACAACCCTTCAAAGAGTTTGTAGATTATGTGGTCAACTTGAAGTTTGATGAAGAACCCAACTATGCAAAATGTGTATCACTTTTTGATAGCATTGTAAGTTCAAATCCAGATGTCAGACCAATTAACACTGATGGTGCTCAGAAGGTATGTTCATATTTTGCATCTGTCATTTTTTTTAAAAAAACATTAATTTTGTTTTGTCTAATCTCCCTTGCATCGTCTCTAAAGCTTATACATCAAGTTGGCCAAAAGAGAGGCCGCTTATTGATAGAGGAAGAGGCAGATGAACAACCAAAGAAAAAGATCAGGATGGGAATGCCTGCAACACAGTGGATAAGTGTCTATAATTCCAGACGGCCTATGAAACAAAGGTACACTCTTGTAAGATCTAAAGTTTAGTTACTTGCTAACATATCATGTGTCTTTGTGGCTGGGCCAAAGTAATTCAACAAATTCACTGGGTACTGCAGGTATCACTACAATGTTGCAGATTCAAGGCTTGTACAGCACATTGAAAAAGGAAATGATGATGGACTGTTTATCAGTTGCATATCATCTTGCTCCAATCTCTGGGCTCTAATCATGGATGCTGGAACTGGTTTCAGTTCCCAAGTTTATGAGCTGACACCTCATTTCCTTCACAAAGTGAGTGATCTGCACCTTGGTTCATTCTATATAACTCTTACAAAATAATCACTTTGTCAAGTAAAGTTACTAAGCAATATATTGTCTTCTCTACATTGCCAAATGCCCAAATTTAATGGTGGTTTATTTCCATGTGAAGGAATGGATAATGGACCAATGGGAGAAGAACTACTATATAACTGCGCTTGCTGGGGCAAACAATGGCAGCTCGGTGGTAGTGATGTCTAAAGGTAAAGCAGCTAAAGCATGCAGTAGTGTCTTAGTATATGAATATTCTTTTGACTACAGTTATATCTATCCAGGCACAGCCTACACACAACAATCCTACAAAGTTAGTGATACTTTCCCCTACAAATGGATAAACAAGAAATGGCGAGATAGTTTCTATGTAACTTCCATGGCAACTGCTGGAAGTAGATGGGCTGTTGTCATGTCTCGTAATGCTGGGTTTTCTGATCAGGTAGCATTTTTTCCCACTTCATCAGTCCCTTCTCAGCATTTATTTTTACACTTTGGTTAAGTGTGATATATTTCTTAATTGAGCTATTGCCATTTACTTTCCAGGTTGTTGAACTGGATTTCTTGTATCCCAGTGAGGGAATTCATAAACGGTGGGGCAGTGGTTATCGGATAACCGCAACTGCTGCAACTTGGGATCAGGCTGCTTTTGTTTTAAGTGAACCAAGGAGGCGACCTACAGATGAAACTCAAGAGACACTGAGGACAACTTCTTTCCCTAGTCAACATGTGAAGGTTAACAAGCCTGCAGTATCTCATTCAGTATCTTATCGCAACTGACCGCTGATTCTGACAATATGTACTCTTGTTTCATTGCAGGACAAATGGTCTAAGAATCTCTACCTAGCATCAGTATGCTATGGTCGTACTGTATCCTAGGAATCTTTTCATGTGGAATCCTGTCAGCACCATCTGTTAATGTAGCTAGTTTACTGTAGCAGACGAGTTCTGATTGCGGCTCAGTGTTACTGGTACCCTGAGTCTGAGTCTTGTGTTGTGAAGGCGTCTGCTATCGTTCTTGATTATAGACTAGCATGTACAGTAGTAAATGTTTTGTAGTTCGTATTAATCATTAATTTAGTGGACATTAGCATTGTAAGGCTTTGCCATATGGGTACACCTGATCAGTATAACCGAACTCCAGCCTAGTTGTGTCAGGGCCTCAGAAGGTCCCTGCCCTGACTGTTAATCTATTATCATGAGGTATAGCTACCATATTCTCTTTTTGCTGTGCTGGATGACTACATCTTTCTAAGCAATCGTACTACAATAACGCCCAGGTTAAAAAAAAAGAGGTGCGGTTTCATACTAGCCAAGGCAAGAGTAGTCACTTTAACTCTTGTGTCATTGTGTGTGTTGGGGCCTTGTGGGGGTGGGTGGGGTTGAGACTTGTGAATTGCATACAGGAAGCTGGATCTTCTTCATGTACTATTACTAAGTCTTCATGCATTATTACTGAACAAAAGAGATCTTAAAACCTCGGATGCAGCTCCTTAGTTTATATGAATAGATGAATCATTGGACCTGTTTAAAGTACCGTCTGATACTGCAGATGTTGATTTTTCCCCATCAGATGTTCATACTTGTGTCTCAGCAGGTTCAGGTTCAGAGTATGTAACTGAGACGAAATTTGGGTTTTGTTCATTCTGCTGTTTAGGCTGACTAACAGTGGCAAGTGTGTTGCATACTTGCATACTCAGGAAAGGCAAACAAGCCCTGTCTTGCTGAACACTACCAAATGGAATACAAGCATGACAGGAAGACATGGTAGACAAGCACAAGGCAAGCTGCTACCATGATCTGCAGATTCAACGGGATGGCCTTCATGGTGTCCATGTTCAGAGCCTCCTTTGCTGCACCCGCTGAAGAGCAGGAAAGGAAGAATTCTGCCGAGATGGCATCGCTGCTGTCTCCTTGGAGATCATCATTGCTGTAAGCTGGTTTGCCGAACACGCTTTTGTAGAGCCCGCACTGCATCAGTGGGAACGAAACAGGTCAGTAGCGATAGCGAGGCCTGAATCATGATGAACAATGATGTCAGCGATGGTAAATTGGCAATGTGCCCATGGCTTCCCATTTCAGTCCGTTTATAAGGTTTATTGTTTGCAGGCCTGGAGTACGGACACATTTTGCTGGCCTTTTTTTTTGCTATGCAGGACGTTTTCAGTTTTCGTAATTGCTATTGCAATTTCGAGTTTGATGGCAAGATGCATTTATCACCTGTAGTTGGTCGCCGACGGTGACCACGAGGGCGCCGTCAAGTGGCGAGAACCTGGACCACCCTCGCCGCGAGAAGACCTGGAACGCCGACGGCCGCGGCAGAGGTGGAGGGTGAGAGCGCGTGAGCACCGCGAGCTCTGCAGCAGCATCCGCAGGACGTCATCCTGGCTGATCGGACCGGACGCGCTGCGTCGTTGCCTGCGGATGCGAAGGAGCGAGCCGTTTGCTTCAGCTTTAGCCAACGGTTCAGCTGCACTGGCTTGCTGCAAGGTGTGCAGGAGCTTGATTGAAGCTTGCTCAAGCTGAGTAAACAAATCATCTGCTTTGTTCCTGTGTGTGTCCCAGCGAAGTCCAAAGGGCGTGATGCGTCGTGAATTTTGTGACACGTATTATTACCTGAGTTTCTCTATTTATTGACATGGAAAGTTCATACCTGAATTGGTTGGGACCATTTCGCAACGGTTGAGTTCCCGCCATTTCTTGGTCTCCTTCGCCCCGCAGCCACCACAGCTCATCCTCATCTTCTGCTCCGATTCCCTCCGTCTCCAGCGCCGGCGATCCCTCGGACTTCGCAGCACGCAACGCTGCCGATAGTAAGCTCGCGTCGACCCCGTGGCCGACCACCTGGAAGCAGCCAAACGCGACGGCCGCCGACCTCAGTGCCCCCACCGCGGACCCTCCTCCATCCGCCGACGGCAGTGAGTCCAACAGGCGCATGTCGACGACAGGCGGTGCCCAGGCCGCCGCCTTGTTGTTTCTCCGTGGGCTGGGCGTCTCCGGTAGCCGCAGCAGTGGGACCCTGGCGGAGCAGCGCAGGTACCTGCTGATATCGTCATCATCCTGGCACTCGCCGCCGTACCCGGACGATCCCGAGCTGCTGCAGTCAGGACGCCGGTGACCGGGGACGGCGGCGGCGCCCGGAATTCCGGCACCGGCAGCTCCGGTGACCGGGGACGGCGGCGGCGCCCGGAATTCCGGCACCGGCAGCTCCCGGGGCCTCTGAAGGTAGTTGACAAACGACGACGCAGTAGTCATGAGTGGTTCTGCTTGGGTATTAGCTCATGGTGCTCTACTTCCCTAGTAGGTCATGGTCATATATATACACGGCTGAACTTTGAATAAAAGAGGTGCCAAATCCTACCAGTTTCTAGTGAATTTGTGGTGGTAGCCAAGGACGGATCAAAATGCGCTTGAAGTGGGGCTCCAAGCTTGTTTGATTACCTTTCTTTGTGTGGTAAAGAGGGACAAGGGAAGGCCGTCGGCAGATGACAGCTCGAAAGAGGGGAGGGCGTGGCATGGCATGGCATGATGCAGCATCATTATTGTGCCAGGGGCTGATCCAACTGTATCTGTGTACCATCCGTCCGCATATCGTTATGTTCTGCGTTCTGTTAAAGATGTTCTTGGAACACTTGGTGCGTTTGGTTTGCTGAATTGAATGAGATTGGATGGGATCATTCATGAATGAGTAGTATTTAGTTAAAGGACCGGATGAAATTGAATGGTATCAAAAAGGAATATGCTGTGAAGATGTTGTATTTGTTGGCCCCCAAAATATCACGGACCAGCTGCTCCACACGCCCGCCCGTCCGTGACTAGCGAAGCCTCGTGCTTCATCTCACCCTCCCGTTCCTTCGATCCAACCGATATTCTTCCAATCAAACAAAAAAAATAGTTGGTGCCATTCATCCAACCAAACATGCATCATGGATATCCCGATCCATGTATTTATGAATCATTACATCCCATACAATTTGGTCCTCCAACCAAACGCATCCTAAAGCGCTTTTGTTTTTCGTCGAGCTGCTTTGGTTCGTTCAGTTTTGCACTATCCTGTACGACTGTACGTGCATTTTCCTTCTTTATTTAATTTATATATTATTCTGGAATATACATAGTATCTTGGTTGTGGCAGTGGGTGGGTTGTGGGGACCATATTCTTATTTTCGTACAAGTAAGACCGCTTATACTATAAACCAAATTGAACACACCTATGTGTGGAAGAGTAATTGAAAGAATAAATCATAAATAAGTAAAATTTTGTTTAAACTTTATAACAAAGCGGGGATAGCTCAGTTGGGAGAGCGTCAGACTGAAGATCTGAAGGTCGCGTGTTCGATCCACGCTCACCGCAATTTTTTTTTACTTTCAGTTGTTTCCACAGTTCAAAGTTTTTATTTATTTATTTTTTGTTTGCACAGTTCAGTGTTTTCCTTGGCTGTTTTTTCTTGTTTGCACAGTTCAATGTTTTCTAAAAATATTTTTTGTCTTCACAGTTCAGTTTTTTTTTTGTTTGCATAAGTTCAGTTCAGTGTTTTTCATGGCAGTTTTTTTTTTGTGCCGAGTATGCGCGCTTTACACCGTATGGTGTGTTATTCCGCGAGATCCTTCATTTGGTTCTTTACTTCTTGTTTCTCGCCTGAAACAGTATAGGATGCTGCGCCTAGCGGCTAAGGCCAGAATGAGATTCAGTGGACAGGGACAGGCCCGGAAACGCCTGAACTCAAAACGCAACGGCGCTCTCGCGACTGTGCAGCTGTTGCACATGCAACAGTTCCATCAAACGTCCAGCCTATAGTCGGCTGCTCATCATCATTACAGTACTCAACAGACTGTTGACAAGTGAACCCGTTACAGTGACATACCCTTACATCGCACCACCCGTTGTGTTTCAGCACAATCTCGGAGTCAGTTTACAGACGCATAGAATCAGCCATCATCATGGCAATCCCCAGATGCTGGAATCTTTATTTCTCTACCGCCTCTTCGGGGGTTTCACTGAAGATCCTCCTCCTGTCGCCTGGCTTCCTGTAGATGTCGTGCGACCTGTAAACGAATACCATTGTTCATCAGTATCATGGGATCGGATCATGCCTAGGAATGCTCGCAAATTGTAAAAGCATCGATCAGCTACTGCACAATTTAATTTAATAAATACTCCATCCATTCCAAATTAAGTGATACCAGGCAGCAAGGCCTACTACTATGTAGCATGCAAGTGGTTCACTTTTCTAATGTACCTGGTGGTTTCAGAGCAGACTCTCTTGGTTTTGCTTTGGAGTTTGCAGGCTGCCCATTCTTTGTGAGGAACAGCCTCGCTATCCTTGATGGGGCCTTCTGCCTGTAATTGTAGAGCATAGTTTAAACAGCAGGATTCGTTACTAAAAGTGAAAAAAAAGATAGATTGTTTGCTGCTGACGCAAATGTAGCGAAAGAATTATGGGAAGCCCAACTGATTCTAACTAAAGTAAAAAAGATGATGTTAAGGGATAAGAGATGTGGGAAGCTGAGATGTTAGCGACATACATCCGTTCAGCTGTCGCCTCTGAAGCACCACCTACAGAACACTCAGTTCCTGCTACTGAGCAGCCATCATCAGACACATTATCTTCACATTCAGTTTCACCTGATCCAGCAGCCCCTATATTAGAGGGTGAAGTGCGTCCACTACTGATTCCATTCACCACAGAATGATTTTGAGGGCATAGTGAAATTCTGTCACTAGAACATAAATCCCTACCTGATAGTCGCCGGATCTGTTGGCTATTGTCATTTCTATCTGTTGATGAACTTGGAGATTTGGCTTTGTCCTTCAAGAGTTGATCGATTTCCATATCTTTCCGTGATATTGTGTCTTTCAGATATGAAACCTGCACACAAAAATGATTGTACGAGGACGCTGAAGCTATATGCTCTAGTTATAGTAACAACTGCCAGTATCAGCATATAACAATAATATACTTCTCGTGGAATTTAGTATCAATATGCTGAAGCATATGTATGCACCCTATAAGGTTGAACAAACAAGTCCTTCATTTTCTTCAGTTTAACAGTTAATTTGAGCTGAATTAGTGATACCAAAGAAACCTCCCCCTTTAAACTGATCACTGAAAGTTTAGGTGAAGCTTACTAGTGCTGAAAGCTTAACTAAAATTTGTACAAAGTTTGGTTCCTAGTGTTGAACGGCAGAAACATAAATTTTCTGAATATATGAGACAGTTGTAAAAACCTGTTCTAGCAGCTCTTTTATATCTTTACCCTCTTTGTTACTTCTTGCGGCACCTAACTCAACTCCAGAAACTCTTTCAGCAAACTTCAAAGTGCTTATTGTTTCTGAATATGATTCAGTATCCGGATTAATTTGAACAAACATCAATGTCTTTGCTTGTCCACCTGAAAGAAAACAAAAGAGAATTATCATAAGTAATATGTCCGCATATTTACTAACAACTATTGATGCCCCTTTTTTCGACGAATAACTATATGTTACCTAAAGAGCTCTGTAAAACTTGAGTCAGCTTGCTGTTTCGATAAGGAACATGGGCGTTTTTCTGTGCTAAAGCAAAAACCACATCACCAAGAGCAGAGAGGGATTTGTTAATATACTGTGCTTCTTTTAATCTATCTCCAATTGCTTCAGATCGCTCAACTCTTTCACTCCCAGCAAGATCAATCAGATGTAGACATCCTCTAGAAGTAGATCCATTTTTTAAATCCACCCCTCTAACATGTACAGTTAGAATGCTGCATGCAACAAAAACTTTCAGAACATTATGTCACAACAATTTTATGGGTATTTACCCTCAGATTTATTGATCTAAAAAATGTAAGTAAATAGTAGATCCAAACATTTTTAAAAGGTAAGTACCAAGATTAAGCTTTGTTTATCTAAGATTATGTACTATTTACCCTTGAAGATTATGTAATAGACAATGGATGACGATTGTGATTTAGTCATCAATTACCACTATGATTTCTATAATTCTATCAAAGCATGAAATCTAATAAACCTACTGAAATTCAAGGTTGTGGAAGAGACGGCAGGACGCCCAATGTTTTGGTAACATTGGTTAGCAGTCTATGGTACATACCTGTGAGATCGACTGCTCCTTTCATTCAGAGCTGTTGATCCAACTGCTCTATTTGTTTGTCCAATTTCCATCAACTCTAGCACATCCAATGTTGATTTTACTGGATGTAAACTTGCATCAGGGACAACAAGTCCGTTAGGCTGAGATGTACTCCAAATTCCAAGTGTTTCTTTTTGTCAAGAACAACATTTTTTCTGTGCATATCTAATAGTATGCGAATACTAAAAATGCAATTATGAGACATTCTAACAGAAAATAACATTTGAGGGGAGGATATCTTTTTTGTGCAATATCATTTGAAAGAAGATCCCGCACTTGTTCATTGTAAATCTCAACCATCTGCACTCCCACCTCATATGAGAAAGCATTTCTTCTACTTAGAGAGATGTCAAACAAGTCATTTAAAGCTCGATAGTTAACACCCCAATCATCTTTTGATGTGCCTGGCCCACTCTAAGTAAAAACAATGTCAGACACTAGTTAGTAATACCTCAAGACAATTATAAATTCAACTTTGTTTGAGCTTTGCCCTCTTACCATTGTGTAAGTCTTCCCTGAACCAGTTTGACCATAAGCAAAAATGCACACATTAAACCCATCAAGGACTGATCTGATCAGAGGCTGGATGTCAGAAAATACTTCAGCTGGAAATTAGGTAAGAAAACTTGGTGAGCAATATTCAATTATACAAATTTTAAATTTTAGATTGCACCATTAGCATACTTAAGATATACCTTGAGAAACATGTGTATTGAACACTTTGTTGAACTTGAACATGCGACACGCATCCTTCCCTTGCTTGAAGGGATTTGTGATGAGAATCTCACCATTTTCACCAATATAATCAATAATAGTTGTTTTTCCATCTTGACCAGGAAGAAATGGTCTGACACGACAATAGACTCTAATATTGCCTGATACCAAACATTAGAGTGGAAAGTAGAATGTCAAATAGCATTAAAATGTGCTCAAAGTGTAAGGTTATCATTGCAGGAACATACCTTTTAGTTCCTGTACCTCATTAAATAACTTCTGATTTTCAGCAAGAACCTTATGATAATTGTCAGCAGCATTAACCAAGCCTTTCAAATTATGTCCTAACCAAGTTTGACAAGTTAAGAGCAAGATAAATAAAGTATCACCAAAAATACATATACCGTAATGCCGCAACAGAAATTACGAGAACCCACATACCCATGTTAGATATTTCATCTCTCCATTTTATTTGAAGGGCAAACATTTCCTGCTTAATGGACTGAGATGATATTCTTATGTCCTAACATAGTTAAATTTTTTTTAAAAAGAGGTTAGAACATAAACAAACTAAAAGAAAACAAAAAATAATATAAAAAGATAATAGAACCTTAATGGACAATTTTTGATTATTCATAAAACTCTGGAAAATGTTTGCCTTCCTACTCCAAAGTTGAGATTTTAGTTGGGAAGCAGATTCAATTTCTTCAACTTTCTTTTTTGATTGTATTAAAAGAAATTCAGCCTCCTCAAGTCTCATAGCCAAGTGTTCCTCCATCTGCCTGGCTTCTGTTTCCTTTCTCTCACGGTACTGTTCATGCATCCTGCTCAAGATTTGTATTTCTTGCTGAAGGGAAACAATTGTTTTTTCTGCATTCTCTTTTTCTTGCATCAACCGAACCATGTCTTGTTCACCTAGTTTTCTTTTCTCATCAAGTTTTGATTTTTCTACCTACATGAACAAAACAAACAAATTTATGATATGTTCATTCTAACTACAAGTACTAAATGCAGTGCAACAACTCATAAGTGATCCTAGCGTTATCAGGTCCAAACATCATACAATCAATATCTGATTTATATCATATTTTTATAAATACTGATTGAAGATTTGAAGCAAGTAACATGATTAGAAACAGAAAAACATATGAGTATATTTTGAATACCTCAATTAGCTCAAGTCGATTTACTGTCATCTGACGAAAGAACCAAATGTGTTAATATCGAAAGCCAGTATTTCTGTGAGAATTTTCAGATTATGAACAATTGGATAGTTACCTCATTTTCTTCATTTGTACCATTTACTAATGTCTCAAGTGCTTTAATTTTTGAACGGTACTTGTCTTCCCGAGTCTTGATAATGCTATTTTGCTGTGAAAACAAATGATGTATTACAGGAGTTGAATTTCTACGACAATAAAAAGCAAATACCAGACTTACATTTCTTATGTGATCCGCTTGAATAGCAATGCGGTGCTCAATCTCTTGAACAACATTCCTTAGCAAGTAAACAACACGCTGAGACAAGAACACAACAACATTAATCCATCAATAAAAAATGGTAAATAAACAACAGCATTCCAAGCAATCTATTTATTGAAAATAACTGAACATAGACTTACTTGTGGTATTTCTCCTCTTTTCCTTTCAATGCTCTCATCTAGAATGCCATTAACAACTCTAAGAAGTGATTGAGTAGGGGCATTCTGAGAAAAGATTGTAATTAATAAAGGGGCACAGATAAGGAAAAAAGGTGCAATGATATGATGTGATGCTAAAGATGTTACATCTAGACTTCTTGGATGCATCATCTCTGAAACTTTGGCAGGAGGAAGATCAGTGTAGGAGCCTCGCTGAAGGTGGAAAGCATCATGGACCTTTTGTCCTGCAAAGTAAGGTGAGCATGCTGAATTGTTATGGGCTTATGGCTTATTTTGTATGAATGTTCAACAAATGAGTGTTGCAGAAATGCGCATGTTGCGTTGGATCTGTGGTCACACAAGAATGGACCGAGTTCGAAATGATGATATACGTGATCGCCTAGGGGTGACACCAATTGAAGAAAAGCTTGTCCAACATCGGTTGAGATGGTTTGGCCATGTCCAGAGGAGACCGCCAGATGCACCAGTGCGCTGTGGAGTCCCAAGCCAAGCTAATAATATAAGGAGAGGCAGAGGAAGGCCGAAGTTGACATGGGCGGAGGCGGTGAATAGGGATCTAAAAGCTTGGGATATATCTAGAGATCTATGTTTGGATAGGATTGCCTGGAAAGCAGCTATTGAAGTGCCGGAACCATGACTTGGGTATCTTGTTGGGTTTCAACTCTAGCCTACCCCAACTTGCTTGGGACTACAGGCTTTGTTGATGTTGATGTTGATGATGTTATGGCTTATTTTGTTCTGTTGATTTCAGAACCATGTTGATTTATTGTAATAAAGACACTATGAATATGAAACCTTGGCAACATATAGAAGTCTAAACAAGTTAAAGGCACTATGAATACAAAACCATGGTAAGGTATAGAATTAGTTTGCTCTGAGGTAAAAAGTGCCTGATTGTATGAATTTTGGAAAATATTTTTTTATCACTTTATATACGTAAACTTCAAGAATAAATGGGATATGCCAGTGGCAACCAATTATAAATAGAAGCTTAGTTGTTTAAATTGTAACTTAGTATCCAATGCCACAAATGAGTATGCTAAATAAACAACCACATGAGCATACCAGAATGAAGAATACTTCTTTGTTGAGACTTAGGATCCCAGTGGCCTTTCCATCTTTCCTCCCCAGATCTTTTCCCTGGTGTCATAACCGAAATTATAGGCCCATCAGATTCTTCAAGTTCCAGTTTCCTTCTAAGGGGTGTTTTAGCAGCATTGTTTGTAATGTTTTGACCCAATCCTGTAGTCACATTATCCTTTAGAGCCAAGAGACACTCCACCACAGAAGACACTGACCCCTGTAATCATCAAACAGATTAAGGTTAACAAAAATCAGGATGAACAGAACCACAGATTCAGTTGACAATTGTGACGCAAGTCTGAATCGTAATGTAGGAGGTACAATACATCAGCACTACTTAGTACCGTCCCTATGGCCATTAAAAAACTAACTACGAATTCTATTCTATCTCTCAGAGAAATGGCACAGACTTTAAGAGGGAACTCTGAGTCCATGTCATAGGGTGTGAAGCTCTTATGGACTTGTACAATTCTAGAGCAGAGTTGTAAGATCTAAGAACACTCTGAGTTCACTATTCCTTACAGTTCTGACACTTTTCAACCTTTCCAACTGCAACTAAAAGGTTATTCTGAATTCCAATCAATCATAGTTGAGCTTTGAGGAACAACTCATATATAAGCACGATTGTGAATAGATCTTCATACTGACATAGACCCATCATTGCTATGCAGTGCCTATAAGAGTCGGTCATTATTGCCAGCATTAAGGACTGACACCAACTATGCTAACCTTTATTAACATACACCTTGGAAAGGAGATGAGAGCACCATTTTGTTGGAATGAAACATACTAGCAATCACTACATATACCAGACAAACCTTCACATGACAAGAGTAACCTTACCTCCTCCAGATCCTTGACACTGAAGCCTGGCAGACCCATTTCTGCAACAAAATAGAGGAATTTCTTCACATTCGATCTCTGATCCGATGCATTACCACCCAATTTCCTGTAAACAAAGCCTTCATGTTTAGATCAGCAAAGTAGCCTGCACCATTAGTTCAGCCTTCCTGAGCGAGTGAGCTCACCTCCTGAATGCCGGGCATGATGTTTCTCTGCAATGTAGCATAGTGCCGTGCATCAATGAGGTACTCCCGCAGTCCTCGTCTGAAGAATCCAACGGCAAGTCGAACTCGAGGCAGATCCCACCAAGCCAATCTATCACCTCAGCTCGCCGGTTGGCTAGGAATGGTTTATCGCCCAAAGAAGCAAACATCGTTTGAAATGCACAATAAATAACTTCGGGTCCTCAAATTCAAATTTAAATCCCCATACAGGCAAAAAGAACAATACACAAAAATCTGACAGACCAATGTTTAAGGAAAATTGCTGCATCCCCATTTCATAAAAGGAGGGAATTGCTACAATCCCACTGCATTGCAAATACCTATCAAGAGCACCAGACTTTCCAAATACTGGAAAATTCAACGTGAAGCGCCAGACCTGGAGCGTAAGTAACAAGAGCTGAATCGCTCCCAGGCCTACCATATTTGCAAATATTTACATGTTGAATACATAGTAAACGCACGGAACTTCCAAAGATCCAAACTTTGAGCTCAGAACTTGAATTGAGGCGTTAAACCATTCCCCACAGGAAAAAGAAAGAAGAGAAGGGGATGTCTCAGATCGACGACCATCTTACCTGCATGGAACTCGTACTCGCCGTCCACGTTCCCCATGCCTCACCGCCGGGACTTGAGCATGCACGGGACCGAAATGCTGGCGATTTTGGCCAGATCGAGCCCTCGCGGGGCAGCTCGGGTCCGCCCAAATCGAGAGGCTTCAAGGCAATGCGGAGGCGGATCGACGTGAGCTCGAGGGCTTTTGTTCTGGATTTTCTTGGCCTCTCCTTATCCTACCTCTCGTCCAGCTCGAGCCGGACGGAGTTCTGCGCAGCGCTCGGGCTCAAGCAGCTTTCCCTGCCGTCCTGTGACTTTCTCCGCTTCACTGGTCACCTGGTTGGTTGGGTTTTGATTTTTGGTTTTGCTTGCAAGTTAAGGCCGGTGGTCACTGCAGTAGTGCAGTACCATGCCGTCCCTCCCGCCCAAATTTATCCCACTTAAAGCTCGCGTGAATTTACCGTTAGCACGAGTAACTGTACAGTAGCATTGTCTATGTTAAACCAGATTTTCGACGTCGTGGCTCATGCTGGGCTCGGACGTCCGCAATGGTAATAGTTAGTACTAGCTATATAGCCGGCTGATGTAGAGGTGAGAGACAATAAAACATACTTATATATACTGCTGGACTCACATGTTTCTCTCACATAGTCTTGGGTTACGTGAATAGATAGGTTATTTGATCGTAGCTAGTGACTACTCCTCTCTCCTACTTTTTCCTTGCCACGTCACATCTAGCTAGCTAAATAGCTAACTAGTGCGGGCGCCTTAAACAGATAGGGGCGTTGTTTTCACAAATTGCGCAGTTCTATACTTCTATTGCGAGGATGTACGACAATGATTAGATTTACTCATTTACAGCTTCGCTAACCTTTCAGTAATCTAAGACTACTTTATTTCTTCATCACCTCCTACACCTTTTTTTTAGATGGTTCACCTAAAGCTATAACAGCAAAGCTTGAAATAACAATATGATTGAGTGATTTAAAAGTAACAACATATCTTTTTTTAAAAAAAAAACTAAGTAACAGCATATCTGACCGAATAGGCAAAGGAGTGATCTATAAGTAACAAAAACTTAAGTTGCTTGAAATTAGACTCACCCATACTACTCAAAAGGAAAAAAAAAAAACCCACCCCATGCCAGTTATATTGAACTCCATCTCAATAAATTTGATTCCTAAAGAAATTCGTTCTGGTGGAGCAACCACTAGACACCTATCACGAATTCATGACAAGTCTGCGTATAAAATCATCCAACGCATGTCATTGCTGTATAAATTTAGAAGCAATAGTTGGAAAAAAAAACCCTCCACTTTTTCATGTGTTGGATGATCTTGCATGCATGTGTCATGAGTCCATGGTAGGTGCTTAGCCCCATGAAGACGGTTCCCATTGATTTTTTTCCTACAAATAGTCTTGTATAGATTTTCTAAAAATTATGAGGATGAGAATAAGATCAAAACTAGTAGATCCTAGGGGGAATTCTTAGGACCAGTTTGGTAACGCTCCTAACATAGCTTCCACTATTCTAGCTTTGAATCATAGGGATGGCAACGAATTGGGTAAGATGCAGGCAAAACATTTAGCCACCCGCAAGGTGAGATGTCGTACATGCGCCCTCACCCAACGGGTACCGGTCGAGATTGAATACCCATCAGGTATTTTCAAAGAAGGCAATAGATGAGATTAATGCCCTTTGTTGTTGCTTTGTTACTAAGGAGTAGGTTATTCTTTAACTCCAGTTACCTTACAAGTACATGGTGTGATTTGGACTTGTGACTTGGCTACTTTATTTGATACTCTACTTGACTTGACATCATGAGATGGTTTAGACAATGTACTCTACTTTGGGTTCAGATTGCTATTGCACTTCACTTCCATGAATATGACCTTTTGGATTTTGCTTACTATATATGATCATGAGGTGTTGTATGGGCTGCAATGACTTGTACGTATATGGGTTGTAATGGTTTGTGCTGGCTAGAGTGTTCTATGGGCTGTAACGAAAGGCTCGCTAATAAAATACATATGTGTAAAAAAGGTTGTATATATTAAATGGGCTAGGGAAAAAAACTAGCCTCAACAATGGGCTTGGCCTATTATAAGCTTGGCAAGGTCAAAAAAATCTATGACATGAAATCATATGTCATAAATGTTTATGACATCCGGAATCGATCTCATAATGTTATGACATGGACACCTAAAGGTCATAAGTCGTTGTTATAAATGTCCATCTTTTGACATTTCACTTTTCGTCAACTTGGTGTCACAAATAACGATCTATGACTTTTTTCTGTTATTATGATCAATATCAAATATCAAAAGATGACACATTTATTATAGTGTACATAGATGACGACAAGATTAGTGACAAATGCCATAGGAGTGCTACGATTGATGGGGATTTTGTTCTTTGTGGCGTGGCATAACGTGACGCAAGCTCGAAGGGCATATCTCCCTTCTTCTTCCTCCACCCCTTATTTTTCTTCATCTCCCTATTTTCCCATCTTCTCTTTTCAGTTTACTCTCTCTTAAATTCATGGAGTCCAACAAGATAGGAGCTTGAGCACCCCCAACACCCATGTTGGATTCACCCCTACAAATCTCAGGATGCAAATTTGCATTGGAGGAGTGTGTGCTTCCAAATTAGTAAGAGTGTGGATTGATTCAAATTACATGTACAGAGTTTTGAAGTGTGGATTGAATAATGTGAAGAAGCTTTAAGTTTGAATTGAAAGGAAAATATAGACGATGGTTTTATATACATACAACTAGACTGATTGGTCAGGGTGCATGAGGCCATGGTGTAAAATGCTGGTCGTAGCATTACAAAGAAACTAAAGATTAAGGCTAATGTGGCAATTTCTATGTGTGACTCAAATAGCGGCTATGAGGTTCTATTGGTATTTATGATAGCAAATAAGAAAATAAGAATTTGTAAGTGCATAAAATACCATTAGTATTTCACCAAGGTTATTTTAAGTACCATTATTTATATTTTACCACATGAAAATAATGTAATAAAGAGTATTGAATACTAACATAGGACTATCTACTAATTAACTTACCAGCATAGCTAGAGCAAGGGTAAACGTAAAAATAGGAATTAAACATAATGACACTCAAGGGAGAACAACATGTGAGGTAGATTCCTATGATATTCTTATTAATATATATTCAACTATAACTAAGACTAAATCTACTCTTGTGCACTTTGGGATGCCGATAGACGACAGAGCACCGCTAAAGATAACACAGTCGATGTGATTATGGACTACGGTCCTAGAGATTTATGTGTTGTTCAACACGGGATGAACTCAAAGGATAAACATGGTTGTCACCACCAGCTACTTACCACGCGACTAGGGAACAGGGTGCACTCACAGACAGAGCATCGTTATAACCACCATGCTTACACAAGGCTCGGCTACTCAGCCCAACAGATAAACTAGTAGGTTAAGCACTTTGTGAACCCGCACACAAAAAAGTTAACCTTAACTAAGCAAGATATATAATCAAAGTAAATATACCATGTAGATAAGAATGATATAATGATAGGGAAGTCTCACAAGATATGAAAGTAAACATACAATGACTTTACCAAGCCTGTGAGACTAGATCCGAAACATGGACATGAGTCCAACTCAGCCCTTACTCTCGAGCTACTAATGTACTACATTAGAGAGCTCTAGATCTATTCCTCATTTTGTATCTTGATCTGAATGAGATAGCTTTCTAGAGGAGGTCCAGGGGTCCTTTTACAGGGGTATGGAGTAGTGAGCATCCCCACAGGTCGGCCGACCTGGTGGTGGGGTTGGTCGATCCTACCCTTCCACCAATCATGTTCATCTTTGTTGGTTTCTCTTGAATAGTGTGCTTTAGGCCCTTTTTTGTTGATTTCGTCATGAATCATCTAAATCACCCGACATATTACGGCCTAGATTGTCCCGTAGAATAGCTAAATTCACCTACATGCAAATATTCACAAATACTTGTGAAATTTGTTAGCTTAAACCTCTAGTCTTATATTGATGATTGATTTAAAGGATATATGCAGGCTAATAATGGTTTATAGTTGACGTTAGCAATCGTTAATTGGTTCTTAGTATCATGTGTGTAGGTTTGAGTATAGTATTAGATTCGGTTAGCCCATTTGATGCCAATCATGGAGCCTCAGGGAGTTAGGCATGTGTTAGAGTTGGAGCGGAAAAGGATGCCTTATTGTAGGTGTAGTCATTGAGTATGAAGTTGCAATGATAACTAAGGCTCTTGTTTATTATGGGTCTGCGACAAGACTCATTAGACAACTCTTGTGAAGTGGCAAAGACAATAACTTAAGTCATTGTACATGGAGATTTGCGCATGGACAACTTCAAGGTGGTAGAATATTCGCTAAGGGAGAGTTTGTTAGATTTGGTTATATATCATGTATAAGTTTGGTTACACTAGAACTTTTGAGTTATAATTTGTAGTACAAGATTGAGAAGATCTTGATGTCATCTAGAGGGGGAGTGAATAGGTCTGTTAAAACAAATCTCGAAAGTCGTCTTTTAATTTTGAGATAGAGGTAGTATATATCTTTGTGTTATTTTTTAAAAAATTGCCGGTTGGTTTGGTTGGCGGCCCCTGTCGTCAACAACCCCATTCCACGGATTATAGTTCCAGCGGCGGAATTGCGTTAAGAGAACGCTAGGCACCGGTCCAACATAAGCGCTGCACAACGTCCTGAGTCCTAAGTCCTGACCCACATGCAAGCTCTGCTTGATCGCCTTGGCAATAGCAATACTATGGTTTATATACTTCTGTAATCTTATTCCATCCTTATAATCTGTTTCAAAATAAATCAACTTGAGTAAATCTAAGTTAAATTATTTTAATTTAACCAAATTTATAGACAAGATTATAAATATTTATAACACTGAATTAGTATCACTAAGTACATCATGATATAAATTTTTATCATCTATTTATTTTTTATTTGGTGTTATAAATGTTATTGTTCTTTACTACTCCCTCCATATCAAATTATAGCTCTTTCCAACTTCTCAAGTTCAACCAAATTTATATAATTAAATAATAATATTTATAATATCAAATAAATATCAATAGATTCTTCATTAATTATATTTTTATAAATACATCTATTTAATGTCATAAATCCTTGTATTCTCTCTAGTCAAATTTGAGATTTTTTTGCTCCAACAAAATCAAAATTATTTATAATTTAGAATGGTGGGACTATAAAATTAGTCAAACTCAAAATATTTTGACTTAATTATGATCATTCCAGGAGTTGATTTATTATGGGACAGAAGGAATATATTACACATGAGAAAATAATACCATCTTTCAGGCAAGCTTGTAAACTCACAGCTACGCGAGGTTCCCATCCCTTGCTCTCCTCTGACTTCTTTTTCCTTTGAAAAAATAACCTCTTATTACAGTGTATGCCTATCCAAGTATCCATACATATCATCACTTGTTTCGCTTCGTATGCTGACCCTACATGCTGCGCAGCAGGGCCACTGGGCCACTTAGTTGTAGTCAGCTATCTTCTTGGGCCATACTCTGTTTTCCTGCAACTCCCAGTTCTTACATCCCAGGCCTGGTGGCAGCTCCAGCAGGACCAGCTTGTCGTAGCAGCTGTGTGTATTGACACAAACTGAGATCCATGGCTCATGACACACACAAGCCGCAGAAGGATGGATGAGATTTGTGGCGGATGATTACCTGGAAATAGGCCTCTAGTTTCTGCCTCAGGGCACCGTGCTCCCTCTTCACTTTCTGGAACGATCTCATGCAACTGCAAACGGAAATATGCCACGGGAGTAAACAATGGCTGTTCTCATTTCTTGGCATGACAAGAGACAAAAATCTGAAAGAACTAAGCAGCCAGAGAGACAGACCCTTCAACATTTCCCTGTCCACAGTAATCCCTGAATGACATGCACTCACTCTTCATCCTTGAAGCACCAATGCTGCATCAAGTTTTGTAACATCGTCAAACATACATAGACTATAAATATAAAACAATGATAATGTGTTCAGATGTCAGAGTTATGCTTTCTTTACATCTGATTCAGAACCATGCCATGCTTACAAAAGTTCATTCGCACGCATTAAGCTTTTGGTCGGCACACAGAACTACAAAATATGAGTTTTTCTCTGAGATACCAGACCGCCTTAAAGCCTCCAAGAACCTTGGTTTACAAGCATACTGGACATGTCATTAGTGAGGCATTGATATGCTTCAGCCTCACCCCCCCCCCTCACCCCCCCCCCCCACACACACACACACACACGCACACACAGTTTTTTAAGAAGCTGAAGCATGCAGTTGTGTTTAAAAAGGATGTTCAGTTAAACTTGATCATCCTCAGTAGTCACAAAACTATAAAGTAAGGCCTGTGTGCTGTACTGAATCAGTCACATAGCATGGATCATATGCAACTGAAAAAACATATCCAGATGCAGCACTAGAGCTACCTGGAACAGCTGCCTTTTAGCTGCTGCATGTATGTATCCCATCTATTGAAATCTTTGGGGTACTTTTCCCTGCAGTATCACAAAATTTTAATCAGTCAAGTTCAACACTTCTGCTTGCATCATATTTTCTTTCTTTTTGAACAAGAAATCACTTTTCCCTTGATGATATGCATGTTTTACTTACAGAGCTTGTTCAACATTTGATATTAGCCTGGCTGAGTCCTTGAAAAACAAAGTGACAACCTCTTCCGCAAAATTAGGACTAGCTTCATCCTGCAAGTCTTCCACCTGGCAAAATTGCTCATCTAGGTACCCCTGTCGATGAAATAAAACTTACTGAGTCAGCATTTGATATATCAAAGAAAAACACTGAAAACCATAAAACAGCATAGAACAGTGCTGCCATGGATGGGATCAAAAGCAGGCATGCTTATACATAGGAAAAATGTATGATCAAACTTCTAGGTCCTTGTGAAAGCATAAAGATAAACTATTGATTAGAAATCTCCAGAATTAATACAGGCCTGATCAAAGAGGCTCTTTTTCATAGATGCAGCTTGGCGACGCAAATTAGAATAATCCATTCGTTTGAATGAACTAGCCAAAGGGTGGCAAGGTGAAGGTGATACAGATAGGAACACACTTCACAAGTCACAAAACATATATAAACTGGTGGTGGTGGAAACAATGGATATAGAAAGTTGAGCACGCCATATGCTTATATAGTGGAGGAGGCAGTTACTATTTGTCTACCATAAGTGAAACTTAGATATTCCAGTTTCTGGATAGCAAATGTAAGCATCTTGCATGCACAGGTGATTTGATTGCCACGGTGTGCACAAGCTATCCACATTTTGGAGAGTGACTTGAATAGATGCGGATTCTTGTAGCCTGTATCTCTTTATAAGAGATATATGTTGGTGTAACAATAGCAAAGAAATCATTAAAGGAACTTACTTTTAGGAATTATCAAGAGTTAACCTGTTCATGGCATCCAGACTATTTCCCGAATAAACCCGATCAAAGATAGAATTAGCTGACATCAAGTGATTGAACAGCACCAGCGGCTTTCTATAGGTGTACATAAAACATGATACAATACTGTATTATTATTTTACTTGACACCCCCACATAAAAGTAAACACATTTGAGCGAAGAGAATTAGGATTTAGGATCTAATACAGTATCTACTGCCAAATTTTCTAACATTGGATTGCTCAAAAGAAAACATAGGCATGAACTTATACGGTTATAATGGTACCTTTTAGATTTTTTGTGGGTTAGCAAAATAGAGAATACTGTTGTGGTTTTTAAACAAAGCATCCTAAGATTACGCAATAAATTCTCCCGTGAAACCCCAGGATAGAATATAATGAGACAGATGGGAAAGCTGGAACAAGATGTCTTTTTGTGCCCCTCAAAGTTCAAACATAATGCAGTGATAAAATCTGGGAGAATGACTGAGAACTAGAATAGTGCCAAGATGCTTACTTTGAGCCTCAGCCAAAGAAAAGTAGGACAAAGAATAGACCTCAACAGCTTGGTCCAATTGTCACAAGGCAATGTTCTCTTGGAGCATTGGACCACGTGGCAAAACTAACAGCTTTTTGCAAAAGGGGTAAAAGAGATTCATTCAATGATTGATCCGATGATTGCAGTTCACCCCAGGTCAACATCACAACTTGATAAGAGGAATACAGCATGGATCAGAAATTCGAAACAAACAGAAAGCCTATACAGGAAATGGATATCAGCAAAAAGAAAATTCTGGACCGGCCATTGCCATTGCCACAGATGAATAAACAGCAAACATTGTCTACATGCAAGCTATTCAGTCAGTACGTTCCACGAATGGTGCTTAAATATTCACAAATATCCCAAGGCATGGTCCCACTGTTCATTCCTGAACTGTTGTCTCTATCCATTTCATAAGTGAGTATTCTCAAGGCAATAATTTTCCTTCTGCCACAAATCTATTTGTCATTCATTATGTCCTTTTCTATGTAGAAAAGGGATAGTGAACATGGCCCTTCAATATAAACAAAAATTCTCAAGCTTTGTATGTTATCATGTTAATCAAGATGAAACACCAACAAGGATGGCATCTCCTGGAAGGAAAGCTGCTAAAAAACTTGACAAGACTGAGCTCATGCATCTAATCTCCCTACCCCCATCTAGAATGGAGCTAGCCATCTGCCACGATCTCCCATGGTTGGCTCTTCAGAGTTTGTGTGCAGCGACTAGCGTGTCTCACATGTCGGCTCCCTGCGCACACGCCACTGCAACTGCCCCTCCTTAATATTACCTCGCGCTCCACCACCATACACACAAACTTAGTTGAACAAACAAAGATTGAGAATTTGATTTTTTTTTTATCAAACATAAAAAGATAGTTCTAGTACATGTATAATCGTCAGGACAAAGCTAAGTTTATTTAGCATTTGGAACTTTGAAATTTGTCTTTCCTGGTAAATACTTCACACCATAATGTTTGGCTTCCACATATCAAGGTCATCCATGCTCTACGGCTTGCAAATGATCACATTATCAGCACTCAGCAATCCATTTATAGCATCAGAGACTCACTTTCCACAATCTAAAAGTGGCATCTGCATAGCACAACATGAACTGGATGTGCACGGTATCTCCAAAAGCATCCTCATGGATTTCTCATCCACAGTGCTCCAGAAAGGAACCTAGATGCTTGGTTTGATGTGTACGCCCCATTGCTTTTTGGTGCATTAGTAGGTTTCTGTTCTCACCTAGAAAGCACCAACTTGACCAACTGTTTTTCCACTCAAAATTTTACTTACAAATCAGAAAATTTTCTCTTCCATTAGATCAGGTGCACCGAGAGTTAAGTTTTCGATGAGGATATAACCTGTGGTCACTAAAACACTAACAAAACATTCACAAAGCTTTTGAGATGCACTGCACATAGTGAGTAGATACAGCATGATCTTCTGCAGTTCAGCAACCAACTCACTGGAAATCACACTTCCAGATTCTGAAGCTATGCGCTAGAGATGCAAGTGAGTAGTCAATGGTGTTTTCTTGGTCAGCTAATAATTAGTTGGGATGGTCTTTTAATTCATTTTAGCAAGGTCTATGTGCACCCAAGTGACACCTATCCAAACATGATATATAAACGAGCAATAAAGCTTAACCGCCAGGAGCGACCTTTTTCATCCTAGTACTAGAAAATAAAGATCGCACGGTCTTAGCCGTCATGCTCCCCCTAGATTGGTTTGGTGCCACTCTCATACCAGAACCGATTCCCACCTTAGCGACATCGGTAGGGAGCGGAAAAGAAAGGCGTGGGTACCGACCAATCGAGAGAGGAGAGAACGACACGTTGATTCCCCGATAGCATCCTCCCCGTCCGGATGAGTGCGCCAGCCCGATTCCCCGCGCGGCGCGACGTGAATCGGAGCTCAGCCGCATGTTTCGCATCGGGGGATGCCGAACGGGTAGAAGGGGGGGGGGGGGGGGGGGGGGGGGGGGGGGGGGGGGGGGGGGAGAAGGCGAAAGGAGCGCGGGAAAAAGGGCAGCGGGAGCTCCAAAGTGGGCAGAGGGCGAAGTGGTTAGTGAGATACCTACTGGGGCGCAGCCCCGCAGGACGAAGGTGACGGCGGCAGCGGGCGGCCGATTTGGTGTTTTGTGCTGCCTCTGGGTAGCCGCGGAGACGTGGAGAGACAGGTGACCGGGCGGCGATGGATAGTCGCACCCGACCATGCGTCGGACTTGGCAATGGCCCTCTTGCATTTGGACTTGCGTTTAGTTCACTTCGAAATTTCAAAATTTTATAAGATTTTTTGTGACAACTCAAAACTTTATAAGAATTTTCGTCACATGGCTTTAGACGTATATACGGAACATTAAATATAATTATAAAAATAATTAATTATACAGTTTACATATAATTTGCAACATAAATATTTTAAACCTAGTTACTCTATGGTTGGATAATAATTAACAAATACAAACAAAAGTATCACAGTGTCATTTTTTTCAAAAGTTTTTACAGATCTTATTTAGATCCATTCAAAATTCCAAAACTTTACAAGATTCCTCGTTAGATTGGATCTTTCGACGTATGTATAAAACATTAAATATAGGTAAAAAATAATTAATTGTATAGTTTATTTGTAGTTTGCGAGACGAATCTTTTAAGCCTAGTTATTCTATAATTGGAAAATAATTGTCAAATATAAACAACAGTGCTACAATGTCTTTTTTCCAAAAGTTTTTTTTCATCTAAACAAGACCTTGGTACCTAAGGTCTAAGGATGGCGCTTCATCACTCAGAATTGCATCTATATCTTCAGAATTTTGTTATTTTTTATTTTTTACTAGTATTTATTTAAAATTGCCTCGCTCGTTTTTTATTTTTATTTTTACCATTTTGACCGCGTCAATGTATCTGATGCGATAAAACAGCACTGTCGCAAGCAAACAAGACTCAACTTTTAAAAAGATCGTATATTTTCCGTACAATATCGGATGAAGATAGTTTTGTATAAAAAATTATAGAGCTCGATGATATTAAGTTTCCCTTACATAGTTACATCTAAGATCGCTAAGATGTTGCAAAAAATAATATAAACCTTCAATAACATAATAATTGCATACAACTCTAAATGAGATATACAAATTTTTATAGTTTTGAGTTTTTACATTTGAGATTGTTAAGATAAGTTGTAGTTATCATGCGATCTGCAAATTTATAGTTTAAGATTTTCATTTGATATAATTAAGATGCTAAAAAAAGAAAGAAAAATAGCATATTGGCCTATCGTGTACCAGTACTTTAAAGACTTGGATAAAAATACTTGTTAGATGTAAGATGTAGATCTTATTGAAAGCTACACATTTTATATCAAGGTTTTAAATAACCTGCTACCGCTATAGCCGGCTATAGCTGCTAGGAATAACAGTTGTTATGGCACTTAGCTCGCTATAGCCGGCTATAGCTCGTTACACGTTGTTCCGTAACCATGTTGTTAAACCATCATAGCCGGTGATTTAAAACCTTATTTTATATAAAGTATAATATTTATCTAACAACATATAAAGATATATATTCTTTTTGTAAAACTAGCCTTGCACGCGAATAATACATTCTTTCAAATTTATATTTATTTTTTAGCACGTTGATGATCTCAAATAAAAACTTTAAAACGAAAAAGTTACGGATCTTTGTTGGACATCAAACAAGAATCAATATTTTTTAAGGCGACATATTGTCACACCCAATTTTAAGGATAAAATTGAATATGAATAACTCATGTGTGCCTAGAGATCAATCACACACATAAGCCGACAAATCTTTAAATAGTACCATTACTGAGTGCTTATTACATAACGAATAATATTCTTAAACAAAACAGCGGAAAATAAAGATAACTCTCGCGACGAAGCTCCACTTCACAGGGAACGCCGACTGGTTGACCACTAGCCTAGTACTCCTCACGGTAGTCTTCAAAGCCATCTGAAGGGGTTGAGAAAGCAAGAGTGAGCACTTAAAGTACTCAGCAAGAGTAATATAGGGTTATGAAGCTCAAAGGTTGATACTGTCTGTACTGCGGTTGCTTTTAACTTAGTCAAGTTTTACCAACACTTAGCTTTAATTATGCATAGCCCAATTAATAACCACATGATAAGATTAGTAAACAACATTAATAATTAAACAACATGATCATCTACACTGTGAGTTTTCTAGACCGCTCGTGACCGTGAGCACGGCTATCATGATAGATTTACACTCTGCAGAGGTTATACACTTTACCCACAAGCCATGTTACCCTTATGCCCGGGATAGCTAGTCCCATAACACTGCCGAGGTGAGTGGGCAGGGAACATTATGAAGTCTTTCAAAAGCTCTTCCTAACATGTAGCGGACCCTACGGACCTAATGCAAAGGGGAATATGGGACACCCCGATGGTACCACCCGCAGCGGTCCCCACACAAGCTATACCCCATAACCAGCTCGACAAAGGTGCCTTTCACGAACCATAAGCATGCTAGTCCAAACTTTATACTTAACTAAAGCCAGAGTCATATAGCACTCGTGGTTGTATTTGAAATCCTAGCTTTTGCTCTACAGTGGGGTCCTATTCCATTTTGCTATAAAAGTCAGTTTTAACTCATCGTTGCATATATCTTTAGTCAAGATTCATCTCAAGATCCATTATTGTAAAGCATAGCAAAGCTACCCATATGCATAAAAACCCATGGTGACAAGGTACAAGGATAACAAAGTTATGGTATAGCTCTAATAGGAATCAAATTAGACACATGTAATAATGACTAAATGAATTAGGGTGAATAGGTAACAAGGATGATCCCATGTTAAACTTGCCTTGATCACAAAGCTCCTGGTGATCCTGATCTGCTGCAAAGAACTCTTGCTCACCGAAAATCTCACCGGCTGTACTCGATCAACATCACCACGCAATCATCCGAACAATCATACATGAAGCAATAAAGATATGATCAAAACATTACACCATAAACAATAAATAGGTTTTGAAAAGATTATAAAACAGATCTATACTTTACTACGATCACAAAGATACGAGAATCACACTAATCGGATCTAAAACGAAGAAACTAGAGATTAAACCAGATTTTGAAAAGGGCAAGATTAAAGCATTAAAGAATTAATTTACTTTTATTTTTAAAAGTAATTAACATAGATGAAATCTATACTATTGGATAGAGCATAAAATTACGGATCTAACGCAACTTGAACGGATCGATTTGGATTTAAAACGAGCAAATTATAAGCTTTGGAAAATCAGTGGCAAAGCTGTAATTATGTTTTTTATTTTAAATCGAATTAAACTGGTCTGAAAAAGGGAATACGTTTTCCCGAGGGGAAAGCGTAAAGGTCAAAAGCGCCAAAGGACTGCGGGTTTAGAGCTGGAAACCCGAGGGTCTCTTTAGCAAAAATACCACCCGAAGGGGTATGTTTGATCTGAGGCCGTTGGATTCAAGATGGAGGGCTCTGATTAGATCAGGGGGAAGGGAGGCGGCGTAGTGGGCGGCGCTCCCACCGGAGTTGGGCGGCGCGTGGTGGCTCCATGGCCGGGCAGAGCCCGTGCTCGCCGGCGCAAGGGAAGAAGGGGTTCGGGTGCTCGGTTTTCACTTCCGGAAGCACCGGGAGAGAGAGGGAAGCACGGCGAACTCGCCTAGGACATCGGTGAGGCTCGGGGATGGACAGGGAGTGTCGACGGCGGTGAACCGCGGCGGCGGACGGTCTGCGCACGGCGGCGCGAGGCGGTTAGGGGCTCGGGTGCCCAATCCGGCCGGGAAAAGGCTCGGGGAGCATGAGAAGCTCGAGGCGAACCCTCCCAGGGCACTGGCATAGCCCGTTCGAGGACGGAGGACGGCCGTCGATGGTGGAAAGCGGCGGCGGCTCTCGGCGGAACGGCGGCGAGGCCAACCAGAGCGATACAGAGAGGGAAAAGAGGGAGAGGAGACGTTCCGCAAGCTTGCGAAGACGATGCGCGGGTCGGGGAAGCTTACCGCAGTCGAAGACGATGGAACGGGGCTCGGCGGCGCTCTGTTCGACGGCGGGGCGCGATGCGAGGCGAGCAGAGGCGAGGCGATGGGAGGAACTGGCGCGGGGGCGGCGCTATTTATGGGATGGCAGAGGGAGAGTCCGGGGCGGTTACGCGCGCCCGGACGCGGGACGGACGTGGCACGACGCGACGCGGCGGACGGAGTCCGGCTCGGACTCGAACGAGAGGAAGAAGGGAGGAGAGGGGACTGACGAGCGGGGCCGCGTCGTCAGCGGGTGTGAGAGAGAGAGAGAGGAGGGCCGCGGCGGACTGGGCCGAGGGAGGGAGTCGGCCCACTTCGGGAGAAAGAGAGAAGGGGGGAGGGAAACAGGCCTGCGGGCTACTCGGGCCAGAATGAGAGAGAGAAAAGAGAATTTTCTATTTTCCTTTTTCTTTTGTTTTCAAATTTGATTTTCCAAAATTGATTTCAAAGCATTTTCTAGGGTTTTGCAACTCACTCAACACAAGAAAAATGCAGGGGCATGAGATGCACAACATGTTGAACCCTAACATGATATTTAATTTAGTTTTATATATTTAATTCTATGCTTCATAAAATAATTTTGAAGTAAATCAAATTTAAGCAAATTAAAACCTAATTTCTAATTTCAAATTTTAGGGTGTTACACATATTCAGTATACGATTAATATATTAATGAAATTTTATATTATTTTTAGCATCTTAACATTTCAAAGCAAAAAACATAAAACTATAAAGTTGTAGATTTGGTTAAAAGTTATAACTTTCATATATGATGTTTCTTCATCTGACATCATAAAAAAATATTTTTTAAAGCGATAACTGCTTGTATGTGACTAAAAGTTTATGTTATTTTTTGGAGCATTTTAGCAACTTCAAACGGAAAACTCAAAACTAAAAAGTATCTTACTGAGAACATAACTTTCATATATAAAATATCTTTGTTTGACATCCTACAAGAAAAGATACTATTTTCTAAGACGACAAATGTCTATACGTAGTTATTGTGTTGCGAAAGGTTTATATTTCTTTTTAGTATTTTAGCGACCTCGATCGAGAAAACTCAACACTATAAAAGTATAGATCTTTAAGAGCCCTATAATTTTCACATAAAATCATCTTCATTTGACATTGTGTAAAAATATATGATTTCTTTTAACAATTGACTGACGTGACTATTGTGAACTATTCATTCATTTTAAAGGCTCCTTTGCATCGAGAGATTTTTCTTAGCCTCCTACGTTTTTTTTAAATAAATTCTTATAAATTTGTACATAACTTCTATGAAATTTTCACGTTCCAAAAAACTCTTAAATTGTAATGTTACTATGTAATATATTCCTTCCATCCTAGAATAGACGACGTTACGAGAATATGCAAATCAAAATTTCTTAATTTTAACTAGGTTTGTTAAAAAAACGTGCAATATTTATATCTCTAAATAAAATTATTATAAAAGTATACCTAACGATCTATCTAACGATACTAATTTATGTCTTATAAATATTATTATTATTTTCTATATAATTGATCAAAATCGCTACTATAATTAAAATCTTCTTTTAAGAGTGGGAAGCCTGATCTCACCTACTAACCCCACAACCAGGCTCCCACCTATCTCGCGAAAAAAAATGCCGATCCCGCTCGCGTCGATAATCTCTACTATAATTGAAATCTTCTTTTAAGAATGGGGCAAATTACTCGTTTTGTGTTGCCTATATTACTACTAGTATATTTGCCCGTGCTAACGCTACGGGTTATATTAAGTCCGAATTTAATTCTACTAAATTTAAAATACTTCATTAAAATTTAGCCAAAAGCATAATTATGTGGCTCCAAAATAAAAATTAGAGCAATGCAAGTTCAAAAGGCATCGATGTATTTCAATCTCATTTCATAAAAATTTATATATGACAAAAATTGTTGAAATATATTATCTTTCCTCAAAAGCAAAATTGTTAATCTTTATGTTATAAAATTTGTTGTCACAAATACTTCTTAGTTGAGAAAATTAAATGAGTGAATATTAGATAAAAGGGATGGAATGCCTTCTTATTTTTCCTTGCCCTACTCACACCTTCCATTGACGGCCCCGACAGCGTCGTAGTCGGGGGACAAGTGCAGTCGGAGGGCCTCGTGCAGGCGAGGACCATCCATAGCCACTATGAGCGGACAAGCCGACTCGGCCACCTCCACCAGCGACGCGCTGATCTGACCGCTGACATCGTGCGCACGAGTGGATCTGGGTTGCTCTAGCCTGCCGCAGGCTCTACCACCATCGTTGTCCATGCCGTCGATGTACTTGCTCCTACCCTGACCACCATTTTATGTGAGAAGTTTTTTATGTGTCAAAATAAATTATGAAAAACAAGATAAAAGAAGACACATGGTATTACTTTGTAAATTAGAGTATGCCACAATGTGTTTGGTAAATGATTTTTACCTCTAGAACAAAACAGGGTAAAGACTTAATTCCAATGATGACAGATATTCAAAAGAACCCCGTAAGAGAGTTTCCTTTTCCTTATCATCGTCAACTCTCACATAGAATTATACACAGGTTGTCCAGTGCTTCTTATAATCACGAAATCACCAAGCCTGTCTAAGTTCCAAACGACCTTTACGAAACTATCCTCTCATCAGGGCATGTAAATCAAACAAGCAAAAAGGTAAATTCAGGTTTGTTGACCAGCACGGTTTGACGCAATAAAGCTGTTGAAAATCTGAATCGATAATAAGCCCCCATTGCCCATTGACAACAAAACTGATAGAAGAGACGACATAACAACACTGCATCAGACATCTGAGTAAAGTTTCGTTGCTAAATGAGATCTGAACAAACTGCAGAGCATTGGGATCACGTCGCACGCACGCACGCACCTCACTTGGCCGCCTTTGCCAGCTCCGCCTCGATGCGCTCGCAGTCGACGATTTAGGCGAACTCGTACGCCAAGTTGGCGAGCGTGACTTCCTGCAGGTCCTCGGTGGCCGTGGCCGTGGCGTCGTCGGAGAACGCGGAACCCCCTCACAAAGGTGTCACACGCGGCGGTCTCGCAGCACAGATTGGTCGTCACGTCCGCCACGATCACCTCCTCGTGCCCGCCCTCCGCAGTGTTTCCTCCAGCCCCGTCCCCGCGGCGAAGGCGTTGTACGTGTTCTTCTCCACCACGAGATCCCCCTCGGCGTGGCTAGACCCCGGGAACAGCTCGGCGGCCGGCGTGCTCCGAGATGATCACAAGGTCGTAGTCGAATGTTGAACCCGCCGCTCGCGACCGCACCATTGCCAGTTGTCGCCACATCCACCATGCTTCACATATGAGCTATCAACTGTGGTGTGGTCTAGGGTGAGTGGAGTTGGAGGGCCTCGCGCCGAGAGCACAGGCGAGATCCTTCGCCACCGTCATGAGCGAGAAAGCCGCGTGCGCCGAGAGCGCAGGCAAGGATCCTCCGCCGCCGCCATGAGCGAGAAAGTCGCATGCGTCGGCCCGGCCACCCTTCACCGTTGGCGCAAGGACCTGACCGCCACCCTCGCGTGGGCAAAGTCCTGGCTGCGGCGAGGACACGAAGTTGGAAGTAGATGCGGATGGGGAAGAAAGAAAAGGAGTCACTAAAATCACCGCTGATTTTTATTTTTCCTTTCCTTTTTATGTTTCCTTTTTTATTTGGTTTCTTTTTTTTATAGTTCATCTTATTTATTCATTCTTTTATGTTTTGTAGATTTTCTCACCACCGTTAAGCACATGCGTCGTCGACGTCCCGTTCAGGCCACGGGTGCTTGTGTACAACTATTTCCTTTACATTTTTTATTTCCGTTTTTAATTTGGTTTCTTTCTTCTTTTTCCTTTTTATATTTCCTTCTTATTTTTTCTTCCAGTGGTCACACGGGGCGGCCGCGTGGTGTGATCGTTTTTTTTTATCGACGCGAGCGGGATCGGTGGGATCGGCATTTTTTTTTCGCGAGATAGGGTGGGAGTCTGGTTGTGGGGTTAGTAGGTGAGATCAAACTTCCCACTTTTAAAAGAAGATTTCAATTATAGTAGAGAGATATACAAATACAAACATTTTCATGTGGAGAGAAAAAAAGAAAAAAAACAATCACCCACAGGCCACAGTGTGGAGGAAGCGTGTGTCCGTGCTGGAGGAGAAAGCGTTTGAACTCCGCCGCCACCTCCACAACCCGCGGTTCGAGCGGTGCGTCCCGCGGCCGCGTGGAAATGGAGGGGCGGGACCGGATCCTGGAGAGGGAGCGGAGGCAGATGGAGCAGATCCTAGAGCTGGATATGGAGGAGCTCCAGGTAGAGGAGGTCGACGGCGACGGCTCATCCTCCTCCTCGGACGTCGACACCTTCCTCAGGTCCGAGCGCTCCCCTGCACCCTTCTTACAATTACTTGTGAGAGCGGAGTTTCACGGGGACAGAGTGGAGTGACTGACGATGTTAGTTACTGTGAAAATACATTACACACTGAATTCGGAGGCAGTGGAGATTAGTATTGGGGAATTTTTGCAAACTTAAGCTCATAGCAAACAGCAAAACCTGGAGCTTAAACTAAAATTCGGTTAAAGCGCAGAGCTTACAGCGGAGATGGTTAGTGCTTACTTCACACTCATAGCCAACATTTAGTTCGCAGCCACAATTTTGCTGATCTACTCAAACATATGGTTGGAGTCTTGTCTTTTGATCTATAATATTGGAAGACGGGGGCATGGCCCTAAAACTCTAAAAAGAAGGTTGGTGGAGGAGTGACGAGGTAGTATAAATGGTGCCCACAAGTTGGGTTCTGTTCAAAGTTTTGCTACTAATGATTAATATGCTAGATAACATCTTAAGGCCCTTGGTTCAATGGGAGGAGTGAACATAGTATATGGTCTGCTAAACATTTCCCCATTACCTGTACCTGCATTTATTTAAATGGTATAGATAGAAGTGAATTTGCACGAGCTTGTTGCTACTCAATGTTTGTGTGAACTCTTTTTTTATTCTTTTTTTTTCTTCTTCACATTCTTTAATCGCAGAAATACTCATGGAGATGGAGGGATTAACACTTCTGAGGAGCTTACGGTCGATACATCTACTGTTTCCTTGCAAGCTGACGCCTACCTTGGTAAATATTCATGCTAATCTTATTTGTGTATTTTATATTCCTAGATTTGGATTTTATACTCCTAGATTCAATGCATGAACAGTCTGGTTATTTGCTAGAGGCAAAGATTGGTGCACAAGGCAAATTTACTTTCCTGGATGGAGACAGAGTCCTCAATCTGCCGATGTTCTATCTTCAAGGTAGCATTCCTGCTTCCTGTGGACCATGCAGTGTATGACAAAGTTTACCTCAAATTAATTTGAATTTGAGGACAATACGTTTTGAAGTGGACCTGTTGTCCTTCCCGAAATCTGAGCATACCTAATATTGACTGTGTAACTAGTAGTAATAATCTCATATTACAAAGTATATATAGAAATGCCCATCTGTGTTGGCCTTTTTCACCGGAGTGAGGACTATTCTATGTTGATGGCGTACATTTTCAACGTAGTGGAATTATGTTGAATGTTCTTTCATGGAATTTCTGCAGGAGTTGTTTTGTTTCCTGAAGCTTCCCTACGTCTTCGAGTGTTTCAGCCTAGATTAGTGGAAGCTATTGACAAGGCTATTAATCATGTTGATGCTCCATGCATGATAGGCATGGTGAGTGCCATTTCTCATTGTTGTGATGCATTGTTACATCATCTGTTTTAATTGGCTATCGTCCAATGTCAGGTTTATGTTTATCGACACACAAATGATGGAGATTATACTATTGCTTCTGTCGGGACAATGGCAGAGGTGTGGTTTCTAAGCTATTCGTTATTAGTTATGTCATGTGTGCTTGTGGTCTTCTTCCTCGTTGTCCTCGTTGAGTTGTTTCTACTAGTGATTGAGTATCTGCTCATATGATAGAATGATAAATTATTTCTATATTAATGTACATGATATTTCTATCTAAGAACCAAAAAGAAAAAATATGCTTGATGTCTTCTATACTAAGTTAGTAACAACTAAATCCTAGACAAGAGGCGACACGAACATAGGGCTAGGGTGCTGCACTACAGTAAAATGGAATTTAGGTCACAGTTGGCTTGTTTTGACCATATCCTCCTGGTGCACCACTGCCATTTTGGTTCCAGCTTCACCACTGGACTAGAATTGGAATCTGTAAACAAATTTAAGGCTATCTAGAAGACATATACTATACCAAGCCATTAAAAAGAAATAATGAATTCACACAGGACCTAGACATTTACTTACTGGAAAACATCCTTATGGTGTCCACAGCTAAAGTTGATTGTTGTGTTTTTCTTTTCTTCTTTTGAGAAGCTATGATTGATTATAGTCTCCTTATTATCGAAAATAGACCCTGCAACCAAATTTCTGGATTTGTACATTGGCCAGTTGACGAGTCTATCCCGACTTGCTTGGGACTATTTGTTGTTTTGCATCGATCAGTTGATGATACAAAACATCTTGGAAGTTGGAATTCAAGTGCGCACTGCAAGTGCCATTTTCATGCCACTAACATGTCTCTGAGTCTGACTTCTTTTAGTTAACATTCTTTTACACATTTTGCAATTTTAAAATCAACTAGACTAGTATAATTGGTGAGTTTAATGCAATACCCGGGGGGTGTCTTATCCCCTGCAGGTCGAGTTTTTTTTTTAAGTGTAAGTTGTGAGCTATATATTGGTGCAAGTTTTATTTATTGATTTCTTCCAAACTATCTATATTCACTTGTAGCCCTTCCTTCTCATTAGTCAGACTATCAAGAGTCAAATTAACTTGTGTGTTTATGTTGCTTTCATAGATACAGGAAATTCAACAGTTGGATGATGGTTCATCATGCATTTTCTGTCATGGTCAGCAGCGGTTTCGTCTTATGCGCCATTGGTTGGATGTAGACGGAGTAGTAAGTCTTCATAATTAAGGGTCTGTTTGGATCCACTGTGATTATAATAATCAGCTAAGATAATGTAATTGTGATCCAAACAAGCTAGATTATAAGGTGGATTATTATAATCAAAACACCAGGTTACAATAGTCCTATAATCCACCTTGGACCTGCTTTTTGGCGATGATGAGTATTTCTCACTTGAACCAAGAATAATCCACCACAATAATCCAGGGATCCAAACACTGATATTTTTTTCTCGAACAGCGCAGGAGAACTGCGCACCATTTCATTAAGATAGAAAAGGAAGATACGCAGGTCAAAGAGACCCAACCCACACACACCCCACACTCTGATATTATTATAGTTCATAATCCAGTTATAATAATCCTATGTATAATCTAGACTATAATGATCCAGCTGTGATCCAAACAGGGCCTAAGTAAAAAGTATGTAATTCTCTGAACTAGAAGGAAGAGAGCATATTCTCATGGCATTTTTCTTGTTGACAGCCATGGGGTGAAGTCCAAATTATTGAAGAAGATACACCTCAAAGAACTCCAAGAGATGCTTTTGGACAGTTAGCTGGAAGTAACAGTTTCAGGCAATGTGCTTCATCGATAATGCCCAGTTTGCATGCGTCATGTTCTACACAACTTGATCATGTGGATTCGGATATGGATAGGGATTCTCTATCAACCACTAGCACTTCAAGTGACCACTCAGTAACAGATAAAAGAATATACCTTTTAGGTTCCCGATCCAGTGGCTTGGTAAGGTGTGGTATTGTGGATGAATCCTCAAATGAAGGCCAAAATTCTATACCTGAACAGTCTTGCCAGAGCCATGAGCCTGTAAAAGAAATTGACGGGTATGGTAAGCCAGATAAGAATACAAACACAGGAGATGAGGATAATCTTTGTTTCATATCATCCAAATCCTTTCAGAGAGCAAGAAAGAAAGATACTAAACAGCAGAAACACTACTTAGCAACAAAAAATGCATCACAGGTCCCATTGTCATTTTGGCCTCGCTGGGCTTATGAGATGTATGATTCGTATTCACTTTCTAGGAGAGCTGCAGGTACCAAGTTATTTCTGTACTCTTTTTTTTATTTCTCTTGAATTGTAGCAAACTGAATTTATGTTACCCTGCATTCATTGATTGTTATCTGTATAATATTTGTTCCTGTAATTTTTTTCTCGGACATGCAGGAAAGCTGCTTATGTCTTTATATTATAGTGAGATAAGTCCTGCTATGTCAAAGTAAAAATCTGTTCAGTTGGATTTAAGTGCTGTTGTATGTATGACCTTGAATTTTCTTCATGGCAGATTTGTGGAGACAAGTAATTTTATAACCCAAGCATGGATGATCATGTGAGGAAACCGAATTATTTGTCATTTTGCATTGGAAGCAAACTTCCTATCTCAGAGTCTCTAAGACAAGAATTGCTTGAGATTGATGGAATCTCATATCGACTGCAGCGAGAGATTCAGCTACTCAAAGCCTTCAATATCATACGATGTAGAAATTGCCTGGTAGTGTTTACATTCTTTTAAACAGTAACAGTTACTTTCTCAAAGTTTGTGATCATGCTTCATTTCTTCAATTCTGTTCACATGGCCAAGACTTGTGTGACCTTATCTCTGTCCAGTCTGCAGTTGGAACCAGTGGTGGTAATGCATCATGCATTCATGCATAGTGGTTGACATGCAAATGAAACTGGATCCAGGATTTCAAATTTTGTTGTCATTTAGGTCCTGAGGATTTCAACCTTTTGTTTTGCATAAGTGCAGTGTTTTGAATACCTAATAAAAAAAAACGAAGCTGACTCATTATTTCCACACTTCTCATATATTTAGGTGCCTGAATTTTAAGATAATTTTAGGCAACACTCTTGTACAACCAACTAGTACAAGTAATTGTTACTTTTGTGATTTGTTATTTGTCTCTCTGTCATAAGATATCAATTTTTTGTTCTTGTTTAACTATAAAACAATTGTTAATTGTCTTTGTGACAGTATAGATCAAATTTTATTGAGTTTGTGGTTTTATCTAACATGTTTTTTTATTCTCGAATAAAAAATTGCAGATTATGCCTTCATAAATTTTAACAAACTAAAGCTGCAATTTTAGCTATATGCAATAACTGTTGCCTGAAACTTATTTCCATAGAGATGGTTAAAACTCACTGGTCGAGTCGACTATTGGGGAGTTGATTTTTGAGAATCAGCACAAAAACTCTTTGCTTGGTTGTCGTCCCATCTGATTCTTGGATATGGGTAGTCCTGGGGATATCAGCTATTAAACTGATCAAATAGTTTATGCATAGTTTTAACTATACAAGAGGTGACAGGTTCTTTTCTTGTTGTAGACCCGTATTGCAAGACGAAAGTGACATGGTGTGGTGACGTCCAGTGACAGCACGATGTCTTCTCACAGCAAGCCCCACAGTTTTGTGAAAGAGATTATCACAGTATACAATGCCACTGGCCTTGCACTGCGCGGCGACCCTTCCAAAACTCACAGCTGGTTTCCAGAGTATGATAATTTTACCAGTTCCTTTTTATTTTTCCCCGTTTCTCCACTTGAACCTGGAAACCACACAATTACCATTGTTGTCAGATACACTGGCTAAGTTCTTCTGATTGCAGATACACATGGACGATCGCGTTGTGCAGTGCCTGCCAGTCCAATATAGGCTGGCTGTTCAGAGTCGATAACAAGAACCTGCATCCGAGATCCTTCTGGGCAATACGCACTTCCCAAATTTCAGATGATACACAATCAAGATAGAACTGGTCAGATCATCCATGTATAACCTGGGTGACCATTTGTTGCAGTTGCAGCAGTCCATTAACTTCTGATTTCCATTATACTCTGCGAGACCCAATTTGCCTGCTTTTCCTGATGAAAGCGAGCGAAGGGTTTTCGGCAAAATCTGGTTGGGAAGGGCTTTCCAAAAACTTGTTCCAACTTGTGAAGTGACCTGCGGCGTCATATATAGACGGATCTCAGATCATGTGTGCGTCCAAACTCTAAATTTGGATGATGGCGTTCGACGTCCGTTCGTAGTAGCAAGTACCAGCTAACTACAAAGCACCACGTATTCTTGGAGTTTTTTTTTATAACAATTTCTTGCACTTGGAGTTGAATGCTGTCGTCACCTGCTTGTGTAGAGACCTCAAGACTGCATAGGCGCGCCGGCAAATCATGTACAAGAAACCCCCGATACGCATGGGAACATGTCAACATGCTGCAGTAAACTAGTATACGTAGGAATATGTTAAAACTTACAATCACCTGAAGTTTTTATTACACAGCTAAATAAAGTACGAACGTGCAGTATCAGCTCCACAGTAGCGGGCTTCGCCACACGTTTTACAAGACGGCACAGAGACGATATGAACAAGCATAGCGGGTTGCAGCTCAACAGTAGATGTCAATTTATAGGCCATGGGGGTGTGTTATAGCTCAACACACCCCATGGCCCCATCCGAGTATCCGATGCCAGCACCATTCGCTCTTCACATCACCTATACGATCGGTAGACGGGGCTGTACATGCAACTCTCAGCGTACTTCACCAGGTCTTTTGGCCGAGGGAGCTGGCTAGCCATTCCTGCGGAAAGTGAAACAGAAGAATGGAACTTACAAAAGGTGTCTCGAAGTCGCTAAGTTCTAGTAAGATGTACCCCAAAACAGCAAAAAAATACCGAGATCATAAGCTTTTTGCAGCGACACGGGCAGCTATGTTAGCTGAAATCTTCCTGATGATGGAAAAGGGCGGGTAAATCAGGCCTTTCTCAATATGCTCCGGGTTAGCTGTTCAGCTAGTCCTTCAGCTGTCCAATCCCCAAAAAGATGCAGAATTAGTGGCAATTGTCGAACAGGAAAGCATATCGGAAAATCAATGATCCTCTTGAAATCTTGCAGATTGTGTTTACCAGCAGCAAGGACCATATCGTCTGACACCCGGACCGCTCCTGAGATCACCACACCTAGTCCAAACCCCGGGAAAATGTATGCATTGTTTGCCTGTTATTGTTCAAGATAAAGTTCACAAGTAGTTGAAAACTATCAATAAGTTAAGGACTTTGTGTGCACAACCCAAATTTTTCATACCTGGGCAGGCACAAACAGCTTGTCATTATATTTCACCGGATCAAACGGGCTTCCACTACCAAATATGGCACGCCCCTGTTTACATATGCATCCTCAGTTTGAGGCATTCGAAATAAATTTGGCATGTGGAAAGATGAAACTATGCAGGAAACGCTACCTGACTCCATGTATATGCTTGTTCAGCAGTACATTCAGATTGTGACGTTGGGTTTGATAGAGCAAGGATAATTGGTCTCTGCGTTTCATTGGAGTTAATTCTAAATACTAGATGAAATGATACAAAACAAACTATCTAGATAAGGAAAGGAAGTGATGTTAAGTGTCACCTCATTAATCGAAGACATAGACTCGATCACCTCTTTCGTAAAACTTTGACCCACACCAGCTGATCCTATTAATGCAGTCGGTCTGATAGCCTGAAAAATAGAAAAAAACTTATGAACCATGAAAATCCACAATGGAAGCCTATTTGTATCCCTTTGGTTTAGTCTTGCACCTTAACAGCACCTAAGAGATCTTTGACAGGTTCATGCTCATGTGCATATCGCTTCTTAAACGGCTGGAGTGTCTCCTTACGTGAGGTCACAATCAGTCCCTGCAACACACAGACAGACTTCTTTACAATGTGTTCACAAAATTAAAATTAAAAATAAATAGGAAGGGAACACTTCTTAACCTTTGAATCAACCAGCCAGATCTTTTTGCGAGCCTCTTCTACAGAAACTTTGCCTGAAAAGAAACGTCACTAATTTACTATGGTCACCAGCAAATTTCTCCTGTTAAGCCAAACTTGAAAAGTTACTACCTGTCTGGATATCTCCAGAGCAATCAGTTCAGCAATGCCCGTACCAGCCTGCAAGACAGACAGATGGATTTTTAAATTGCAGTCTTTATTGAACACGGAAGTCAATGACATACATTTGTGTTTATGACAAACCATAGTTAATACTAGCATACCAATTATGTACTTATGTTTCCCAAAGTATTAACAATATCAGGACAACCAAACCATACTTTTGGAATGTAAACAGCAAGTACAAGAGGATTTCCAATAGTTCCTATCCCCAAGACACTGAAGTTCATGTCTATACTGAAAAGAACCTAGTGGAATGATAGTGTTCCCTACTATCTTCATCTGATTACAAGATTCATGGGAATGTGAAGGCAAGTAAGCAAATGAGATGTAGTTTTGATACACGCAGCAATTAATAATGAGAGTAGCATTTACTCTCTACAATTTCCAAAAAAGGGTCAATCACCTCTCCTGCACCAAAGAACAAGAATGTATGACCAGCTAGAGTTCCACCAACAAACTTCAGAGCAGCGATAAGCCTGCAAGTACTACAGCAGCCGTTGCCCTGTAAATATCAGGGTTTCAGAGTTAGTACTGCTGTCTGGAACAAAATTCAATGGCTTTAATAAGAAAAGTAAGATAAATTAACTAACATCTGATTTGATTACCTGGATATCATCATTAATACAAGATGGTTTGTCTTGTATTCTCAAGAAGTGTAAATGCATTGTGGTTTGCAAAGTCCTCAAACTGTGAGGCCAAACAAAGTTTAGAAAGTGGTCTGCTGCAGTTCAGTAGTAATCAAATAATTTACTTTCAACTATTTTCCATACCTGGACAAGAACTTTTTGTCCATAGTTCTGCCTAACTGCAGCCATAACTCATCCAGAAGTTCAGAGTATTCCTGATTCAGAAAATGAATATAGAAATTGAGATCCATAATCCAAAGGTTAACATGAATCATGAGAATTGAACGAGCATAGCCAATGCAAGTAGCATGGAACCTGGCCAGTTGCTCTTCTTTGCTTTAATCCAATGTAGAATTCATCCTTTAGTAGATCTTCGTTATTTGTTCCCACATCAATGGTAATAGGCAAACACTATGACACAACATGGAGGAAAATATTACACCAGACTGCTAATAAACAATTTGTATTCACATGGGCCAATTCAAAACTGTATATTCACATGTAAAGTACTCACAGCGGATGGCCTAACACCTCCAAGAGCAGTATACAGTGCAAGCTTCCCCACAGGAATTCCCATGCCCTATAAATATTTTACACAAAAAATATTATAAGCAACAAACTCTGCGCTTACCAAAATTTCAGAAGCACAAATGATCCCTGACAAAGCAAAAATGGCAGGACAATGTAACTAACCTGGCAACCAAGATCTCCCAGGCCTAAAATACGCTCACCATCAGTGACCACAATAACCTGAATACTCTTCTCTGGCCAGTTTCTCAGTACCTCCAAGATCCTCCCCCTAGAATGAAAAGCACATCATAAGCACCCTTAGTCCTTTAAGGCTCTCAGCAGATATAAGCAATTACTGTGAGGAGAGGTGGAGAGACAACGCACTTATCCTTGAGGCTTATGTATAAACCCTGCGGTCGTCTGAAGATCGACCCATACTTCTGGCAAGCTTCCCCCACTGTTGGTGTATACACAACAGGGAGCAATTCTTCGACATTGTCAATCAGGAGCTTATAAAATAGCCTCTCATTTCTCTCCTGGAAAACAAATGCATCGCTCGACAAGATAAAAGCACTCGACTGAAATAATAATCTGGCTATTTGCAACTGATTTTGTGAATCCAAACTCTCTCTTGGAGAAGTCGATGGTCTCACCTGAAGGTCCATTAGAGCAGTGTAGCGCTGCAACGGGACCTTGAATTGTCGAACATTCTGCAACATCCTCTTCTCCTGTAGAAGATGCACACGCTTCACTGAACATCAACTGGTAACGTGCAAAGGCTAAGGTAGAGAAAGTAGAAGTTGCAGACCTGGAGGTCCTGAGATAGCACTACCGGAGGCAATAATCCTCGCAGGTAGTGCGCGTCCCGCTCTTTCTCCGTGAACGACAGGCCTTTGTTATGTCTTGGATCCCTCAGCAAGGAATGACCACTGAAATCCCGGTAATGACAAAACATCACAATCTTGAAGCCATCAGAACACCAGTTCAGTTTCGTCCAAGTTCATGGCCAGATTGCTCCACGATTTCGTTTATCAACATGACACATGTTGAAATGGACAGATACATCGAAACGAATTCAGCCGATACGTCGAAACGAATCTCAGAGTTCAGCCGATACGTGGCCGTCTTAATATTTACAGTTGAATCAGAGGATACCAAACATAACAGGAGCAGCAGAACGAAACCCGCATATACCTTGCGATGCAGACGGCCCACGGCGTGACAGGCTGGTCCTCGGTGGCGCGATCCTCGCCGTAGGCGTCCTCCACGCCGCCAGTCACCACGCCCGGTGCCATCGAGACTTCACCTCCTGCCGGCACGCCGCCATTTTCTCCCTCCCCTGATCCCGCCATACGGTGCGCCGCTCTCGCGCCAAACCTCCCGTCGCGGACGCAGCTGTTGCTCCACCACCAGTGCAGGCCCTCGCCTTCCAAATGCAGCGCAACTGAGTAGCAGGCGCTGCGTTGGAGCCGTAAATATTCTCGGGCGCGCGAGGAGGAGCGCTGGAGAAGCACGGCGGACACCGAGGCCATGGGGTGACGGCGACGACGGGCCTGTCGTCCGCGACGGACACGTTGCAGGAGAGGTGTCGCCACGTACCCCCGCGGTTGGCCGGCTCTAGAATGTATGTTGGGCTGGGCTGGGCTGGATCCGCACCGTTCGGTTCCACCCGGCCTGTTTTACGCGGCCCATCCTGCCTCGGCTCGCCACCGTGTAACACACGTCCAAGGACGCGCCGTCCGCTTGCGGCTTCTCCAACCAAAGCCGCTTCTCCAACCAAAGCCGCGAAGCCAAATCCGAAGGGTAGCGTAGCACGGGGACGACGCCATGAGTCGCGCGCTCCTCTCCCACGTCCTCCACCGCCCGCCGCACTTCGCGTACACCTGGTACGCTCTGCTCAAACCCTACCGCTTATATCTTTTCACTCGCCGTTGACGCTGCAAATTCTGTTTTTTCCCCGCCGTTTGGCGTTGTAGCTTAAGGAGTGTCGCTGATGCTCGAGGAGGAGTGCTCGCTTCTGGCATCCACCCACTCCGTCGTCTCAATTGCAGCGCGGTTGAAGCCGTTCCGGGCCCCATTGAGGAGGCGTCTGCTCCTCCGGCAAGGAAGTAAGTCCAGCGCCTCCCTGTCAGGGTCAGTGGCGGAGCTAGAGCTAATTCGAGGAGGGTGCGCCTGCCTTGTGGTGCGTAGACTTTTATTATATGGGTGCGAACATGATGAAAATTTGAGTATTATCACAGTTTTTTCATTTTTCTTTGGGTGCGCGCACCCACAACTCACTACATAGATCCGCCCATGGTCAGGGTGGTGTTCGACGGAATGCTTTGTTGCGTATTTTTGGGTTTGTGTGGCTGCACGTCGCCTTTGGGAATCGCTCGTGGACCTGCATTTTAGTGTGGCTAATTCACTAGAGAGAGGAAATTTTAATGCAATGGTCTAAGGCTTTGAGTTTGCTGAGATGTTGATGCGTTCGGGTATACCTTCATTGAATATATAGGGTCTGTGATGTTTTGGATTCTGCAAATGACCAATGCTAGAATTGAATTGCTGTAGAATGCATTTTACTTGCTGCTTGCAGTCGTGGTTGGTTAGACGAAACTCTCTATGCCATGCAGCCTGTTCGTTTCGCTATTTTCGGTGGCTGATAAGCCAGCTGATGCGTTTTTGGCTGTTTTTCTGTGAGACAAAAACACTGCTTCGGTGGCTGTTTTTCTGTGAGACAAAAACACTGTTTCGGTTGTAATACAGCTCTTTTCTCCGTATGCATTTACTAATGACCGTTTGGCCTTCCTTTTGCTTCAGTGTCATGTTTAGACTGAATATCACTATGTAAGTTCAACAGTATTATCTAAGTTGAAAATACGAATTTTACCACAATAGAAGGGGGAAAAAATATAGGACTAAAATTTGCTTCTATAGGGCCTATTTGGATGGGGAGGATTTCTCTAAGAACTTTTAGTTATCCATAACGATGGCGTCTATTTCCGTGATGGCTCGTAGTTATGTAATGAATCTATGTTATGATTGTGATTTGGTTCTGATAAATCTATTTACCCTCTTTTCTCTAAATCAAACAGCTAGCTGTGTTCACTGTTGCAGGAAAAGAGTAGTTTCTGGTGTACAGCCAACAGGATCGGTTCACCTTGGGAATTATCTAGGGGCGATTAAGAATTGGGTTGCACTTCAGGTATTACATATGTTGCTTTGAAATTAGAAGTTCCTTTGAATTGCAGTGTATAGGCTTTGTTTACGTGGTAGAGAACTAAAAAAAACTTGAAAGGAATGAATACAATCAGAAGTATTAATTAAGAAACAGTTTGTTCAGTAGCAAGGCCTTTTCAGTTATGATATTGTTTCATATATATATTGAACTCTATTCAAGAGGTAATTGCAAAGTAGTGAACTTATCCAGTGTTAATTCATTCCTTGTTCAGGGTAGTTTGCATCGTTATATCTTCTTGTATGTCACTTTCTTGCAGGATTTATATGAGACATTCTTTTTCATTGTGGATCTTCATGCAGTAAGTTATTTCTTAGGATATGTGCATCTTACAACAGAAGCATAATCATTGTATTAGTTTTACAGATTGATAAATTGGTATTCACATAATTGTTATCAATGAAAATCTCTACCCTGTTCTGGTGTCCTTAGACAAATTACAGCCTTCCTATTAACTTGCTTCTTAAACATCTCTTTCACATATGCATGATATTTGTGTAATACATGAGATTCTTCAACCTTATGATGTTAGCTAAGTGTTGTCTATGTTGTATATTCAAACTATGTTGTTACCTTGCAGGAGGATTGGAGGAATAAGGAGCTGCTTTTTATTTATTTATTTATTTCATAATTGTTTTTTGTAAAAATATTGCTGTATATGGTTCATTTTGTTGCTCTTTTAAATTTGTTAGGTTATAATTACCACTTTGTTCAAAATATTTGCAGATTACTTTACCATATGAGGCGCCACTGCTTTCCAAAGCAACAAGAAGCACTGCTGCAATATATCTGGCATGTGGCGTCAACAGCTCCAAGGTCTGCCTTTCATACTTGCACTGCACTGTGTTTTGATTATTCTGTATGTGTATGCTTCTGTTGTTATGTATTATGACTCTTCGTGTTTTCAGGCTTCTATCTTTGTACAGTCTCATGTCCGTGCTCATGTTGAGTTGATGTGGCTATTGAGTTCTTCTACTCCTATTGGTTGGCTGAATAGAATGATCCAGTTCAAAGAGAAGTCTCGCAAGGCGGTGCGTCACTTGCTGTACGACAGCTTTCACCATCAATTTTTTTGAGCAATTAAACATGTCATGTGAAGGGATAAGGAATATAGATGTCTCTTTCATTGTCAACGTCTTATTTTTTGTAATTCAAATAGTTTCACCTACTGAAAAAATGAATGATATGCAACTATTCTTGCGGTCCAAAACGCTCTCCAGTAACATGCACATGTCTACATCATAGTAAGAACTGGAATAAAATATTTCATCAAAACATTCCTTTTTCTGACTAGCAATTCCATGTGCTTATGGGCCACTACCATAGTCATGTTTGAGGATGCATTAATTCCATGCTAGGGTTTGGCTTTCACATTTGATGGATTATTGAGTCAAAGGTGCAGATAAATGATCTTGCAATATCTTCCTTGTATTTTAATACTTTTGGTCTAATGACTCTTCATTGTGGATTGATGTTTGATCCACATGAGTGCGTAGTTCGCACCACATGATGTCCATGCATCTTTGCTAATTCTAATTTATCATCAGATCACAACTGTGATGCCTTGTCACTTTATACAGCTTCAGTGCTGCTTTATAGTTTAAAGCTGTTAGTTCTAGCCCTATTATATTGCGGAAGCATTAATTCCATATGTAGTGATAAGGTGGAGTCAGATTTCATTCTTGCAAAATTCCTCAATGCCTTACATTATGGTGTCAAATATTTCAGATTATTGAAGGTTGACTATAATATTACTGCTGATGTTTTTTTTATCAGGGTGATGAAAATGTTGGGGTTGCACTTTTGACTTATCCTGTTCTAATGGCTTCTGACATCCTTTTGTACCAGGTGAATTATTAACATCTCATTTAGCTAGCATGAATGCAACATTTCAATTCAGCTGTATTTATTCCCTTGTTTTTCTCGCCTCAATATGAACAATGGCTTACTTGAATGATCACAGTCCGATCTGGTACCTGTTGGTGAAGATCAAACACAACATTTGGAATTAACTCGTGAAATAGCTGAGCGTGTAAATAATCTTTATGGTGGAAGAAAGTCGAAGAAATTGGGAGGGTAAGATATATTTTTTTTGCCCCGCCTTTTGCAGTTCCAGTAGTACTTTGTCTTTTCATGACAATTCATTTATATTTTTTGCTTGGCAGGAGAGGGGGTTTGCTATTTAAGGTGTGCAAAATGCCATGCACATACACAATTTCACACCCTTCCAAGTTATCTATGCTATACTTAGATTAGAGTAACTTCTGGTTTGATTGTTTAGGTTCCTGAAGCCCTTATTCCTCCAGCAGGGGCTCGTGTTATGTCCCTAACTGATGGTCTCTCCAAGGTGATTGACAGAACTGCCAGTTTAGATATACATTTAATTATTGAATTATGTTCTGAGCTGGTTCATGTTTTTTCTACTTACCTGATTACTGTGCTCTATACATGTACTGTGCCGACTTCTGTTTTGATGACAGATGTCCAAGTCTGCTCCTTCAGATCAGTCTCGTATTAACCTTCTTGACCCAAAAGATGTAAGGATCTAAGGATAGTGATATGAATTGAATCCTCATACCTCCGTATTTTTATAACTTTGACATGTTCATATATTTCTGTGATTGGATTTAGTCTTATATAGCTGTCTGCTTTTTTTTGTAGGTGATCGCAAATAAGATCAAGCGCTGCAAAACTGACTCATTCCCAGGGTTTCTCTCTTCATCTCTTCTCCGCCCTCTCGGCCTCTCTACCTCCTTTCATTTGTATGGAAACTCATTTCATTGAACTCATATTTTTCAGTATGGAGTTCGACAACCCAGAGAGGCCGGAATGCAGAAATCTTCTCTCTGTATACCAGATTATCACTGGGAAGACTAAGGAGGTATTTAATTTTTGCATGCTGTAGACTGTAGTACACCTATACCCAGGCTAAACATGACGCAGAGTTGCCTATATATGGACGTTTTCACCTATATCCAGTATAAATTTTTATTTGAAGATTGATAGATTGATATTTTTAACTAATATTGTTTTCAGGAAGTTGTTAGCGAGTGCCAACACATGAACTGGGGTACATTCAAGACCACTCTTACGGAAGCTCTAATTGATCATTTGCAGCCTATTCAGGTTTAGCCTATTCAGGATCCATGACCCTTGATCTGTACAGTTTGATAATGTGCTACACTTATCCAATTGGACTGAACCATTGTATTTGACAAATTTAGCGATCAAGTTCTTTTTATTTGCATAATTAATCTCATATGAATCCTTTCCTTTAACTCTGTTTTTCTTCCACACCTTTGTAGGTCCGTTATGAAGAGATAATGTCTGACCCAGCCTACTTGGATAATGTTCTTTTAGAAGGAGCAGGAAAAGCTGCTGAGATAGCGGACATCACCCTCAACAATGTTTACCAAGCCATGGGTTTCTTACGTAGATAATATACGGGTCAAAACAATTGTTCGGGAACTTTTATGGAATCTTTGGCTTCAAGCTTCGAGCTTGGAGCTATGTTTCACATTATCTGTTCGGTGAACTGTTTTCAGTTTGTTTCAGCTTATTCTCTCTCATGGAACACTATTCAATCAGCCAGAATCGATCGATTTTTATACCAGCCGAACAGAGCTGCGTGTGTGTACTGTTTTTCGCACGCAGACCTGCTGGTTGTGTACGGCCTTCATTTTACGACTTCAACTCCCTTGTCCTCTCATAGGTTTGAGCAATTTTATTCTGGGTTTCTATACATATTGGAGTGAAGTAAACAAGAAACAATCCTTCCTTACATGTCAAACTGACACTTGATGTAGCGACAGCCGACAATCACCATTTATAACACGAGAGAATTCTTTCTTTGGTCCTTTTAGATTCAAATCTATTTAGTCTGAAATCTAACTTTCTTTTCTTATATGGCCCTTCCACTAAATTTGGCCACTAATGATTCAAGTGGAGGATGAAATGATGATTTTACCCCTAAGCAAAATAGGTAAGAGTTAAGTTTTCGTATATTCATTTTAAGGATTATTTAGAGTATTTTCGCATGGTTTGAGGTCATCATAATTGCACAAATTAAGGCTAATTTACGAGATGAATTGATTAAGTATAATTAGTCTATGATTTGATAATGTGGTGCTACAATAAATATGTTTTAATAATAAATTATTTAGTCTTAATAGATTTATTTGCTAATTAATCTACTCCTTGCAAACATTTGATGTAACACGGACTAGACTTAAGACGAAAAAAGAGGTTTATATACAAATGTCATATGAGTGCCATATGAGATGCCTAAACATCATGGTCCGAAGACAAAAAAAAAAGGAGGAAACACATCTCACACTATTAGTTTGACCCCTCACTAAGGTTCATTGCTCTGTTTTTGCGCTATGTCCGTTTTGATAAAAAATGCACCTGTTATGTTGTCTTATACATGTTTTCGAAGATTTTTCTATTCCTCTTCTTCCACAAATTCCACATAATATATATTAACATATCATTAAACCGTCTACGATCTTGCTTTTGATCATGCTTTGTCACCTGCTCCCACCATTGGTAGGATCTTGTTGTGGTTATTGCACCATAAAGTTTTCCCAAACTAACACTTAGTCCCAACGGCTTTTGCGTAAGGGGCACAAGCAAACTTTAGTCCCTCGTCTGAACATCACTTATGTCCCTCTCGTTACTTTTCTCGGTGATAAACCATCGCAAAGTTGCAGTTCTAGTCTACGGCGGCGTATGCCCACAGCTCCGACGAGCATGACTAAGTCATTGATCTGAGAAACAAATCCATTGACGTGCTCCATCGCATGGGCGCACGGCCTCTCCCCAGGTAAAAATCAGCCATCGACCTCTCCTCTCCAGTTTCCACTCCACCCACTTCGCCCTCCATTCCAAATGGACTGTAGCTGATGCAGTGCCTAGTACGATTGATAACTTGAATAACTGGTGAGCACCAGTCTCTCGCTGTTTTTTTTCCGTTCATTCAGTTGAATCTCGCGCGCGGACCCGTCACGGTGTTGAGTCTCTCCAGTCTCTCGCTGCAGCACGTCCCAGAGTTTTGATTTCGGTCACGTTGTGGCCGGCGGCAGCCGTAGGTGCCGGCACCACCAAGAGAGACGATCTGCACATGGGATATAGGTTGGCAGCGTCGTCATGGCCATGCAGCAAGGGAGACACAGCGCGAGCTAGCTTGCAGATTGGGGAGAGACTGGAAGAAGAGAGAAGGGCTAAATGGTCTATTGATTGAGTGCGCGTGGTCTGTTATGGACAAAGGACCTGTTTTCAGTGTGCCTAGAACTAAATTGATGAATGAAGTGTGTCACACAAATCCTAAGTTTGTGAGTGTCCCGTGGACAAAGTTCTCCACATATATCTTCCTCAACTCATGTGTGTTGGAGTGGTATGGATTGAGGTGGATAGATGAACATTCAAACAAGCTCTTGGAGAGCTAATGGTGGTGCATATGACAAGCTTAGAGAGTGTAATTTATAATCCGAATAAGGGTGAGAATTTGGACAAGTTTGGAGAGCGAAATATGCAATTTACACGTAACGAGATCAGTATAGGAACTCGGGACAAATTTAAATACTGCCAGTAAAATTTACATTTTTTTTTCCATATCACATCCACCGCAATACTGTATCAGTCCAGATACTGTTTTCAAGAAGTTATAGCCAACGGCCAAACGGGGCTACATGTAAAAAAAAATACTCAAGTTAGACCTCCGCTTAAAACTAGCGCTGCCTGATTTATGACTCGAGAGACCCTGTAAATCTCATGCTGTACAGAACGAAAGGACTCAGAAGTATTTGTTTTCTTCGCCCTCTGAATGGCATCATCAACACCTGGATACACTTCAGCCCCGTAATCATTGTGCAGTGAAGGTGCGTAAATCTGTGTGATTTCGTTTCCGTCAGTCTGGCAATAACATGGTTGATGACAATATTTTTCTCAGAACTTACCAGGTGTTTGTACCATGGCCGTCCAGATAGTCCTTCCCGGTCTGTGAATGCCCGTTCGGTCATCATCAGCCGGTCATTGATGTCTCTGACCTTCAAGGGACTGTTTCTCCATGGGGCCCAAATTTTCCATGTCTGTAGAGCCTATACAAAAAAATAAAGTAAAAAGTTAAATGAACTTGAAACCATGGATCAGGCAACAACACGCAGCAATCAGGAGAATAGATACCTTCAATTCAGAATCCACTTTCAGAACTGCCTTTCTGAACCCTTTGATTGCCTTGTGCAGGGGTGATAAGCTGACTGACATTCCCAATACTCTTTCACTTATACTCAATGCTCCATTCTGATAACCAGGACCAACTGTCATGATTCTCTAAATTTGGACTTCTCATTGAAAAATAGAAAACGAGCAATTCTGATACAGGTAGATCGTCGAGCCTGTGAAGAAAGCTTCATATGCTGACTTTGCTGAATACAAGCCGGTGGAAGAGAACTGCCATATATGTGTGTCCTCTACCTCCGGCTGCAACTCCACATTTTCAAGTAGGTCCCAAAGCTGTAAGTACTCCAGCAGAACATTAACTGTGAGTGCTCCTTTTAAATCTGAGAAGATGGTTACCTGGGAAAAGTTTTGAACACTCCTATCTGTACCTATTTGCTGCAGTGGCAACAAGAGCAAAAAGAAGAACAGTTTTTGATGCCTTAAACAATAGGAGATGGGTCTCAGATTTAAAAGGAGCGCTCACAGTTAATGTTCTGCTGGAGTACTTACAGCTGTGGGACCTACTTGAAAATGTGGAGTTGCAGCCGGAGGTAGAGGACACACATATATGGCAGTTCTCTTCCACCGGCTTGTATTCAGCAAAGTCAGCATATGAAGCTTTCTTCACAGGCTTGACGCATTTCAGCCCATGGGAACGTATTTGGAAAAGTTGGGCGCCAAACAAATGCAAATTCTTCATGTGGACAGTGGCATACAAGAAATGTTGGACGGCTGATCGTTTAGCTAGAAAAGGCCTCCCACATCCGGAAATATGTTCACTATGTGACCAAGCTGATGAGACACTTGACCACTTATTGGTTTCTTGTGTTTTTTCACGTCAAGTCTGGTTTGCCATCTTGCACAGATTCGGCTTACAGGACCTTGCACCGCATGCAGGGGAGACGAGCTTTGAAGATTGGTGGGAAAAACTAAGCAAAAGGGTGTCAGGTCAGGGGAAGAAGGGTTTAAACTCCATTGTCATCTTAGGCGCTTGGACACTGTGGAATCATCGGAATCGATGTGTTTTTGATGGAGCCGACCCAAGTTTACAAACCTCCATCTCAGCCTTTAGGGAGGAGTTACTTCAGTGGTCTCTTGCTGGGGCTCGAGGGGTTTCTTTTCTCCTTGCCCAAACACCAGCAGCCTCTTAATTGGGGGTGTTTTTCCAGGTCGAGTTTTTTAACAAGTGTAAGTTAGCTAGCTAGTTTTTTTGTTTTTTGGAAAAGGATGGGGTACAGCCCCCCTTTTTCCCTGTAACAACTTGGGGGATCTTTACCCCTGTCTTCTTAATATATTGATGCGCACCTCTCCTGCGCATTCGAGAGAAAAAAAATTGTTTGAGAGCTCTGAAGGACAGGTTACCTCAAGCTCTGTGGCATAATTGCTGTAGTTGAAGGGTAGGATCTCCTCATCTGAGAGCCTAAGAGCAACAAGCCCCCACATGCTTGCAACTAGAAAAGACATATAAAGTTAATTTTAGATGTTTCCCATGGACTATCGGACAAAATTTAGCATAATCCACTTTCACTGAAAGTAGGATGAAGGATCACAATCACAAAGGAAATTTGACCCCAACAATTTTATATGCATGTTTCATTCTACAAAGACAACGAAGCTTTTTTTTTAACATGTTGTGGCTGTACGACAGAGCTAATAAGTAAACAAGATGTACTTCCTCCGTCCTAAAAGGAATGTAATTCTCACTTGTCAAGAAGTCAAACAATTTTAAGTCTAACCAAACCTACACAAAAAAAATAAATAACATTTACGATACTAAATAAATACCATTAGATTAGTTATTATGCAATATATTTTCATAATAAACCTATTTAGACACATAAATATTGATACTATTTTCTTTAAACTTTGTCAAACTTACAAACATTTGACTCATCCCAAACTTAGAATTGCATTCTTTTGAGACAGATGAAATGCATTATAATCTAACCTAAAGTAGTGTTCCAGAGAAAACTGCATGCAGAAGTAAAAAAAGTTCCAGTCTCCTCAAAATGAAAATGGTTAGAAATGTATCACGTTTCTCCTTCCAGCAGCTAACAAAGCATTCGATGAAATATAGCACGTTAGTATGTAAACCCAAGGGTCAGACACATCCGTGACAAAGGTGCAAATTCAAGTCATTATATGCAGGTTGGTGTAAACCTACCTGCAACATGCCTCTGGAACAAGGGATCTCCAAACTTTTCCATCCATACGAAGTCATCATACAAGCTATGATAGACTGCATAGTCTGCAAACAAACAACACAAAATGGAAAACAAAAATCGATAGGATTCCCTCTTTTGAATCATTTCTCAATGAATTGGCTATGCTTCAGAATTATATTGTGAAAGGAAAGGTATCTAGTAAAAAAATTATTTGATTAATACAAAAAATAAAATTTTAAAACGAATATAAACAATAGTATAGCGGATCATTTCAAGGAAGGTTGTTAATGAAAGCAAGTATATATACAAGAAAGTAGAACAAACCTGACCCAATAGTCATGTCCACTGATGGAATACCAATGTGTTGAACAAAAGCAGAATAATCCGATCCTCCACCTCCTAATCTTCCAATCTTAATGCATACATTTGTCAACAGAATTCTCATTAAATCATAAGAAATCTTAAACTTGCATCTAATGCAGCAAAACAAACAAATCCTGAACTTGGAACGAAGATGAAACAAAACTAGGTCTATGATTCCCTTCACATGCTAACCACCTGAAATACTGAAAGACAACAAGGAATGGCTTTAGCTAACATTGACTACTTACCAAAGGAGAACTGTTAGAAGCCATCCACAAATCATAGAGACTCTGTGTCCCATTGTCCGGATTTTGGACCTTCCTCAATAACAATGAAAACAAAAAAAATATTTAGACAGAATAATTGATTGGTAAGAGAAGTCACCATTTGACTTTAGTCATAGTGAGCAGATGTTCATACTAACAGCAATTGTATATCCAAGAAAAACCAATTACATCACAAATCAAACTGCTAATAGTCAATAATCAGTCATTTTTGTTCCTCTGATTGTACTAATTATTTTTTTGAACTAATGTGATTGTACTAATTATTGGACTGTACCCTTTGCATAACTACAGGGTCCATACAATTAAGCCACTTGTACAATTTCTGGTCACATGATGAGTTAAATTCTATCTGTTAACTCCAAAATTCTGCTATAATTCTTTCAAATTACTATACCTGCTTACTAGCCTCTTTAAGCAATTCATCAAGTTGAGGAGTTGAAGATGCGGAAAATCCATAACCCTCCACCGCACAATCAACATTTAGGTATGCAACAGTTCTTGAAGTTAGCATTGCCCTGTTCTCCTCGACCCATTCAGTGGATCCTGTCTGCAATGTTCCCCAGAGAAAATTGTATCAAGAAGACATGTTAATTGTTTGTTCAAAAAAACAGGAGATTGTCGTGAGCAATTGAGTCAAGAGAGAGACCAATCCATACTCTTCGGCATCCCAGTTGCACAAGATGATGGTCCGTCGAGGTCTCCAGCCCTTCTTTTGCAGCTCAGACAACCGTTGAGCTAGCTACTAATGGAAGTTAATAAACAAGAAGTCGAGCAAATCTTAATTAGAATATAAAACTGGGCGACCACGTATAGCATACCTCAAGCAAGGTTGCTGTGCCACTGTTCGGATCAACTGCCCCAAATGTCCATGCATCGCGATGATTTCCAAGGATTACATACCTGCATGTTTTACAATGATAATTGCACAGAATTTGTACAGATTTTTTTTAACTTTCAAAGAACAAGATTGGTAAGAAGATCTGTGATATATCTCTAACACTAAGTGGTCCATTTTCATCACTAGCCACACAAAGTTCCGTAAATGATGGTCACCGCACGAAATATAACTCTATAGTATGATTACAAATACTTTAGTGTCAGCACACCATTTCAATGAAAAAGTGTGTCAGACACTGTTCAAAGAAAAAGTGTCTCATACACTTCAAATTTTATGAGTCACATTTACCTAACGAAGATTGAATTTCCATTCATAGCATTCAAGCTGACGCTTGAGGCCACAGACGGATTTGTAATATAAATGCTACAGTGCCCCTTTCCTAAATTGGAGTTTGGATGGTGATAGTGCTGGCTTGGGGATTTTGAGCATACCGTTCAGATTCTTCTCTCCCTTCAATCACCGAAATGACATTCTGAATAGTAACCATCGTCTCATTCCCCTACACAAAGAAAACAACAAATAGCAAAACAAGGTTTTCTCTGTCCTTTCCACCTGTACAGCAAAAGAGCCACAACCACTTACTATGTAGGTCAGGTTGAGCACTGCCGGGCCAGGCCCAATCCTATAAGCCGCCGCGCCCTCGCCTCCTTGCCAATCCTTGGGCGCCACATCGCCGCCGATGAGCTGTAGTATGGTCTCCCCATCCTTCCAGGACACCGGCAGCGCAGGTATCCCCGGCATGTCATCGGAGCTCATCGCCTCCGCGATGCTCAGGCGCTCGCAACCATCCGACGACGCCCACATCGGCGTCGTGGGGTCCCCGACCCCCTTGAACGTGCTACCCACCTGCACGCCTGTCGGTGGCATCCACGGTCCGTCCGGGAAGGCCTTCCCGGCCGCATAGTCCTTTGCGTCGGTGTATATCACCGCCGCGGCGGCGCCGGCATCCCGCGCGTTACTGACGATGTCACCGCGGAACACTTTGCCGTAGCGCGCGACGGCGACCTTTCCGGTGACGTTGATGCCGCGGGCGGCGAGGTAAGCGAAGTCCTCTGCGCGGCCGTAGTTAGCGTAGACGGCCTCGGCGGCGACCGAGCCGGAGGCCGCGTAGGCGAGGAAGGTGGGGACGGCCTCGGCGGAGACCGCGTCGTAGGGGTCGCCTGCGTAGGTTTCCTGCTTCAAAGCGAAGAGCACCGTGTCGCGATCCGGCGCGGAGAGTGACAGAGAGCGGTGCGCGGGATAGGAGAGGAGCACGGAGTAGCTCGTGACGCGGGTGGGGAAGGAGTGGGAGGAGAGCGTGGAGGCGACGTGCGCGGCGGCGAGGACGTTGGCGCCCGTGCCCGCTAGGTGGGGGCGGATGGTGAGCGCGTGCAGGTGGGCGGCGGCGGTGTCGTTGGAGCCGAGGGAGAGGAGGAGGGACTGGTAGTAGGACGGCGCGGGCGCGAGGAAGAGGAGGCGGTAGGAGGCCGCGAATGCCGCGGCAATGAGGAGCGGCAGCGGGAGCGGGCGGAGCCTCACGGCCGCGCGGCGCGGAGCAGGGGGCGGGAGGAGCGGGGCCCGCGCCGCGGAGTCGTCTACCCCGTCCTGGGGAGGAGGCATGGCGCCGCGTCGTCAAGGAGGGCGACTAGGCGGTGGCGCTGGCGGCTGTACTGCGGCGGAGACGCTGCAGTTACACGAGAGAAGCGGAGCTGCTGCGGAGGAGACGCCGAGTCTGCGACGGTGGTGTCTCCGGCTGTGACTGTGTTAGCGCAGGGTGTGTCGCTGACAGCTTGGGCGGGTGAACGTTTTCGTTCGCGTTCGCGAATCGCGGGGTGGGACACTGGGAGTGGGCAGCCGGTAGCGTTCGGATGTTTTCGCCTTTTTTAATTTTTTTATATATTTATTATTATAAAAACAAAAAATGGCGCGGGCCTAGCCGAGTGGATGGGGACGTGTAGATTCGGACTGGGCCTTTTTTAATCTCTTCACACAATGATTTGATTAAGTAGTATTTTCGGGTGAGTTGGAGCGACGTAGACTGCTGCGATGGAGAAAAAAATATTGGGCTGAGTGGTTTTCGCTTTCTTTTCCAGCTTTGCCTTCAGGAGCATCGAAGATGTGATTGGGCTTGGGCCGAAGGCTTCCCTGCATCAGCTTTTATGGTCTGGATTCTGTGAGCTGCACTACACTTCATGGCCTGCTCTGCAAACAGTCGGCATCAGCTTCATATATACATTTCTCAAAAAAATAAGGAGTCAAGGGAGACAAAAAGAAGCCACGTTTAGACGGCAGAAAAAACTATTCATTTTCCCACATAAAGTCGTGTCTTTAGTTGGTGTTTTATATAGGTCCGGGTTGACAGACTTTCAAACGGCTCTAACTTTACGAACACGTTCACTTTAGCTCTGTCATCAATAGTAATTGTTGTGTAATAAAGGTCTATAAATTTATGTGATTTCATTTTGAAGTTGAATCTACCGGTGTTTGTACCATGGTCTTCCACACAATTCTTCTTGCTCTATGGTTAACTCTTTGACATCTCTGATCTTCAACAAACTTTTTTGTAAGAGAAGAAGTTAATGCATGATGTTTTGCATGTTTGAGGCGTGTGTGACCTTGCCGATGTTGTCCTCACCTTCGGCTTGCACCGTCTACGGTCGGTGGATCCTACCTCCTCGTCTCGACCCCGTCCTCCCCTTACCAATAGCAACATGACACTCCCACTTCCACTCTATCCTCTCCCACCGCCACAACGAGTGGCATCCCCACCACCCCACCTAGCCGTCGTCTCGCATGCCACACCACCGTATCACAATCATCCACCTCCCCGCCCAATCTCCTCCTACAGCCGCTTGTGAATAGATATCCTTAATGCCAAAATCTAACCCTTTATTCTTCCTCCCAAGCGAGCAGCACGCAGATGACATATGGGGGTCACGCGAGTGTACAAACACGTGACTCATCGCGTGATAGAGTTTGCGTTCGATCTCCAAATGACTGTTTCCCTGAAAAGATAAATGGTTTGACAGATGGTTTCCATGCATCATTTTTTTATCCTAGGGCTGCATTTGACGGCTTGCGTTGCTACTGCGTCACATTGAGCCTGTTTAATTTCACACCTTGAGACTTCAGTTCATATATGACCTTTAGTCCGGGTTGGTGACATCAAACGGTACTAAAGGAAACTTTTAGTCTGGGACGGTGTTACCAACCGGGACTAAAAGTCTATTAATCCCGGACATAAAATTTATCGAAATTATTGTATATTTTAAGCATCGACCAAAGGTCTGTTTCTCTCTAGTAGTGCGTAAAAGAAAGGAGCAGAAGAAAGATATTAGAACACCAGTCATAACCCAACACTCATTCTATCCATGGGCGACCTCTATTCGTTCACGCACGACCCGTTGCAGCCATCGGTTTGAGCGGTTTCCCTGTCATGCAACGCGATTTTTAAAGGCAACCGACTAGCGTTTCGCTGAATGACTTGCAAACTTCGTCGCCATGATAATGCCCCCCATCTCGCGCTTAATGCATGACCCGCAGCGCCGCAAACTGACAAGGGGTCGGTGCGCATGACGTACAGCAGGGGCCCGGCCGGCCGTTTTGATTATGCTAATGATCATCTGCATCATCAGCTGATCCCGATCGATGACGCGAGAAAAGCATACATGTATGCGAGACCGGCCGATCGGCAGCCACCGAATCCACCACTGGTCGCTCGCCCTTGTAGACCCGTACTGGAACGGGAGTGATTGCGTGCAAGCTGCCAAGCTGGGTGATCTACCGTTCCTTTTGCTCTAGTGGACCGCCGACCGCGGTGGATCCTCTTATTCTGATGTTGTCGCGCAGCCGTCACCATCACCCCAAACTGGTGATGGCTGGTGAGAAGGTCCACTGCCTCACATCACACGAATGGACGCCTGGACGGAGACTGTCCTGGCGGTTCCTAAAGTTACACAGGTACAGGCAATGCGAGAGAAAAAAATATAGCTGAAGGTGGAGTTAGTCAGTGGCTCAGTGCTTGTGCCTGATTGTTAGCAACTGCCAACTGTTTAACTGCTTAATTATAAGCAAACACCAGAGGCCATGCTGCATTCATCCGCACTCCAAATCACTGACCAACACGCAGAGGAAGTACGGGAACGTGAAGAAATGTTGTTGGTGGCCCATAAAACGGACCTCCATTATAACCTGATGAGTAACTGAACGATCAGGTACACGGTTGGTGGACGAAGAACGGAAGGAAAGAAAGAACCCCAAGTGGAGTGCAAATCAGAGCTGGAACACAGCCAAAGCTTAGACTGACCGCACCGGCTACGCAATGGGCATCCTCGAGGAGATAAAAACGCGCAGCGGGTACCCTACACCTGTGCTATCTGCCTCCGCGCGCGCGATTGCTATAGGATGTGCGCTATGCACTTGCTGGCCTGCACGTCTTGATCCTCGTGCCAATACTCTTTTCACTTATAAAAAATATTATAACTCCCGAACGAAATCAAATTAAATTTCGTTTACACCATTAAATTTGTTTCAATAAATCCTTCAAAACAAGATCACATATAAATATATTTAAAAAATATATATTTATAAACATGTGAACTCCACTGTTGGTTGGTAATATAGAGTATGAGATAGAGGATGATGAGTGCAAAAGAAATTTGTATAAAGAAAAAAATCTCGCTGATCAGGATAGAATATTCTTTTTAGAGGATGTACAGAGGACAAAGAATACGGATAGCCTTAAGCCAAACCTGCCAGCCATCAAAGTGGGTGTGACAGAGAACATGACAAGTACTCCCTCCGTTCATAAATAGATGTCATTTTCGCTTCTCGATAAGTTAACGTTTTTAAAATATCAGTAATTATGTATTAAAATATATAAATAATTATGCTAAGTAATTAGTATCATTGGAAAGATCTTTAAGTCTAGTTTTTTAACAAATTTATTTGGAGATATAAATGTTACAAGTATTTTTTACAAATTTAGTCAAAATTAAAAAGTTTTATCTACACATATCTTATAGCGTCATATTTTTTTGAACGAAGTTAGTACTCTAGTAGCATCATGCATGCTCGACACGACTACTGTGTGTACGTGTCCACCCACAGAATTGAGACAGCAGGCACGCAGACGCAGCAGCTCTGCCGCATGGATACGATGGTCGAGCACCGAGCCTAGCGAAACGTAATAGCACGAGTAGAAAACCACACGCGGCGTCTGTGGGCACGGTGTCACGGACACGTCGCCTCTGTCCTCTTGTCCTAGGCCTCGGCCACACCACAACCTGTAAAGCTAGCCAGCACCGCCGCGCTTGGCAGTTACCGCGGTGTCCGCGGCCGTGATCGCAAAAGCGGCGCTGCTGAAAAAAAGGCAGGCCCGGCGGCGCCCCGCCCTGCCTGCGGGCTGCGGTTCCCCCCAGACCGCGACATTTCGGTGTTCAGGTTCAGGCCGTAGACGTAGAGGCCGGGTTCACGGAGTCGCGGTCACGGGTAGGGTAGCGGCATCAGAAGCAGAACGAACAACAAGGCGACAGATCGGCGAGCTGTACGCATTACAAGTCACAAGTGTGGCGAGTATCTGACAACAGCAAGGAAGTTCACTGCCTCGAAGTCTGGGAGTTGCATTTGCAATTCTGCATGTGTACATCCGCCATCCGACTAGAATTTTCAGACTGGTAGGCTACGGAATCTGTTGTAGATAGACCATGAAAAAGGGAAATGTTTATGAAAACTTCGAACAGTGCGTGTATGGAGGCGTGGAATCGGCTTGGGTTGCCAAACTTCCTCGAGTGGCAATGTGGCATACTGGCATAGTACCTTGGCTGCTCACGCTCCATGCGTTGTCAGAGGGCGCCTACGTGACGGACTTTGCTTTTCTACTCTTTCCTCTTCTCTCGTTTAGTTTTTTTTCTACTATCCCATTTATTTGCTGCTTCTTCCTTTCTTTATTGCTATCATTTTGGTTTTCTATAAAATTTACTACGGAAATTTGGTTTATCTCAACTTGTTTATACAAATTTGTTCGCATAAACTTGTTATCGTTTGCTAGAGAGCAGAGACTGCGGTCTTCAAACTTGTTTTCCTGAGTCTTTTATTCAGTCGAAGGCTGAATCAATAATAATGGATAGTTGGGTACAAAACTCTAGTAGATGTTATTTATTAAAAAAAAAGTACGACGAGAAAAGTTACACTAAAAGCTGTGCGAAAAAAAGGTTATGCATAGTTTTTATGTTAGGTAAACTGTGTGGAAAATCTACGTTGTTCCTAAAAGTTGTTGGAAAAAGTTAGGTTGAAAAGGTTATGCTGACAAATTGTTATAACAAGTTTGTTTGCAAAAGTTATGTATAGATTTTGTGTTGAAAACCCATGTTGAAATATTATGCGCAAATTTATTGCGCTTCAAAATAATATAAAGTTGCCAAATTAAATTTTGCTAAAGAGACATCTGGAGTGATTTTGTATTGCGGTTCGTGAAACTCGACCGCAGTAGAATTTAAAGATTGATATGTTTAAGACTGCTCCACAAACTCTGCTCTGTAAACTCCACTGTGGAGTAGCTCCACAAAAAACTGGAGTTTGTGGAGTACATCTTTAGGTGCTCTCACAACTCCACCTTTTTTCTAAAGTTGTATGCGTAGAGCTGAAACCGTTTGGCTAAAAAACGTGGAGCGGAGCAGTCCCAAACATAGTATCGCACCCTTATAAAATGAGCGCACACACATATCTTGCATCTATGAGCACCTTCGAAAGGTTGAGAATTGAATCGACATATCCTGGTATTGACAAAATCACTTCAAATGTCTTGATATCGATGGACTGGTCACCTGTTACATCCTGAAACAAATCCAAAAAAAAAAAAACATGCACCCGCATTAAGTAGATGAGTTGAACCAAGATAGTCAGGTAGACATGTTTCACCAGAAGAAGTAGAACTAGCCAAGTTATGCTTATGCCATAACTTAACATTGGTGAATGGCACTTCAGTTGAATATATGATGAGTAGTTGAAGTCAATGTACCATCGTTTTTTTTGGCATCCCAAGAGTCATAATCATCATGGATTTCATATTGGACTTAATTCTCATTCACCCACCACTAATTTAGGATATTTTTATTGCTTCGTTCTTCATATGGACATCATTTAAAATTATTTAAATCTTTTAGCAGCAACGCGTAGGAAATCTAGTAATATTAAAGATCGGTGACGGGATCACGCATTTCCTAAAAAAAAAGATATAGTGAAACGGCTGACACAAATAATAAGTTTTTGATGCTAAAAAGTGAAAACCCGAAAACAAAGGGAAACCAAAAGGAAAATGTGGTGCAGCATATTCATTGCCACCCCTCTCAAAGCATCTAGTATGAGCTCAACCCAACGTCACAATAAAACAACAAGGAAATGGATCGGTGCAATCCCAAGTTCCCAACTAAAACACAAACAAAATACCCAGAAAATGACAAACAGGAAACAATGAAACACGAGCACGCACCAAATCGCAAAGAGAACCTTATCTGCTCCCCCTCAAGGAAATTCTCAAATTCCTGTCAGCGAGCTTAAAATTCTCGTGCGCTCGATAGGTCTGCGCGCAGAAGTCGCCATCACCTGGAAGGGCGGGCTCGGCTAAAGACGCCAACCGCACGAGAACAGCGACGTCCTGCGCGCTCGCAGCGTTGGGCGGTGCGCGGCGCCACGCGCCAGCAGGGGCCACACTAGCCAGCCAGCGTACCAAACGCACTTCGCAGCTCGTGAACCATGGCGACTCCTCCATTCCCTTTCTTTCTGTTCTCTTCTTGCCCGTGATCGAGCTCCGTTCTTCCTTAAATTCTCCTCCCCATCCCCTTCGCCTCCCCCACCACCTCGCCACACCTGCCACAGCCCTCCAGCTTCCCCGCTCGCCGCAGTACCGGAATGGGCGTGCCACGAGCACGATTCTTGGCCTGCATTGCCGTGGCGGCCATCGTGCTCCTGGCGCCGACGTCGACGTGCGGAGTAGTGGCCGGGCACTCGCGGGGGCTGCGTCCTGGGCGCGGCGCCGGCGCCGGCGCGGGGGAGCCGCCGCCGTTCCCGGTGAACGCGACGCGCGGGGAGATGATCGAGCGGCAGTTCATGGAGTGGGTGCGGTACATGGACGGCCTCCGGCACAGCACGTTCCATCACGCGCTCGCCCGCGCGTTCCCCTCCTACTCGCTCGTCGTCGACAAGAACCCGGCGTTCGGCGACTTCACGACCATCCAGGCCGCCGTCGACTCGCTCCCGTCCATCAACCTCGTCCGCGTCGTCATCAGGGTCAACGCCGGCACCTACACGTACGTACGCCGGGTATCCCGGCCTTGCGCTTGCTTAGCTACCGCTGGTCATGACGAGTGAGTGGCGTGGCCCCGGTGGTGGTGACCGCATCGTGATCGTACCAGCTGCTGCATTGTTTGTGTCGCAGGGAGAAGGTGAACATCTCGGCGATGCGCGCGTTCATCACCCTGGAGGGCGCCGGCGCGGACAGCACGGTCGTGCAGTGGGGCGACACCGCGGACTCGCCGACGGGGCGCAAGGGACGGCCTCTCGGCACCTTCAACTCCGCGTCGTTCGCCGTGAACGCGCAGTACTTCCTCGCAAGGAACATCACGTTCAAGGTACACGTAGCCGGCTGGCACCCCGTTGTTGCCCTACTACGCAGAGAGAGTAGCTTGGTTTGCTCAACCTCAACTCAATTGTCCCTGGCGTTGTTGGGCGGGACAGAACACGTCGCCGATGCCGAAACCGGGGGCGACGGGGAAGCAGGCTGTGGCGCTGCGGGTGTCGGCGGACAACGCGGCGTTCGTGGGGTGCAAGTTCCTGGGCGCGCAGGACACGCTGTATGACCACTCGGGCCGGCACTACTACAAGGACTGCTACATCGAAGGGTCTGTGGACTTCATCTTCGGCAACGCGCTGTCGCTGTACGAGGTACGCCCGCCCGACTCCGTTCTCTTCCTCGGCGATCGCTGTAGAAAAACATGCTACATCATGCAGGGGGTACATACTTGTCCTGTGCTCTGCTACTAGGGGTGCAAATCAGTGTTTCAGGGTGTTAAAGTTGCCTGGGAATCACCGATTTGCGCGATCGTTTTCGGTAGCGTTTCCGAGTAATCCGTTTTCGGTCGCCTGAGATGCTAGAAACAATGCCTGCCGGCGACCTGACCCAAACGTGCCCGCAAAGGCTGGAAGTGTACCACTGGAGTCACGGCCTAGTTTGATTAGAGCCTTTTCCGTGCGCCTTGACACATGGGTTCATAGTACTACCTTGAAGCAATCATCTCCGCACAGGACAAGGGTTTGGCACGTACTGATGACTAGATAAGAGCGTACAAGTCATTGTGCACTGCACTCCCATTTTTTTTTCTGTAACCAAGAAAAGCACTGGCTACACACCTCACCGCTCTACACATTTGTGTGGCTTCCCTAACTTGAACCGGTCAATGTACCAAGTGCCAACGACTGAACACACGTCCACTCGCCGAAAACATCCATACGCATACGCGCACCGGCCGGGACCCCTCCCAAACGCGGGCTTCATTGCAACTGTACACAACTTACTCATCAAACAGCTTCATTGCGAGTCCCGGACCGCGGTAACACGTGCCGGCCGAGCCGGTCATTATTTGGGTCCATTCAATTCGTTCCATGTGCGCGGGATTGGCCCTACCCCACAAAAACTCTACAAGCACACAAGAGTACTCGTAGCTTTAGTTTGTTCCGTGGCCGGCGGCAGACGCCATCGTCAATCGGTCACCAAGCACTTCTCCTGCTCGCGCGGCCTCTTGCGGGTGTCCGTTTGCGACGTTGTGTTGCGCCGCATGACCTGGCGACGGGGCCCGGCGGCGCCACACTGCACTGCGCCCATGGGCGAGCGCATCGCGGCAGCACGACAGCGACGTGCTGCGGCATCTGGTGCTTGCATCACGGGCACGGCGCAAATGTGCCGGCCCTACCAAGCTTTGTCAGTGCACCACAGCAAACTGAGCAGCGTCGTGCACCGACCTACGGATCGGAGTACGTGCAAGTACAATCATGCATGATCCATGACGAATGAACCATACTGCTGATGGTGATGCTGTTGGTGCAGGACTGCCACGTTCACGCGATCGCGCGGGACTACGGGGCGCTGACGGCGCAGAACCGGCAGAGCATGCTGGAGGACACGGGGTTCTCCTTCGTCAACTGCCGGGTGACGGGGTCCGGCGCGCTCTACCTGGGCCGCGCCTGGGGCACCTTCTCCCGCGTCGTCTTCGCCTACACCTACATGGACAACATCATCGTCCCCAACGGATGGTACAACTGGGGCGACCCCAACCGAGAGCTGTACGTCCCTCCACCTTCGACCTTGTTTGGATGTGCATGTATCACCTTTAAACAACATGTGTTGGAGTGTATTTGAACTAATATCCACTCTAAATCATGTGATTTAAAGGAGATACATGCGCATCCAAACCAGGCCTTCCCTGCATCTCCTTCCATGTCCATCCTCTGCTCGCGAGATCGCCGCAGAAGCATCTCATCACGCCTGCTAGCTGTTGCCCCATTGCCATCTGGGGCTACCCGACGCCAGGCGTGCTCGATGGCCAAAGCTGGCCATGCTACGAGGCCTTTCGAGTTTTGCCACAAGTCTCATCTAAGATCTAACGGACTCCATGCCTTTTTTTTTTGTGCGCTTTGTGTTTTTGGTATGGAAAGCAAACGAAGATCAAGCTCAGCTACTCAGCCATCTTTGCACGTACGTAGACGAGCTACCTGCTGCTGCAGTTGTGCTGTAGCCTGTAGGTTCATGACTGATAAAGGTGTGCACAGCGCAGACAAAGCGTCAAGCGAGCACTCACTTCCATTCCGGTTCTGGTGAATCATCCGTTCGCACGGGTGGCCGCCCTCCTCGTCTCGTTCTGATCGTGGAGGCTTTTTACAGTAGATTCGATTCCCGCTGCCCGGCCGGCACAGGCGCACGGGCAAAAGCACAGTCCTATCCTATTCCTAAATGCCAGAGGCTACCAAAACTTTTCGTCCCAGATCCCAAATATAACATCGCGTGTTGTTACTGCTACTGCAGGACGGTGTTCTACGGGCAGTACAAGTGCACGGGCCCGGGCGCGAGCTACGCCGGTCGGGTGGCGTGGTCGCACGAGCTCACCGACGACGAGGCCAAGCCCTTCATCTCGCTGAACTTCATCGACGGCACCGAGTGGGTCAGGCTGTAATTGTAAATCTCGCAGTCGCTCACGGTCACGGCACGCCAAACCATGCATGTAAAGAAACAGAGTTACTGTAGACAGTATACAGAATCAAATCTCGATGCAGCGTATCGGTGGAATGAGCTTTTTTGCCGTGCGTACTGACCGAGTACAACTGCTGTGTCATTTGTCACCGAAAGATAGACGTCAACGTCTGCATGTGCCAGGTCCGTCCGTCCGTCCGTGCGGATTCGGCGAGAAGACACAAACTTCTCTGCCTAACCAATTTCATCGGCACATGATGCTAGTGGCAATTTCATCATAAATATACTTCGGTATACTAGCAACAGCAAAATATAATGGTGAATTAAGGAGCATATTTTAATATATTACTGATTAAAGGCCTAAAAACGAAGTTTTAATGTTAAATTCTTGCTATGAAAAAAGATAAATAAAAACTAATATAAATATCTTCGTAGATCCAAATCACTCGAGTTTCCCTATATTACCCAGCATCGATTATTGGTAATCAAAAGCATCAACAATTGATACCATATATTTGTAATTAATTTTCTCCACAAGAAGGCCCGATTGCAAACCTGAACTGACACCATGGTGGCTCTCACACCCCTCTTATTTATATTTCCTCGCCCAAATCTTCTATTGGCAAAAATAGCAACGCTTTCCAACACACCCAACAACAGCTAACTATTCCTCGATTGGATGTCATTAAGTTCGTCATCAGACCAGCTAGCCACATTCTATTCCCCTCCCCCAAGCATAGCCTCATCGCCCCTCGGACTTTTTTTTAGATCAAAGGCTCGGCCCTACTTTATTAGAAAGCTTAAGTTTGAAGCTCCAATCACCACTGGGGTTACCAATTTACAATTGCGAACGAGAAATAGTGGGTAGGCTCAAAGCCTAAGCCCAAAAGAGCATACCTCTAAACTAACCTTAACATCCAGAAGACTAACAACAAAACATAAAAGACTTAGCAACATCTTACAACTAGATAAAAAAAAGAACCAAATCCACTGACCAAAAAGACAACAAATTCAAACCTCTGGTAGGCCGTGTTGCAGCTTTCCCGCTATTGTTTCCGCCATGACATTAACTTTTGGCTTCAAAAGTGGCTTCCACGACTTAACCAACAGAATTGTCTTGTGGATGGTAGTCTTCGAGCGTGCCGGGACCTTGTTATTAAAGATGACATCGTTTCTCGTCTTTCAAAGAGTTCACATATCGCCTTCAAATGCAAATAAGGTCAAACTCCTCAACGGCTCAACCTCATGTAGATTGCCGAGCACCTCTACAAATAGAGCTTCAAAAGAATTGGATGATTTAGCCAACCCTAAAAATGTCCAAATGAACAATGCAATTGGACACTGAAACAAAATACGGTCAGAGATTTCTAAACTATCACAGCTCTTGCAATGTGGTTACCTAGATCACTTCCTCTTTTCAGCTATACTCCACATTGTATCTTATCAAGTTAAGCCATCCACAAGAAGATTTTAACTTTAAGAGGGGCTCCACATTGCCAGAACACTTGATCCCTCTGTGAAATCAACAATTAACAATGATACATTCTTCCTTTATTTGATCCTCTCCCTATCAATTTCTTTGGATAATTTGATGCATGACTAACTAAAGAAGGGAACACCTCAATTTCAAGGATTTATCATTTAGTCTTCTCACTTTTGTCTAATTGTCTTATTGTATACCTTCTGATACAAGGTGCATATTAAAATGCTCAGCTTTTCCTTTAAAAATTAGTACTATGGTTGCTTCTTTGACACAATAGTTATGCAGTTCTCTGTGTCCATCGATCCATCTAATGAGTATAGGAGCACCGACTGCACCATTTCAATTGCTTGTTGATCGCTTGGGTCCTAATGGATCTTATGGGGCATAGGCAAGGAAGCTTTGCAATGAGAGAGGTACGAGTAGAAGAGAGAGGATGGATCTCACTAGTGAGTGGGCTCATGGCCTTCTCGATGCCTAAGTCCAAGTCCTCTAGCCCCAGCCGCATCTATGGTGAAATTGGTTTGGATAATCCTCCGTTGTGATCTCCTCCAAATCCGAATTTTAAGGATATGAAGCATGCAGATGTGGAAAATCTGAATCTAATTATTTTAAGGATTATGTTTTAATGTTGTAGTCACACATCTCTCTTATAATGTGCCACGCTACCTGATGTGAGGGAGGGGTAGTTGCACTCCTTCAAACGTTGGGTGTTGCGAGGTGTGGGGGCATGAATGGGAGCAGGAGGGTGAAGAGAGTAATGTGCATGTACAATACAAGCAGTGGTGTGTGCGGATGTAATTGCGATGATTTACCATAGGGTACATCATCTGCTGTTAGCATCTCAGAGCAGACGTTCGGGCGCTAGCAAGACAACTACTCTTGTGGTCTCGAACATCTTACCTTCACAACCCGCACCACCTTCAACTCTCCCAAACTTTTAAATTACTTCTTCGATTTGAATTATTTTTCAAGGCGATTTCATATTTTTAGTTAAAAAAATTATGTAAATGCATGATAAGATTTTAAAACCACGAAATATGTCTAAGCTATTTTTTTTAGAAAATCCTGGAGATGGATTAGATCACAAAAAATCCACATAAAGTAGTATTTTTTGACTTAATATAAAGTAGTATTTAGAACTTGTTAAAGTATTTGTAGGAGCTACCAAAAAATATATTTAGCTCTAGAAAATTGGGACGATATCCATAAAAAATGCGGGAAATTCCCAAAATATTGAATTGGTGTCTAAATGTTTTTTTAAACTACCAACAACAAAAAAAAATATAAGTGTCGGGTACCTAATTTAACGGTACAGTTTCAAAAATAATCAACAACCATATGAGGGGGAGCGAGAAGCCCATCGGAGGCAAACCGTCACGGCCCATCGGCCCGCAGGACGAAAAGCGCGGGGGTCGCCACCTAGTCGTCCCACGAAGGCAGACGTGCCCCGGGCAGACGTGCCTTGGGCGGGCTCGACTCCGCCTCGCCCGACGTCCTGAGGGAAGACGTGCCCATAACTCCCTCCACGTCGGCATTCCCTCGCTTAAACCAATCTGTGCCTTCACGGCAAGGCCGTTGGTTCCAGGAGACGTGTAAACAGTAGAGGAAAGACCTCTTTACCCCTATACGAAGGGATAAGATCGCTAGTCCTTAGCTGCTGACGTCGCGCTCTTTATAAGATAAGAACGGAGGTACAGAACCACGTAGAATCGTACACCCCGTATAATCTGGGGCTCATGATAACACTCTGGCTCCTGCCCAAACGAAGACATCTCAAGTTCCCCAATCGGGATGGGACGAAGCAAGGCACCTGGACAGGACGGAATCATGCCTCTCGCGAGGCGGAGACAACCTCACACATCCCCGGCCCCTACAGGAGCTCATCAAACGAGAGTACAACGGGTACAGTAGGACCTTCTGAATAACGGAGTCCATTGGCCAAGCGTGGAGGAATCTCACCGTACGCAAAAAGAATTGAGGGAAGGTACAAACGGTGTACCGGCGGACGAAGCTGTAGGCATCCATGCCTCTATCCACTACGGGCTTAACCGGACCCCCCCCCCCCCCTCGTATTCTCCGGCGAAGCGGTGGAAGGCCGACACGACACCCATCCTCCGACCAAGTACGAAGACAATAAGAATATAGTATTATGGGTACTCCGCATCCTTCTCGGAGAAGACAAAGACATCGTCCTCAGGAATATACTACTCGGTGCACACTTGTAACTCCCCCACCCTCCTTGCTACTATAAAAGGAGGGTGAGGGGGGACGACGACGAAAATCATACAATCGGACAATCGAAGAACAACAAGCATAGAGCTAGAACACACTCATACACCAACGCACTCAGAGACTTGGGGCTCATACCCCCTCTCTCGACCAAGCTTGTAACCCCCTCTAAGCAGAGATAAGGAACACGAGCAGCTACACACTGAACGTATGGATTTCTTGCCCGAACCGGTATAATCCTCTTGTCTCTTTGTCTCACCATTCGGAACCCGACACACGTACAAATTTACTTGTTGGTAGTTTCTAAACACCGACAATAAGAATCAACCTGCAATTTTAGTGATCAATGCATTCATGCTAGTTGCATCTCATGTTTTTATTGTAGAAAGTTTAAAAACATATTTATACATCGATTAGAATGTTTTGAAAAGAAATCTAGATTTTTATAATTGTTCCCATTTTCCTAATAACCCAAAAAAAATTAATCTCTTAGAGATACGCTCACACGTTTTAAATATTCTTTTTAGATTTGTGTCAAATTCTGTCTCTAGGGTTTTTTCTCGATTTTTTTAGAAACTTAGAGACATTTTTCACGATTTAAAACCTATATCATGTATTAAAGTTTTTTTTTAAAAAAAGAACCAATGGATTGAGAGGGTAAGGTGCCAGGTTTTAAAGTTTGCGGAGTAATAACTAAAATCAAATCACGGGCCTACGGTCACGGCTAGAGTTCAGAAAAGTAAAAATACCTTTTCCATCGAACGTGATAATACCTATGCTGGTCATGGATTAAAAAAGAGAGAATATTGTTGTTTTTCTTCCTAGGGCTGGCAATAAATTAATTACAGAGATGGAGTACGATGGGAGATGAAAAGAAGTGAAGTTTAGAATTATAACAAATGGATGGACATGGTTTTGTCCACGTTTCTTGTGCGCGAATGAACTCGTGACCCCTTAGCTCGTGAATCTAATTTAGCTGCGTCTGCTTAAAACGTTGGATCGGCAAAATCAACGGAAGCGAGTTGGGCTCCCGGCCCGTTAGGGTTCGCCCTGGTGCTCCCCACGGAGCCGCCGCCGCCGGCTGCCACTCCGGCGCCGGCGGCCCCCACCCCCACCCCACCTCGTCCCCCTCCTCATCCCTCTCTAGTTCACCTCCTTCTCCCGCCCTCGGCCCTCATCTTGGCGGAGCCACGCGTGGCCATGGTGGTCCGGCTGCTCGGGCGCCGCCTGTCCCCGACGTGCAGGCGATCCCCACGCCGCCGGATGTGTCCGGCCCCGCCAGCACGGCCAGCGCAGTCGCCGGTAGCGCTGCAGCCGTGGGATCCGACACCGAGGTGCCTCCGCGGCCGTCCCCGCCCCCGCCGATTACGGCCACCACGGCGGTCCTGCTGATGGCGCCGGGCCCTGCCGCCGCGGCCACTCCGTCCACGCCCCCGTTGACGTCGGGTCGTGTCTCCGAGGCCGCCCCGTCCAGGCCGCCGTCGACGTCGGGCACTGCCGCCGCGGCCGCCCCGTCCAGGCCGCCGTCGACGTCGGGCACTGCCGCCGCGGCCGCCCCGTCCAGGCCGTCGTCGACGGAGGGCTTCACCGCAGCGGCCGCCACCTCCAGCAGCAACACCATCAGGCTGGTCCCTGTCTCACCGTTGCCGTCCTCGTCGGACGGTGATCTGCTGTTGAGGACTGTGACGTCGCCCGGACAGCCTTGGGCCGCCGTGGCACCGCCGGCCACCCCTGCTCCCCGCTCTCCCCGGCCGCGACTCCCTTCTACCCTGGTTGCTCCGCTGGTGGGTGCTCCAAGTGCCGTCGGTGGGCGGACGACGATGGTGATAAGTCCGACGGCGACCATCCCAGAACCTACCTCAACGCCGTTCTTCATCCGGCGAAGACGGTAGCTACGTCCCGCTGCGCGCCCAGACTCGTCCAGCCGTGGATCGGGGCAATGGCGGGGCGGACGCAGGACGACGCAGTCCTAGGCGAAGGCGGAGCAGACGTAGCCGGCCGCGCCCCCAGTTGGTGCACGGCTTGCCTGCTCGGCCATCGGATGATCGTATCCCAAGCCACCGACGCCTTGGCCGCCGCGGACGGGTCTCCGCCCCCAACGTTGATGGGTGGTGGGAGATCCTCTCGCGGCAGGAGACAGGTGAAGAATCATGGCCCTAGTTGGTTTCGGTGATTAACGACAATTAGAGATTATTATGGCTAACGTGTGTTTTGCAGAGGCTATGCGTAGCTTGGCCATAGTGATCAAGGAGAATTGGCTCGAATGGTCATCACTTAGCCCCCAAGATGGATATCGTTTCGGTTCTCAGGAGACATGATGAAGACCCTAAAATGATAGGCTAAGTGGCATAAGGAGATGAAGGGCACTTAGAATTAGATAGGGCTTCTCGTTTTGCTTTTGACCGTACTATTAAGAGGGGTTGAGATTAGTAGCTTGACTTAGGAAAGCTTCATGATTTAGGTGTGGTGCACACTTGTCTTCCTTAGCTCTAAGCAAGCCTATGGTGACCGTAAGATAGCCTAGAACAACTTCCATATTCGTTTTCTGAGCGTCGGACGCTCCTGGCAGGGGCGCCGGACGCTGTCCGTCGCGTCGGACAAAGGCGTCGGACACTGGGTGATTGAGTCCACAGCGTCTGTCGGCCTTCCAGAGAGGTTATTTTCTGGCTGAGTTTTTTCAGGGTGCGTCGGACGCTGTCCGTCGGCCAGGCGTCGGATGCTGGGAAGAGCGTCCGTCGACCTTCCAGAGAGGGTGTTTTTCAAACCTAACCAGAACTCAGCGTCGGATGCTGTAGTTGAGCGTCCGTCGCCCAGTGATGTAGCGTCCGTCGCTGGGAACAGTGTGTCAGGACTAGCCGTTAGACAGAGGCGTCGGACCATCCGTCGCCTCAACTATGAACAGAAACTAGTCGTTGGGCATGCGACGGACCGTCCGTCGCCTAGTCGATGGAGCGTCCGTCGCCAACTTAAATTGCCAGCCCGAGGCAGTTTTCAGAGGGTCTATTTATAGCCCCTCCCACTTCTCTCCCACCTGGCCTTTGCTCATTTGAGTTGCTGAGTTTGTTGAGAAGGTTGGGAAGAGAGCAAGAGCCCTAGAGAGAGAGAGAGTGATTCGCGAATCCATCCATCCTCTCTCTAGTTCATCCAAGAGTTCAAGTGTGCATCCTCTAGTTGTGAAGCTTGAGTGAGTCAAGCGAAGATCGAGGCTTGTTACTCTTGGTGATCGACATCACCTAGACGGTCCGGTGGTGCTCGGAGGAAGGTGATCGCCGGAAGATTGTCGGCGGCCCTTCTCCATCGACGTTTGTGATCGGTTGTGGACGATTCACCGAGCCGGAGTGGCGAAGAATCAGCCCGTAGAGAGCACTCATCCCTTGCGCGGGATTGAGGGGGAGCTATACCTTGCGAGGTGCTCCAACGAGGACTAGGGGGGAGTGTCGACTCCTCGATACCTCGGCAAAACATCGCCGTGTCAAGCATCTCTTTCCCTAGCTCTTTATTACCGCATTACTTTCCGCACTTGTCTTTCATCTCATACTAGAATTGTGTAGGAAGTTTTCGCTTTCCATTGACTTGCTACCGCTTTCTAGCTAGGACACACAAGCGGTAGGCACTAGGGGGTTAATTGGCTCTTTATAGGCTTAATTCTTGTTTAGAAATTAAAAAGAGCCCAATTCACCCGCCCTCTTGGGCATCTTGATCCTTTCAACAGGCCCTGTGGCCGCCTTGGTTGAGCATCGCCAAGTGCAGCTCCCGCAGGCCCGGAGGATCCCCGCAGAGCTCCACGCCAAATGCTTCAACTGTCTCTCCTACTCACATCGTGACGCAACTTGCCGGTTGCCGCGGCGTTGCCTGCGTTGCCACGGCTTCGGGCACCTCGCCAGGGAGTGCAAGCGGCCTAGGTCTCCTACGGCCACTGCGGCGAAGGACGGCTTGCCGCGACGCTCTATCCACTTTGTCAAGTCACCGGCCTCCCAGCAAGCGCTCCATGGCGGCCCGCCGAACTCGCTTGGGGCCATGCGGGGTGCCGCGGGAGGGGGGGGGGCGGTGGAATCCGAAGACGACGTTGGCGGCGCCGGAGTGCGCCAGCGTTGGACGCCTGCATGGGTGTGCCCTTCGACTTAAACGACCACGCCGCTGCAACACACTACTCCCTTGCGCCAGATCCACTAGTGGTGGAGCTGTGCGTAGTCAGGGAGCCTCCGGCATGGGTCGACCCCATGTTGGAGGAGCTTGCCGCTTCGCTCATCCTGACCACCCCGCCTCTTCTGCTGGTTGCCTCTCAGGACGTGGATGTATAGCTGGTGGACACCTGTCCTCCGGCGAAGGGTGCACAGTGGACGACCGACGCGCCTCTGTTGTCGCCTGTGCAGGGGCAGACCGGTGCCGTGGAGGGTGAAGCGTGCTCTGGCGACACCCTCCCGAACGCGGAGCCAGCCACACCGCCCCGACGCACGTGTCCTGTGCTGCTCAACGCCGAGCCTACCACCGTGGACGTGACGATCAAGGCTACGACGAACGTCGTCAACAGGACTCCATCATCGGCATCGGCTGAGAGACGACTCAAGCGCTTCACCGAGCAAGTCAAAAAGCCAAGACAACCGCCTCTGTTGGAGCTACCCATAGTGGATTCGGCCTATGGCAGGTACGCTCCGCCATCGTTCCCCACGCGAAGCAAACGGATAGCGGCGTAAAACACATCTCATATTCCAGTTTCCAAGCGAGGTGAGTACCTTATTACAAAGCGCTTGGGGCTCACCAGTGGGATGTCACCTCCGTCGACGTCGGCCGTCAAGGCGTACGACGAGATGTTCAGCGGCGACTCCAATGTGCAGGCGTTCTGCGAGTTGTTCCCACCCGTCGGTGACATGGGCCCTCGCAAGCAACGTCGCCGCCGTTCGGCAGCCCGTCCATAGGCCCCCTAGCTGCAGTCGCAATCTGGGTTGATCTAGATTCAATGTAATAGCATAGTTTGTTGTTTACTAGGGAGGGTCTGAGCATTCATGTACAACTTTTTGTCCCCCTAGGACACCGTTAAGGCGTGTTGTATTGAACTTTTCCTCTATCTTAATACAAAGACGTGCAAACCTTTTGTGTGATTGAAAAAAAAAAGTTGGATCTCGATTAGGTTTTTCGCCGAAAAGAAACAAACTCTAGAATTCACTCAGTTTGAATGACCCGATCATCTCGAAACAATTCACGGGGTCAGATATATACAGAGTGCTGAGTACTGAGTACAGTGTCAGTGTGTGCGCGCGCAGTACAGTGTATTTGTTATATACGTAATACGGACTACGGAGGCAAAGCATACCGTACCGTTCACTTCAATTTACAGTCCCAAGAGTATCCTATTCCAGTGTCCAGTGTCCACTGCTCCAGTCAACAGTCATCTTGGGCTCCAGCAGTCCAGCGTACGGTATTTAACATGGCTTCAAGCTTTTAGAAATTCTTGCTATCGATTATCGAAGGATTTTCTCCTGTGCCTAGGAAAAGCGAGTGGTCAGTGCTACGATTCTCATGGGAGGCTTAATTTTCAAGGATAGGAATTAGTTTATTGTTTATAGAATAAACATAGAAATAGAAACAAATCTTTCATTTCGAAGGCGGCTTTGGTGAAATCTGTTGGTTTATATGGGATTGTCCCATTATGAATTCTCAAAGGCCATGAAGAAATCTTAAAAGCTCATTCATATGGTCAAAGAGTGAAAGTGGGAAACCTTTAGTCCACCTTATTGGTGAATGTTGAGATAGTCATGCTTAAATATAAAAGTCATCTTCACTTTCTCAAGTCTAGTCTGAGGATGAGGAAAAAAACACATACTTTCTCTGTATCCTAATTAGATGACATTTTAGACAAGCTTTGAGTCAAACATTGAGATTATAAATCATCAATAACTTTTAAGTTGTTGAGATTTCAAATGTGGAAATTATATAAATAGATTTGTCTTGAAAAATACTTTTATAAAAGTATACATATATCATTATTTCATAAATATTTTTATAAAAATAAGAGGTCAAAGTTGTGTTTAGAAGACTGTATCACTGTCCAAAACGTCATCTAATTAGGATACGGAGAGAGTATGTGCGCATTTTCGGGACAGGCCAGGCGGGGCAAGGACGAGGGCGTGCGGCACCGATGTGAATGGTTCACTGAAATTCAGCCCCTGGCCTTGCGGGGGCACAACCTCCTTTTGCAAATTTAGGTTTTTACTTGGTCTAAGTTACCGGCTTATCACATGTCGTCCATCGATCAGTTTGGAGACAGGGCCATGTCAAGTTTTTAGTTCTTGTTGGAGGCCTTCCAAGCATTGTCTGCCATACAAATACATTCCACCCCTCCGGAGTTCAACATCGGACACCTATCGTCATGAACCAACCGAGAGCAAGAAGCAACATCAAGGTGGTGTAGGCCTCGTCACTTCCACAACAGGTTAAGCATGATCACATTGAGGGCTTTCCCAACACAAGCAAATGGAATCGTTAGCCTCGTATAAATGTAGTCTTTCACCTATGCAAGAGATGAAGCAAAGCAACACTCCATTTAACACCATCTTGGTGTCTCTACTCTTACAGAGCTAAAAGCTTGCTATGCTGCAACCTTTTTGCTTTCCTCTGCACCCAAAGCTCTTAGTAGCTTCTGCAAGATACTATTCACCTCCGCGAGACCACCAACATCCATGATTTGGAAGTTGAATGCAGATGTGGAGTCCGGGACAGCCCTCCATGCTGTCGTAAAGAAGCCCTGACAGAGTCCGCTGAGGCACTAATGATCATTGTGGTCGAGTTTAGAGTGAAAGTATGAGTAGCTTCGACTTTGAATAGCAAAATTCAGCCCTATCCTAGGTTGGCAAACTTTAGCCATAGCAGCCACTTGTCACCGCCAAGAACGGGCACATTGCGTCCTAACGACATAACAACTTCACACGAAACACTCAATCCATGACCAAATGGTCAACGTGAGGCATCATGCATCAACAAAGGTAGAGGCCTCATTGAACCCAAAGAGCAATAGGTGCAAGGTAAGGCCCATATCCAACAACTCTTTAGAGGACAGATCCAGTGTTTAGCGAACTGTGAGATCCAGCGCAAACGAACACAAACATAGTTCGATACTTCTAGTGTATGCATCGATTTGTGGGTCACATTTAATAGTAGAAAAGATACTCTCTCTCCTCTGTCCGCTCTCATTTCTTCTGCAGTTGTTAGTTGTAGAGTGCAGTAGCAAACATATGAAATATTAACTTTAGTTCGGTGTTTACAATGTTGATGGTTCAATCTGAGTAGTCCATGGTTCGATTTTAAGCCTACATTAGAGCTGCTCTAAGTGGGGGATGACACCGAGTGTGATGATGTGGATCGTCCATGAAGAAAAGAAGAAAATTGACTATTTGCCATGTTGAACGGTGAGCTTCGCAAGTTTATCATTTTCATTGTTGGCTTCATAAATTTGTCATGTACTTCATGGGCTTTTTAGTTTTTTTTTATACCATACCCCTATTCATCTGTTTTTTTTTTTCCAAATTTTAGGCACGTAAAAGGACAATCTTGCCCCAAGGCACTCGGCCCACAATCCCTAATTTTTACGGTCCAGATTTTAGTGATCCACAACAACCGGGTCCAAACAAAGAACTAAAGCAATGCATTGCTGCGCTCTAACCTGCTAATAACTAGATAGCCGGTACCACTATCTGACAATGCGTTAGCTTCATCCTCCACATGAGATCACTTACACGACCAAGCAACAAGTGTGTACAAGTATGTTTCAACATCTACACTCTTCTGTCAGACTGTGACTTGCTGTCCGGCTGCCCCGTGTCATCCTCCACTCACTCCGTGACTTGCTAGGTGTTTTAGCGTCTATGACTAACGAGTATGTACAATTCCGTGCACTCGTCTTGTACTAAACAGAAACAGAACAGTTTCTCATCACGTTGCTTGATCACCAGAAGCTGTCCAGGTAGTAGTCTCTGGCCACCTCGTCGCTGACCCTGATCCCGGAGAAGCCGGCCGTCCGTGTCGCGTCCGAGCACTGGAAGCAGAACTCGCCGCCGTGCGCATGCGAGCACGACCTCCTCGACGCCCTTTCTCGGGTGACGCTCGTCCTCGGCGCCTTCTCGGCGTCCGTCGCCGCCTGCCGCTGCCTCGGCGCGCTGTGGCACCGCGTCCTGGCCGCGGACGACGCGGTGCCGGCCATGTACCGCGGGCTGACGAGCGCGTCCCGGTCCCGCGCCGTGGCGCGCCGCCGCCGTGGCGTGCTGGCCAGGCTGTGCTCGACGCTCTTGGCGGGCGAGGAGTCGTAGGAGCCGAACCGGGGCATGCTCTGTGCAGTCTTGGAGCCCCGGGTGTCGTCGCACTCGCGGGCGCTCCGCCGGAACGAGAGCCGCGCCGGCTGCTGCTGCTTGCCCCCGGGGAGAGGCGAGCACGACGGCGTCGGCGCCGCGTGGCGGTGGTACTCCGGCAAGTTGTCCGGGTTGTACCTGCTGGTAATCCGCGAGGACCGGGAGCGTAGGTGGCAAGTGTCCATCTCCACGATCCGCGGGCTGCGCTCGTAGTTGGAGTCCGTGCTGTCAGACAGCATCCGGCGGTGCGCCGGCGGCGTCGCCAGCGGCTTCATCTGGACGTCCCGAGCAAAGATCCTCTCCTGCACGACAAAGCACCATATATAAGATAAAAAAAAAACCAGGCTCCGAGGTGCAACTTCGTTACCACGAACATCGTTAATCATTCAGCAAAAGTTACAAAAAAAAAGTGGATTACTTCTTGTTCCATGGATTTCCGGTACGAAGCACTCTTGACGGCGATGGAGTCGGCTTGCAGCCGCATGAGCGTCTGCAATCTGTGCAGCGTCGTGGCTGCCTGCTTCCTCACCAGGTAGCCCCGTACCAATGCCTGGATCTTGACCAGTGACCGGAGAGCTCGAAGCGCTCTCCTCGCCTGACACCAAGGATTCAAACCCAATGGCCAATGTCAGACTTCCCCTCTAGGCCAAAAAGTGTTTATTACACTACAGTATTAAACAACTCCGGATTAGGTAATTAGGCTTATGTCAGGCTACGTGATAATCAACTGCTCTGACGCCAAACAGAAACTTTGTAGTACGGTAAAGTCTTCGCCAACGCAGAGGAACACGGTAAACAATTGCACGACGGATCAACGTGCAGATTTTGTATAATACCGACAACGCAAGAGTTAACAAACGACCATGGAAAAGAAAAGGGAGCAGGAGCAGAAGTGACATCACATACAACAACAGCCTAGTCCACCTAGCCAAGCAGTAACAACTAACAAACAAAAACGCTGAACAATGTAGCAAAAATACACTGAAAGAGGTATCTGCATCGTTGCACAAAAAGAAACTCATGGCTTTTTTAAAAAAAATTTTGGAAAATTATATATTTTTTTAAAAACATTACTTCTTATTATGTACTCCTTTCATCTTAAATTATAAGTCATTTCAAAAATTTTGAAAAGTCAAAGTTTCTCAAGTTTGACCAAACTTATATAACAATATAATAATATTTATGATGTCAAACAAGTATCATTAGATTCGTTATTAATTATATTTCCATAGTATACCTATTTGATGTTATAAATCTTTATAGTTTATCTATAATTTTTTGTCAAACTTAAAATACTTTGACTCTTTAAGATTCTTGGAATGAATTACTATTTGGGATGGAGGGAGTACGTGCGTATGAGTGAACAAAAGCTAGGAAGATATGAGAACGAGAAGAACAGACGGAGGCTCGGGACTATCGTACCAGGTAGCCTCTGAATGTTTTCTGGATCACGACCGCGGCACGGTGATCTCGAGTTCTCGCGTCCTCCCTTGGCCTCACCAGTTGCGACCATTCCACCGCGGCAGGAGGAGCGACGGCGTCCTGACCCGACGACCGCGCGCCGCCGTCAGCTCCGCTCTTCCTCTGCTTTGCGAAGCTCCACCTCTTCTTCTCCGTCTCATGCAGGCCGTCGCTCCCGACATGGTTCGCTTCGAGTCCTCTGTGCTCTTCCTTTCTGCCCGTCAGTAGCTGCTTGAGCCATCTCACGATGCGCCTCATGCTGCGGCAATTCTCTGCGCACGAGCACGCAAGGAACGAAGAAATCGATCGGTGAACGAAAGGAATGGGGTTTTATTCAATCAAACAAACAAAAAACCAAAGGAATGGGGGCGCAAGCGTTACAGCAAAGGAAGATCAACAGGCGAAATTCATCTACAGAGGAGCAGAGCAATCAAAGAAAAGAAGAACGGGGCGCTGCAGATGGGAATTTCGGTGGAAAAAAAAACTACACTCAGATGAGAAATATCAGCAAGCGAAGAAAGCGGCAAGCTTTGGGATGGATGGGCGATGACACGGCGAGCTATGCCTCCAACTAGAGGAGGGGAAAAGCTAGAGGGCGTTTGCGTTTGGTTTGAAAGCGGCCGAAGGATGAGACACCTGGAGCAAGAAACACCGGATACAACCTTTTTTGTTCCGTAGGCAAAAAAAAGCCAGACGACTGCCAAAAGGGAAAAAGGCAGCGAATTGTACAGAGGAATCCTTGGGGAGCGGATTGGACTTGAAGAAGCAAAACGAAAAGAAGCTCAAGCTTGAAGCAGCGTCAGAAAGAACCTCGCGAGATCAAAGCAGGAGACTTCGCAGAGCAAGCAGCGGCAAAAGAGGCGGCTTGGAATTAGGCAGCAAATTACAGGCAGAGGAGAGGAAGCCGGCGAGGTTTACGCGCGGGGCGTCGTGCGGTGGAACCCCGAAGAGGAAAGCGCGCTGCTAATCTTTTCGCTGAAAACCACGCGCGGATCAGCCTCTCGAACCGTAAGGCCATCCGCAACAATCCTAGCTAATTGGTAGCTACGAGCCATCCACCTCAGCACTAAATAGCTAGCAATCCGTACAACTATCTATATAGTGTTAGCTATTTGTTATTTTTAGTACTTTCATACACAGAGAAAGAATAAGTGTGCTGTGAACATTATCTTTGTGCCTCTCTATGTGGTGTTACACTAAACATCTCATCTGAAAAAACATGTCATCTCAATATAACCAACTGGTAGCAGCCATGACAACATGGACAAGATTTTGAACACAACAATAAAATAAAATGTCCATTTATTACCATATGATGAACTGATAAATATGACTCAAGTCATTTCATTATATGGCCAACTAAAGATAAACAACCAGTACATCCAAAGGTTTTAAACATAAAAATAAAATAGAATGTTCATACATTACTACATAATGGACTAATTGATAACCATGACTCTAGCCATACATATTTATCCCAGGCCACAAAAGCAAACTGAACAGCTAACTGCATTGTTGAGGAAGAAGCACCAAAAGCCAGAAGTCAACCTCCATCATAGCCTACTAGAAATGTCAATCAACCTCATACCAACCAATCTGAAAAAAGAAAACAAGAAGTAAGTCATCTTACTCAATATAATTAACAATACCAATAAAAAAAGAAATTCATGACATATCTTACGTGAGATTGTTATAAAAAAAGTTAGTAGTGGGGAACCCTATGGCCAAAACGCTGCCAAATATGCTCAATTAAATCATTTTTAAGTTGAGTATGGACAGAGCGAGCATGGATAGCAGAATTTCTACGTCGAACATCATTGAAGCATGGGTTACTGTTTGAGGCCTTTTGCACTTCAGGAGGGAGAACAACGGATTGCCCAGGAATTGCATTCAGATCAATAGAATCCTTAGTCATTTCTCCCTCATTTTCCACTATCATGTTGTGGAGAATAACACAAGCTTTCATGATCTGTCCAATAATCCTTGTGCTTCAAGATTGTGCTGGACGGCGCACAATGTTGAAGCGAGCTTGCAGAACGCCAAAAGCACGCTCCACATCTTTCCTTGCACCTTCTTGTTCTGCTGCATACACCTTATGCTTGTCTAGTTGAGGCGAATTTATAGACTTCACAAAGGCTGCCCATTTTGGGTAAATTCCATCGGCTAGGTAATAACCAGTGTCATATTGCCTACCATTGACAGAATATTGAACCCGAGGAGCTTCACCCTTTATTGCCTCAAGAAACAAAGGAGACTGATTGAGCATATTGATATCATTATTAGACCCGGCAACACCAAAGAATGCATGCCAAATATGGAGGTCATATGAAGCTACCGCTCCAAGGATCATGGTTGGGAATCCATAGCGACCAGTGGTATATTGCCCCTTCCATGCCACTGGACAGTTTTCCCATCGCCAATGCATACAATAAATACTACCCAACATTCCAGGGAATCCATGAGACTCTCCAACTTGGAGCAAACGCTCCATGTCTTCAGGTGTAGGGCGTCGTAGGTACTCAGAGCCGAAAACTTCAACCACCCCTTGCACAAATTTTTCCAAGCACTCAAAAGCAGTGCTCTCTGCAACCTTTAAGTACTCATCAAGCATGTCAGCTGCAGTCCCATATGCAAGCATACGGATTGCTGCTGTGCACTTTTGCAGTGGTGAAAGCCCCAGGCGATTAGTACAGTCTACCCTTTGAGTGAAATAGGGAGACCAACTGCCCAGGGCATCCACAATGCGTAGAAAAACGTGCCTTCTCATCTGAAATCTTCTACGAAACATTGCATCAGAATATAGAGGCTCTTCTGCAAAGTAATCAGCCACAAGTCGTTGATGAGCACCTTCACGATCCCTATTGATGTACTTTCTGGTTCGACGTCTAGATGAACTACCCGCCATCTTTGCCTTAATCTTCGTAAAAATTCGGCTAGCAAGAGAGTCGAGGGCTTGTTGCTCAGCTGAGAACTCTTCTAAGGGGTCTACAGAATCATCGGATTGATCCGACATGTTTGGAGACAAGTTTAGAAAGGGGTACAGAGGTTGGAGAGTTTGGGCTGCTGTGCATATATGCAGCTATACTGGTCATGTATATATACACACACACAAAGGACAAATGCGTTTTGAATACTACACTAAACTGGTCATGTAATTAGTGGTACTGCATGATAATTAACAAAGCATTGGTAATAGATGTTGACTGACTAAATTTTTTGTAGTACTGCATGATAATTCACAAAGCATTGGTAATAGATGTTGACTGACTAAATTTTTTGTGGTACTGCATGATAATTCACAAAACATTGGTAATAGATGTTGACTGGCTATTTTTTTTGTTACTGCATGATAATTAGCAATGCATTTATTCATGTTGAATGGCTATAAAAAATAGCAGTAAACAAAGTACCTTAGTTACTGTTACCGGCCAATTTCTCCCTTAGCATCTTCAGGGCAAGGACATGCTCAGCTCTAATATCCTCTGTCATCTCCCTAGTGTCCATACACAAGAATTTTTTATACGATTCCAGTAAAGCAGCCTCCCTGTTAAGCCTTGCAGTCTGAAACTTCTTTTCAGAAATACGTTCTTGTGCCTCTACGAAATCTTCCTGTCGTTTGTTTTTGCAGCTTGAATGTCAATGAATTTTTTCAATTCTTCATCTAAACTAACATCATCATCGCTGACTCTACCTTTACCATTGCATTTTTTCTTAGCTTTTTTTGTCCCCATAGGACGTTCCAATTCTCCTACAGCTTCTGGCTTCCTTGAGGTGTCAATTGTCTCATCTTCACCATCCAAACTCCTTTTATTTGGATTTTTAAGTTATTCCAAAATTGCATGCCACTTGGGTTCATCACGAAGAATCTTTCAACAGTGCTCAACTGTGAATGGTCCTTCCTTATAGTCATCCAAATAAAACTGCTTAGCCATGTCTTTTAGCTACTCATCTGAATATCCACTAAGATAAATTGAGGTAGCCTTCTTCCAACTTCCACAAAAAAATGTCACCCATCTCTTAATTTTTGTCCAGCGATCTTTGAGAGGTTTGACCTCTCTTTTTCGGTTTGTAGGTGTAGTCTTATTGTATTGTCCATGTACATCACCCCAATACTTCTCATTTTTCTTGCAATTCCCATTGATTGGGTCATTTGAGTGGATCAGCCATGCACTGACCTGAATTTAGGATACATGATTAGTTGCAGGTTCATATATTTGTGAAGGCACAGAAAGAAAGTGAGTGATACAATTTTACTTACTAGCCTCACGTCCTCATCTGGATCAAATACAAGACGCTTTGCAGTCCTGCCATCGTTTCCATCATCTAGGTTGATGATGGTTTTACCTTTCGATATCTTTTTAGAATTTTGGTTTCCTGAGTCAATTTTTGGTGATGCTAATTGAGATTCATTTCCCATTGGTGGCCATGGTGCTGAAACACGAGGAATCAATGGCTGTCCAAATTGTAAAATGCTCATAAAACCACCAGGTGGATAGTAATCCATACTACTGAAAAATCAAGCAACGAATACTGTTACTTTTAATGAAACAAATATAGCTAGTGAACTAATTGTTTCTGAACATAATAAATGACAACTAGTGCAGCAAGAAAAATATATAGAAAAAAAATTGAACTTACCAATTTATGGATGTGGTTGCTGATGGCGTGGCTTGTGGCAAAGGTCCAGGCCACCATGCTGCAGAGAAGTAAGTCATTGTGTCATACCATCAGTCAAGAACAAATAATTTTAAATCCTAGATGATTTCTTATCCTAGAGAAATACATTCAGTTGCAATCCACATTGCCTCAAAAAAAACCAAGAAAATAGTAGAAAACTACTATAGAGACAAGATTGGGGCAAGCTGGCTGCTACCTTGCCCTTGTGCCCCTGCGACTGCATAGCAGTAGACAGCAGCCTAACAGCAACCCACAAGCCAGCAAGGGGTGTCGGTGTCTGACGGCTAGTTGCAAGGGCTAAGCGGCCAGTGGCAACTAACAAGGATCTACACTAACAAGGATCTACGACTAAACTTGTATAAAAAAAATCCCCAATTGGTTACCCTGGAGTAGGAACACCAGCAGGAGCAGAGCCGGTCTGATACGCATGAGCAGCTCCGTCCTGATGTGGTGGCGGAGCCATCTGTCGCTTGGTTCGCTGGCTCATCACCGGCACTGGCAGCCACGACTTCTTTCCGCCCTCGTCGGCGTCGTTAGCTTACGTGCCGCGCCGTGCCCTCTCCGCTCCCTATGTTGGATAGGACTCGAGCTAGGGTTCAGAGTGGGGAATAAATCAGAGGAGGTGGGACTAGCAAAAGAGGAGGCGGGACTTGCAATATTGAGGAAGATTTTCGCGCGCAGCAATGGAGGATTCGCGCGCAACGGTGGAGGATTCGCGCGTGTAGCCATGGAGGATTTTTGCGCACAACGGATCTGACTGCGGTGGAAAACGCGAGCGAAAAAGCTAGCGGCGGGTGATTTGGCTAGCGATTTGGCGTATCAGGCTGTGTGTGAGCTGAGCGACGAAGAAGTCGCTGGCTCGATTTTTTTTACGTATTCTCTCTGCTCTACGTAGGACGGATGCTGACATGTACACTCAAATAGCTAGCTGACTCAGCCTTGTTGCGGATGACCTAAAAGAAAGAGAGCAGCGATCCCCCACACAGCTGCAGCGGCAGCGGCAGCGGCGATCGGATTAGTAGGAGGCGGCGAGCGCCGGGACTGACGCGTGGGCCTCCACGACTCGGCACCGCACAGTCAGTCGCGTCCCCCCGGCCGGGCCGGGCTCACGAGAGAAGAGATTCCCCCGCGCTCTGCTCCCCGCCCAAGGCTCCGAGTGCAAGCCAACAAAAACGCGCGGGGCGGGGGATCTTCCAAACGACCAGCTCAGCAGACGCGCACTGGTGCGACTCCCTCCCGCCCTGCCAAGGCACACACGGCACATGACACATGCATCTGATCATTCATCATGCATGCCCACCCGGCCACCCCCGACGGACGAGTAAAAACGGTGCAAGGCGGGCAGAGCAAAGGATGGCAGGCACACCTAGAGCGGCTTGCCGGCCGGGGACCGGGGAGATCAGATCGGCCGGCCGATTCGATGACGCCAAGATCTGCCGGTCCTGGCTTCGCGGGCGCCCACTGGGATAGCGTTTTTTTGTCTTGGAACTACGCACGCGGCGGCGAGCGGGATGGATCCGCTCTGCTGGCTGCTGCTGCTGGCAAGCCGCCCACTTGCTTCGGGCACGGGGGCGGCTCGCTACACCTTCCGGTCGTGGCTGCTGCTGCTGCCCCGCGCCGGCCCGGGCCCCTCTTCTATACCGTGCCCGGCCGATGGCCGGCGTGTCCCCATCTCTCATCGCCTGATCGCGCGCAGAGAAAGTCGCCGCGGGAAAAGACGAGCGGTAGTACGTAGTAGTAAAAAACAAAACTTTTGCAGGTTCGGTCATGCTGCGGCCAGTACGTCTAATCTCGTTGCCTTGCGCCACGAGGCACTTCACGGGTTAGTAGTACAGTGCCTAGTGCCGGCCAACTTGACTAGCTAACCTCCATACCTGAATGGTCAACGATCCAGAGGTGGTACCACTACTAGCAGCACCGATGAGACACAGGCTTTTGGGACGGCAACGGGAGTCGAGAGAGCTGCTGCATGCCTGCATGGGCGGGCGTCGCGTGCACTGTGCGCCGGTGTACCCTAGTAGTGCATGGATTGTACAGTACCTCTCGTCTCGTGCGCCTGCGTGCTCTGTTTCACCACCGTGTCTGCCAGGATGCGTGGGCGGTTAGTACAGTCCTGCAGGCGACGAAGCTACAGTTACTGTCAGTGTCACAGTAGGATCCCAAAAAACTTCTTTTTTTTTGGAACGACGAGTAGTCCCAGGTTCTCAGTCCCGTCCAAACCTTTCTGTGGCCTGCACGGCTGCTCCGCACCGCACGCTGTGCATCGTCAAATGCGGCTGTTTTTTTTTTTTTTGACAACATAACCACCCCATGCAGCATGTGGCCTCCGATCCAAGACTTGTGGCCTACCTAGATAAAGAAAGATAACGACCTGTTTAGTGATGTACTACTGGTATCAGTTTTCCCTGTTTAGCAAAGCTTTCGATGTAACATCCATGTGCCAAGTGCCATACTAGAGTATAGCTAGTATAGGAGTATATGTACCTTTGCCTGTTCTCTGGAAAACGACAGCGAGCTGCCGCCATACTACCCATGCAGAGTCGACATTACATCGACCGTGGAATGTGGATGCTACCGAATGCGTGGGCCGCGGATCGATCGGACAACAGCCTTATGGTTCCATCAGCATCCGTGGCTACCTAAAACCGCAAACGTCTTTATGTGGCCTTGAGCAAGAATTCTCCGCTGCTGGTGAGAGACATTACCGGCAACCACCGAAATACACAGGGTGATGGTCCATGTTGACTTCTTGTCGTTGCCTCTCGTTCTCTCCTTTTTTCTGGCTACTAGGAAAACGGGTGCGGTGTCGTGCTGTCGCTGCATGCCCTAAATTGCAGAAAACTCGCTGCCGACCTGTCGACATTACACCGTACGTACAAATGTGGTATTTGGATAAGAGCCACTGGTAGCGATGTATTGGCGTATTGCTCGATAGGAGTACTAGTATATTCACACTGTCCGTGCACCAGTTTCCTACTGCATTACCGAAGGAAAAGCCTGTCAGCCGGGACTACAGTACAGGAAATAAGCGGCAAGCGCGCGAGTCCGGCTCTCCGATGGAGGTGAGAGACACTAGACTGTTTAACTTTTCTAAATATATTATTTTTACTATGTATTAAGATATATATAGAAATGTAAACATCTTATAATTTCGAATAAAAGGTATTAAATTATTAGATGTTTTATAATTTTTGAATATATTATCTTATTTATATATAAGTGGATAATACAAACTACATATCTAGAGAAGTTAAAATATTTTATAGGAGTAATTTAGAATGGAGAGCACAATAGCATTGCCATTGTGAATCACTGGTATTATGGCCGAAACTGTTGGAATTTTTGTCAAAATCGAAACACTATTCTCTCTAATATTTATTCATCTACCCAATTGAGAGTAGTACTAGGCTACTACTGTTAAGAGCAACCACAATATGTGTTAAAAATAGTTCATAGAGAATAAAATATTCTTTTCAGCTAGTTGAGTATATTTTAAAGGTACTCTTAGTCCATATGATGGTCTATAGCAAAAAGGTATCCATAGTCTTATGGATAGCTCATAAGAATAAAAAAATATTTTTTTCTCCTACATCTTCTCTTTCCTACCTCTCCACTAGTCCCGGTGCTTTTAGAAAAAACAATATTTTATTTCTAAACTAAAGTCTCAATATTGTAGTATTTGCTATAATTATAGACCATTGACACAGAGCCCACATATATATAGAGTACTTGATCTATGTACATTGTAATTGTTCTAATGATACGTACTCCTAAGTACTATCTGGGCCCGCCCTAGGATGCTAGGAGGGGAAACAAAGAAGCTGACAGACGCCGAAGCCAATCGTCAATCACGTCGTACCGGTAAGGCTAGCTCCAACCAATAATTCGCTAGCTGATGTGATTTTCCACATGCCGTGCAGCGCAGGCAAGTCTCCGTGTGCCTGACCGTGCACGCATTGCCAGCAGCTTGGCGACGTGACCCTTTTCCAGGCTATCAGCATCTGTACATCACGATGCACGGTGGTGAAACGGCAGCACGGGGGCACGGCGTTGGAGGCCTAGCTAGAACTGCATGCTCGGCTGCGATCGACAGTGCTGAATTTATGGTGCGCCGTGCGCCTGTACTCCTGTTACCCGTTGGGCTAGGCACATGTACGTAGCTGGCAGCACCTTCACTCCTTCAGGATCTTGACTTCTTGAGTTTCGATCCTGGTGAATTTAGATCAGGTAAGCTAATTTCTTGTTGTGAAAAGATCCTCGGTTTGTAAAGTTGAGATCTTCCACCTTAAATTTCAATGTTCGCTTGAGCGTTTTGCGGTTGATAAGCCGGTTGACGTTATTTTTGGTTGTTTTGTTGTGAAAGAAAAATATTATATCATAGGTGATAAGTCAGGCTGATAAGCCAAACAAACAGGACGCTAGATAGGTTATACCCCGCACCCCGCAGGATACAGATCGAGTTTTGTAATGTTATGGAAAGGTTTATACACCAGTGAGTGTCGTGTCTGCCCACAAGTTCCAGCTACAGCTCAACCATGCTATGCTGCTTCACGCCACAAGTGCTCTGCGGCTGCTTGTGCCTACACACTGCCCCGCCGCGCGTTCTTGCGTCGTCGTTGTCCTAGGAGGAAGGACGAGAGGACTCAAAGGGAAAGTGGTGGCTCTAAAAGAGAAGATAGTTAGGGTTTAGTTTTTGGATGAGAGTTAAATATAGTATAGGGTATCAGACTATTTTTAGGACACCGTTTAATCAGATAGAACCATACTATCACACCATTTCAAGACAAACGATGAACCAACATGATCTTAGGGTTTAGGGTTTGCCTGGGCGACGGGTGAGATTGACAAGCGGAGGGGCGCCTTCCTCTGGGCCGACATGGACAAGGTCTCGGACGGGAGTTGCAAGGTCGCTTGGTCGGTTGTCTGCTCGCCCAGGGACGTCGGCGGGTTGGGCATGCCGGACCTCTGAGTGCTCGCCTTCGTTCTGCGGCTCCGATGGGAATGGCTGCGCCGTTCCAATCCCGACTCGGGTTGGTCCCTTCCGTCAAGGCCGGAGCCTAAGATCGATCATATGTTTCGAGCGTCGGCCACTACCCGGATTGGTGACGGCTCCTCGGCCCTCTTCTGGACTGATTCTTGGCTACCATCTGGACCCATCTCCCGCTCAACCCCAAACCACTTCAGGGTCGTGGCCTCTTGTCGTCGCAATCGCACCGTCAAGGACGCCTTCGAGGGTAGGACTTGGGCCAGGGATATCACCGGTGCTCCTACCCCAGCGGTTCTGTGCGAATACGTCCTCCTGTGGGACAAACTGGAGACTATCCAGCTTTTGTCGCATACCTCGACCGCTTCATGTGGAGGTGGACCGCCAGCGGCAACTAAACTGCCTCGTCGGCCTACAGGGCGTTCTTTATTGGCATGACCTTTCTCCCGAGCGCTAAATTCGTCTGGAGGGCAGTCGTGCCGCCTAAAGTCAAATTCTTCTTCTGGCTTGCTCTTCATGGCCGATTCTGAACGACGGAACGTCGCAAACGTCACGACCTTTAGCCGGAGGCATCGTGTGCGCTCTGCGACCAAGATGACAGGCATCGTGTGCGCTCTGCAACCAAGATGACGAAACGATAGACCACTTATGTGCCTCCTGTCCATTCACGCGGGAGGTTTGGGTGCGCCTTCTCGCCACCGTGGGATATCAACACCTAGCCCTGGCTGACAACTCCGAGTTCGCCGACTGGTAGTTGTTGCCTTGTTGGCACGTCCGTAGCTCCTGGAAGCTCTCAGGCGTACCTTCGACTCCCTCGTTCTCTTGGTCGCATGGGTCATTTGGAAGGAACGGAACGCAAGAACATTCAACAACACCGCCATGACGATGGCACAGGTGGTTGCCGCGGTCACCAAGGAGCTAGATGACTATGTTGGTGCCGGGTTCATGTGCTTGGCGTTGCTTCACCTGCCTGCCGGCTAGTGCACGCTCTTGGTCGCGACATTGGTTAGACGTCTAGTACAATCACATAGCACCACCGTTTAAGCCGGTGATCCTCTTGATGTGTGGGCTTTGTATTCCATCGCATCTCGCGTGGCATGGAAACGCGGCTGTAACAACTATTCTCGCTTCTCTTAATGAAATACGTGCAATGGAGGCTTTCGAAAAAAAGCATGATCTTAGAAGCTATTTGGATTAGGTCTGGGTAAACTTGCCTGGTGAACGAAACTTCCCAAACGTTCTATTTTTAATGTCTAGGGTCTAAATCCTTGCCTAAACAGAGACCAGGATTGGATCCAAACACCTCCTTAGACCTTGTTTAGATGCGTATGTATCTATCTCAAATCACATAGATCGAAGTAAAAATTAGTTCAAATACACTCTAACACATGTGATTTGAGGAACATACATCTGCATCCAACAAAGTCGTAGTTACACGAGCTTGCACGAGACAAAACTACGGGCCATGGACCGTGCTGATGGGCCACGACCCTTATGGCCCATCTAAACTTCTTGTAGTCTGGCGGGGACGCCCACTCTCTGCCGGCAGGCATTAACGAGGCCCTACAGTAGGATGCACGATAGAAATCTCTGATCCACCGCCGCTCGCTGGTCGCTGCTCGTTCCGGCAAGGCTGATGAAGCAGAGATTCAGAGGGAACGAAAACACAGAAACGGAAGCAGCCACAGTAACTGCACTGAAAGATGCAATTAATCATGCCGTCAAGGCCTCGACTGAGGCTCTCTGGCGTCCTAGTCTCTGCTAGCAGGAAGCTAGCTGCATGTATGCGACGTGCACGCGTCATGTACGTACGTGCGTGCGCAGTGTGTGCTAGGACGCCGGAGCGGCAGCGGACAGGCAGGCAGGCCGCAGGCGGCGCGACGCGAGACGTGCTCCATGTGCCCACTTCGTGGCCGGTGGCGCTCGGCGTCCCGCGGCCTCTGCGGCTGCGCTTCATCAGTTAGCTCTGGCCTCTGGCAGCGCGAGCTGCTTCTGATCGACGGGCTGGACGAGCGCAGGACGGCCGGGTCGTCGTCAGAAAGCGTAAGAACTTGTGTAAACTGCACGAAATTGAATCCTGGAACCGAAGCCAACGCATGCATCATTCCTGCCTGTCAGTTACACGTCAGGTGGTCGCTAGTTCTTTAGTAAAGGCATCCGGTGCACTCGCGATTTGTCGAATAGATTATGGACCGATGCGATGGTCTGGTTAAGCATGAGCTGAACCGATCAGCGGTGCATCGTTACGATAAACACAAATTGGGGATCGGGTACCTGAAAGACGACCGTTCATCTGACTACGAAACGACAAAGGTGTAATGTGGACACCTGACAAGGCATTCAGGACATCGGCGTCGACAAACGGTGCACGGTGCACGGTGCACAGAGAACGACCCCCCAAAAAGCAGAGATGTCGATACAGCGTCGTACGCCAATAAGTCGCTCATAATTTCGTGCTTTCCGGACATAATGGCAGGATGAGCACATGATTTCGGAAAATAAAGATTCCCTACGCATTCCCTGATCAAATCCACTCTCTGGAGTTGGAAATGCGACGAGCCCTACCGTTTGCTTCGATAGAATTTGCTGGGCCAGAATGGCAAAGGTTCCGTAACAAACTGAAAACTTTATAATGGGTTTATCCTGGGCTCGGAAAGGTCTCCCCTTTCAGCCCAATTGTACTACCAAGCAAGCGTTAAGGAAAACGAACTGGGCCACTAACCCTGCGAGCAACCGGGAACCGAAGCGGCGTGCAATGGCGGCGGAGGGGTCAGACCCTGCCTCCCCGGCGTCGGCGCCGCCGCCGGCACCAAAGCGGCGAAAGATCGAGCCGCCTAGGAGGTACCAGTTTTGATCACCCTCCCAAACTCTCGCGAGATTCCTAGCTATTTTTGTAGCGACTGCTACGTGCTCCCAACGCTCTGATTTAGTGGACGCCCATGCCTGATTTTGTCCGAATGAGCTTCGCTGCCCTTCTAGTTTCGATGAGAGGATTGGAGAGGTTCCGTCCTAGCTAGTGGAGCGGGTAGATGGCTATACCTGTAGGTTCCTTTTAGACAATATTCCGGACTAGGCATCTCGTTGGCATCCTCACACGTTAGGTTTTGGTGTTCTTCAAAAGGGGCTTTGGAGTGTGGCAATGTGCGTGTGATCTTCCGTATTTCGGCAAAAAGCCTCCATATTCGTATGGAACCTTCCTTTCGCATTTCTGCCAATATGCCTGCACCTGCTAGGGCATCGGCCACAGCAGAGTAGCATAGGTGGTACTGGGTGATTTGTGGGCACATGTGTGAAGAAGAACAGTGCATTACTCACCCGGGGGACGGGTGGTTTCAATTAGTGTAATACTCCTGGTCCTAGTGATTTCCTTTTTCAGACCCTTGCATGATCCTCCTGAACCTGAAGAGTCAAGCAGGCTTTGTATCTATTGTCGAATACTCTGCTTGACTGCTTGTGCAACACTGTTTGTTGCCAGGAAAAGGTGTCCATTGTTGCTCCAATTGTGGATTGAACTCTGTAGACTGTAGTATAGCATATATATAAACTAAAAAAAAAACAAAGAACATCCAATTTTAATTTTTCTTCCAGAGATCATTAAGGACTGTGCTGTGCAACTCAAATAGGTTTCTGCTTCTTCTTTAGTCATTATCCTCATTAATCTATTGAACCAGAACCATCTATCCTGTCAGTTAACTTTCCATTGCGTGTTCAAATTTAAGTATCAGTATTAGGTTATCTGGAGGGCATATCTTAATATAGCCTAAAATAAGAAAAGGAAATCATAGAGCAATTACATTCTTGCTCTGTAGTCCCTTCTCAGATAGCTATGCCGAGCCAAATAGGTTTGTGCTTCTCACTCAGTCAAGACCAACAAAAAAAGTTATTCTGTTATTGAACTTCACATCAAGTGTCTTTTTTAATCAATAGTTACTGTCAATACATTAACTACTCGAGTGGGCTACAAATGGCACCGATGATTTAGTTGATGATTTGACGTCGTGATAGTACCAGCCAAATGTATTGTAGTCATTTATTTAACAGTTGCCAATTCACAAAAAGTCATTAACTGTACAACTATTGTGTTGCCTATTGAATAATTTATCTTGTTCTCTGGAACACAGGACCAGGCCTTCTCAAGTTACCCTAGATAAGGACAAGTCGGTAGCATCTTCCAACTCATCGGTATGCCCTGACACGTCCGTTTGGCAATGGCCGCTTTCTTTCCTGTTTCTTGATATTCGCTAACATCCTTTCTTGATGTGAACAACACTTTTGCAGATTCCGGGTTCGCTGCCAGCGAGAGTTGATCTCAACAAAGTTAGAGAGGCAACGAGATTTGCCGTCCTTCAAGCGCAGCATGAGGGATGCCTTGGAACCTATAAAAGCTTCGATTCCCTCTTTGGGAATTACCTTGTTCCTGTCATCCCAACAAACGACTTGTTTGATCAGGTCGGGACCAAACCCTGAACAAGAATGGCAATTTTGTAAGGCTGTGAACACCGAACAGGATGTCCCTCCTAATTTCCTTTGAGAGCGCGACCTGATACCGCATACTAAAGTATGGTCTTATAGATGGGTGATCGTTTTGGGGTTGATAAGCCAGTTAATATTGTTTTTAGTTGATGATGAAATTTCATCAAAATATAACACGAAGTTACTGTCAGCTGTCAGCTCAGAGTTAAGTAATACCAAGCTGCATGCGATTTTTTACGTGTGACCCCAACTTGCAAGATGTCGACAGCGACAAAAAGTAAAGATTTTCCTGCACAGCTGCAGATCTAAGCGGTGAAAAAGCTTTGCATTGTGGCGAGCATATGTTAGTGTGTGTGTGTGTGTTAGCTTTCTTTTTTCAGTGGGAATTTGTATACGGTCCTTGCTATCACCCCACCTGGCCTCTGAGGATTGCACATCTGGATTGGATCATTTTATTCTCGTATTCTTGTCTCGTCACTAAAACCTTCTCTTCAATTATTGATGGTTTTTTTTCAGCCCTTTTGCCTTGCACATCAAATGCAACAAACAACACAAATCTCCAAGTGTCGTCACTCGTGCAACGTGTTTAAATGATTTGTCAGTCTGCTACCATTTGCCATCTGTGTAAACCAAACAAATCAGCCAATGCAATGAGGCTAAGCTGTTCTTGCATGTGTACATCTCGTGGCCTTGGCTTTTAATTAAGCCACTCGTTCTGCAAGTACAGTCTTTCTACTGTTTACTGAACATCACTTGGATCACTTGCTTTGCAACGACAGACTCCGTTGTTTATAAGAAAACAGGAGCTTTGTCCTTCAGAAGAGCGAAGGCACCGTCGTCGAGATCTGACTGTAGAGCAAGTATACTAATGGGCTACAAGTCGGCTGAATGCTGAGGTAGAGGAGAGAGGGGAGAAGAGAGGAGTAGACTGTAAGCTTACAGCTAGTTTGGGCACAAAAATTAAGAAATGTTGTGAGATAGACAAGTGAGTCATGCATTGAATGTGAAGGTAAAACCATTATATGAGGGGGTTAAGAGGTTGGCTGTAAAGATTTATACAGCCACTAATAGGCTGTATTATTAGCCTTGCTCTTATTGGACCCGAAGTCAACGAGTGCCATCGTGGATGGTGCCATGGTGGAACCGCGGAAGCACGGGGCCACTGCAATACCAGCCCCCAAGCAGCAGTTCTTTCATCTTTGGCTTGCGGGGGACGCGTCACGCATGCGTCCATCCTTTGCACCTCGTTAAGGACATGGAGCGAGACCCACGTGTCGGTGACGTCGGGCTGGATTGCCAAGGCGCTTTGTTTGTCCTTTTGCGAGAGGCCACGGACCCCGCGCACGAGATGGTGGCTCTGGCTCCGCTCCTCGCCGAGTCGCCGTGGCCACCGCGCGCGCGCACAGGGCCGCATGGCCATAGAGCCCATAGGCACGACCCTCTGCGTATAAGGCTGAAGGCCGCCGCCGCCACCGCCCGCCCACCCACCGCCTTCCGCCGTTGCCGCTGGTCTCCCTTCTTTCCCCTCCGACATCTCGTCGGGGGCGAAAGGGAATGGAGATCTATTGTTTTTTTTATAAGTTTTTCTAGTAGATCGAGTTCTTAAGGTTAGGGTTTCTCCATATCAAAATTCTTGATATTGGAGTTTTATCTCCTTCTTCTCCTCTTCTCCAGCAATGGTAAAGGAGAAGTGTGGAATCGTCTTCTCTATGGCGGCTTCGTTGAAGCCGAGGGCAACAATTCGGCGTCACCATCTTCATCAACATGACAACATGGAAATCTTTGTTTCCGGACGGCGACATCAAGGCGGAGATGATGTCGCCGCCATGGAATAATTTTCTCCAGTCTTTTCTTCATTTTGTTGTGGTTACATCTGGCCACAATGAAAGACTAGGGAGAATATGTGTCGGATACGAAGGTAAGGGGTACCCTAAACCCTTCGATAAATTAACGCTAAACATAGCAACCATTTTTAAGGCAAGGATCAGCCTACTGTTCGGTAAGACGCGGCTCATCAATCGAGGACCCCCGCTACACCGACTGCGGAAACCAGCCACTGGCCCGGCTCTATCTCGACGACGGACGAGGGGTCGGGCGATCGACCCCCCGGCTCTACCTCGACGACGGACGAGGGGTCGGATGAACGACCCCCCGGCTCTACCTCGACGACGGACGAGGGGTCGGACGAACGACCCCCCGGCTCTACCTCGACGACGGACGAGGGGTCGGGCGAACGACCCCCCGGCTCTACCTCGACGACGGACGAGGGGTCGGGCGAACGACCCCCCGACCTCTACCTCGACATCGACCTCCTCAACCTGTCGACGCCTCGACCTTCCAAGCGCCGTCGACGGACGAGGGCTCGATTAACCCAACCACTCCGGCATGGGTAAAAGTAAACCCACCTGACGACATGGGCGCCTGCGTCCACTGTCAAATCCGTCAACTCCCCGTCCAGTCCCCGACTCCTGACGACTGTGCCGCCACTGCCGCCACTACGCAAGTACGGACTTCTACAGTACCCCTCGGAAAGTGAACAATGCGACCCTCGACGACGGCTTCGGGAACGTGACAGAGTCATACGGGGCTCGACCCCCCCCCTCGACCGAGGACTCGACCCCCTCCTCTTCAACAACTCCGGTACGGAAGACGTCCCATCCGCCCCGTCCCGCTTCGGCCAGGGGACTCGTGCCCGCCTGCGAATACTGTACTGCGACGACTTCTACTGATGCCACGACCGGGGACGCCTGAAGGACGGGAAGACCACGCCGCCACAGTGCTCGATGTCTCTTCGCCAACACTGTGGCGTGGATGCGCCGCCCATACTTCTACTATTAGGACCCTGTACCCTCGAGTCTCCCCCTTGGTCTATAAAAGGGGGACGCCGAGGTAGATGAAAGGGGGCTCTTTTCGAGACTTCTCTTTCCTAGTTTCTCTTTGGGAACTCCTTCTTCCCGATCGACTCCCACTTCATCTAGGACTCCGATCCGACTTTGGTTCTCAAGGACCCGAGGCCACGCCACACACACACACAGCCGCTCGACCGACCCTCTCGGGTGGCCGACTCCGTGTAACACTGCTTGTACCCCCCTGTACGAGCACACTTTGGGTGCGAGATAATACAAGTCAACCTCCCCCGCTGGACGTAGGGCCTTCTTCGCCCGAACCAGGATAAATCTTGTGTCCATCTTGCATCACGTCTGAGAGAGGGAGCACGCGATATATAAATTTACTCGTTGGTGGTCTTGACCCCCGGGTCATAACACCGATAGTTGGCGCGCCAGGTAGGGGATTCGCGTGTCGATCAACTCCGAACTACTCTCTCAGATGAATTCCACCATCCCAACGTTCCCGTTCAACACCGTCATCTGGTTCGGCAGTCTAGGGTTCGTTTCTATGGACCAGGGCGACTTCATAGTCTTCCCCTCCGCCCGTGGCCTAGACGTCAGCAGTTCCGCTACGCCGGAGCCAGCCAGGATCAGACGACGGTCCCTCCGCTTGCGACTCTGGCCTGCGATCAGGAGGAGGCACGAGCAACTTCGACGCGCTCGCCGTCGTGCGAGCTCTGGGGTGCCGGATACCGTTCCCTCGGTCCCAGCTGGCGACACGGCCCCCTCTCCTAGGGGTCCGCTTGACCCATGCTTGTGGGCCGAGGGCGGGCGTCTCCCCGAGTGGGACTTCGACTCTTCTACGTCGTCATCCCCGGAGGCTCCCGTGGCTTCTCCGACACCTACGACCCCGTCACCACCGCGCGACCCGTTCCCGTACGGGCTCCGCAACAGTGCCGGGCTCTACTCTGCTTTCGCAGGACTGCGAGTACACACATACGACGAGTCTCCCTGGACGCCGTCATGGGCGACGATCGATCCCGTCACTACCCCTTCACTGGGCGAGCCAGAGCTGCCCCGTACGTGGGGCATGTTACGGCGGCGCCTGGAGGAGGAAGAAAGGGGCAGGCTCTTCCCCCACTTCTACCACGCCGACTTCGACTCGGACTCTCCCGACGAGAGTTACGACTCCACTCGGGAGTGCTTCCATCTCGACGAGCAAACCGTCCTCCAGGACGATGTCGACGACACCGCGGACACCGAAGAGGGGAGGGGGGCCAACGCCACACCACCTCGAGATGCCATTCCCCCAAGCCCTCGTAGAGCAGATCCACCCCCCGACGTACATATTACACAGGTCCGAGAGCTCCTCGGCAAACTCGAGGAGGAGAGCCTGCGTCTTCAGCAGCTCGAACACGCGGCCGTCCAGCAGGCGGAGAGCTCGGCCTCGAGGCGTCGAGGGGCTGCCTCTGAGCGGCAAGCAGCGCCCCCTCGACAAAATCGGGAAGCCTCTGTCCACCAGAACAAGGCGCCCCAGGGCCAGGTCGAGCCACGACCGGTTCGGGAACGCCTCGTCAACGACCTCCCCCCTCGAGTGAACAATCGACGTCGATACGGCGACGCCGAGGCTCGAGGCTACAGCGCTCACCGAGGCGGGCGCTACGACAGCGACGAAGACCGATGTCGGTCTCCGGAGCCACCGGGGCCTCGAGTCTTCGGAAGAACTATCCGGCGGGCCTCCCTGCCCGTACGCTTCCGTCCACCCACCAGCCTGATCAAATACAACGGCGAAACCAAGCCAGAGCTCTGGCTTGCCGACTTCAGGCTGGCATGCCAGCTGGGGGGAGCCAAAGATGACCTCGTCATCATCCGGCAACTCCCATTGTTCCTCTCCGACATCGCTCGAAGGTGGCTCGAGGAACTACCCCCGGACTTGATCCAGGACTGGTCCGACCTGGTTCGGATCTTCGAGGGCAACTTCAAGGGCACCTACGAGCGGCCGGGCAACTCCTGGGACCTTCGCGGCTGCAAGCAGAAACCAGGAGAGACCCTCCGCGCCTTCACCCGCCGATTCTCGAAGCAGCGTACCGCACTGACTCACATTTCCGACCACGAGGTCATCACGGCGTTCATCGCCGGGACAACCTGCAAAGAGTTGGTGCGGGAGCTGGGGCGAAACATCCCCAAAACCGCCAACGAGCTCATGGACGTCATTGCCAACTACGCGGCTGGCGAGGAGGCCGTTGGCGCGTTCTTCCAGATTCCCCCAGCGAAGGGGAGGGCAACGCGGATGAACCCGGGGGCTCGGACGATGGGCCCAAGAGAAACAAGGGGCCCAGGAGGAACAACGACGGCAACGGCGGCCGGAAGAAGAAGAAGAAGAAGAACCAACCGGGCCGGCGCATCGTCGAGCCCAACGTCGAGCACGACGACGACCCCGACGACCTTGTCGCTGCAGCGGACAAGCGGAAGCCTCGAGGGCCCCCTCCCGACGGGGGCGTCTTCGACAAGATGCTGAAAGAGCCTTGCCCCTACCATATGGGGCCGGCAACCACCGCCTCGAGGATTGCCGCATGCTTCGAAGGCACTTCGTCCCTCCTGGTCCCAGGAGAGACGACGGCAAGGAAGACCCGCCCTGTGACGTCCACGTCAGGGGCGATGTTCAAAAGGGAGGCTTCCCCGAGATCCACGACTGCTACATGATCTACGGGGGACCCTCGACCCGCCTCACCACGCGCCAACGTAAGAGGGAGCGTCGAGAGGTCTTTTCCGTTCGGGCCCAGGCCCCACGGTACCTCGACTGGTCCCACACGCCGATCACCTTCGATCAGGACGACCACCCCGAGCACATCCCCAACGCAGGGGTTTACCCGCTCGTCGTTGACCCGATCATCCTCAACACCCGCCTCAGCAAGGTGCTCATGGACGGGGGGAGCAGCCTCAACATTATCTACGCCGAGACCCTCGACCTCCTGGGGATCCCAAGGACAATGCTCCTGCCCAGCGCGGGGGGGGGGGGGGGTTCCACGGAATCGTCCCAGGGAAGAAGGCACTCCCGATCGGCCGCGTCAATGCCCTTCGGCTTGCGGAACGCCGGGGCCACCTACCAGCGATGCATGCTCCGCGTCTTCGGGAAACACATAGGGCCGATCGTCGAGGCCTACGTCGACGACATCGTGGTCAAGTCCAGAACCGTCGGAAACCTAGTCGGAGACCTCGAGATTGCGTTTGGGTGTCTCAGGACTAACCGCATAAAACTAAATCCTGAGAAGTGTGTCTTCGGGGTCCCTCGAGGCATGCTCTTAGGGTACATAGTTTCCCAGCGCGGCATCGAGGCCAATCCCGAGAAGGTAACCGCCATCACAAGGATGGTCCCGATCAAAGACCTCAAGAGCGTGCAAAGGGTTACTGGGTGCCTTGCCGCCCTCAGTCGCTTCATCTCGAGGCTCGGAGAGAAGGCCCTACCCCTTTACCGACTCCTGAAGAAGACGGAACACTTCGCGTGGACCGCCGAAGCCGAGGAATCCCTCTCGAGGCTCAAGGCCTTGCTCACCTCGCCCCCGGTCTTGGTCCCCCCGAGCCCGGCCGAGCCCCTCCTGCTTTATGTCGCGGCAACTACGCAAGTAGTCAGCGCGGTCATAGTAGTCGAGAGGGAGGAAAAAGGACACGCCCTGCCGGTTCAAAGGCCTGTCTATTTCGTGAGCGAGGTCCTTTCCGAGACCAAGACAAGGTATCCCCACATCCAGAAGCTGCTATACGCGGTCGTCCTCACTCGGCGGAAGCTCAAACACTATTTACTGGGCCATCCGGTCACTGTGGTTTCATCTTTCCCCCTCGGAGAGATAATCCAGAACCGGGAGGCATCGGGAAGGATCGCCAAGTGGTCCGCCGAGCTCATGGGGGAGACGCTCTCTTACGCCCCTCGGAAGGCTATCAAGTCTCAGGTACTGGCAGATTTCGTCGCCGAATGGACCGACACCCAACTACCCCCGGCGCAGGTGCAGAGCGAGCTCTGGGTCATGTACTTCGACGGATCACTGATGAAGGCGGGAGCAGGCGCAGGATTGCTATTCGTATCACCCTCAGGGGTCCATATGCGATATGTCATCCGCCTCCACTTCCCCGCCTCCAACAACGTCGCTGAGTACGAGGCCCTCGTCAACGGCCTGCGCATCGCCATCGAGCTCGGGGTCCGACGCCTCGACGTGCGAGGGGACTCTCAGTTGGTAATCGACCAAGTGATGAAAGACTCGAGCTGCCACGATCCTAAGATGGAAGCCTACTGCAAGGAGGTTCGAAAGCTCGAGGACAAGTTCTATGGCCTCGAGCTCAACCACGTAGCCCGTCGGTACAACGAGGCTGCCGACGAGCTGGCCAAAATTGCGTCTACTCGAGGGACGGTCCCCCCCGACATCTTCTCGAGGGATCTGCACACACCGTCCGTCGACCTAGGCTCGGGGGCTCCCGCCCTCGAGCAAAGGGTCGACCCACCCCCCTCGACCGATCCCCCCTCGGGCGGGGGAGAGGTCATGGAGATTGACGGGGCCGTCGCAGTGCCAACCCCTCCGACGGATTGGCGCGCGCCCTACCTCGAGTACCTGACGCAAGGCGAACTCCCGGAAGACCGCACGGAAGCTCGTCGAGTAGCTCAACGTGCCAAAACCTACGTCTTGTACGGGCACAGCCGCGAGCTATATCGACGCAGCCCGTCGGGTGTACTCCAACGCTGCCTCACCCTCGAGGAGGGGAGGGCACTGCTGAGGGACCTACACTCGGGGGCTTGCGGCCACCACGCGGCGCTGAGAACCCTGGTAGGAAGTGCCTTTCGACAGGGCTTCTACTGGCCCACGGCAGTCAACGACGCCACCAAACTCGTTCGATCCTGCCAGGGATGCCAATTCTACGCCAGCCAGACTCACCTACCCGCCCAGGCTCTTCAGATGATACCCATAACTTGGTCGTTCGCAGTATGGGGGCTCGACATGGTCGGTCCCCTGAAAAGAACCAAGGGTGGGCACACTCACCTTCTCGTGGCTGTCGACAAGTTCTCGAAGTGGATCGAGGCTCGGCCCATCGCCAACATCCAGTCTCGGCAAGCCGTGCTATTCTTCACCGACATCATCCACCGCTTCGGGGTCCCCAACATCATCATTACCGACAATGGCATGCACTTCACCGGCCAAAAGTTCCTGGACTTCTGTGACGATCACCACATCAGGGTGAATTGGTCTGCAGTTGCCCACCCTCGAACTAACGGTCAGGTCGAGCGTGCCAACGGCATGGTTTTGCAGGGCCTCAAGCCAAGGATCTTCGACCGGCTGAACAGACATGGAAAGAGATGGGTCGAAGAGCTGCCCGCTGTGCTATGGAGTCTCCGAACGACACCGAGTCGAGCTACGGGGTTCTCCCCGTTCTTCTTGGTCTATGGGTCCGAGGCCGTCCTCCCCACCGACCTCGAGTACGGGTCCCCTCGACTGAAAGCCTACAGCGAGCAAGCCAAGACAGTAGCCCGAGAGGACTCCCTCGACCAGCTCGAGGAAGCTCGTGACATGGCCCTGTTCAAGTCGGCCCAGTACCAGCAGACGCTACGACGCTACCACGACAAGAACGTGCGCAAAAGGGACCTCAACGTCGGCGACCTCGTTCTGCGCCGTCGACAGAGCAGCAAGGGGCGTCACAAGCTGACACCACCTTGGGAGGGACCCTTCATCGTGGCAGAGGTGCTGAAGCCCGGCACTTACAAACTGAAGAACGAGAAGGGAGAGCTCTTCACCAACGCGTGGAACATCGAACAGCTACGTCGCTTCTATCCCTGAGGCCCCAGGGCCTTGTACATTTTCGCATTTATGTACAAATTTTCGAATGAATAAAATGTGCTCGAAACACTTTCACATTCGTTCGTAACCCGAAGGTAGCCTCGACTTTGCCTTAGCAAAGTCGAGCTCCCCTCGGGGGCTGGCAGAAGGGCACCCCCCTCCTAGGTCTCCGAAAAAACCTGTACGCTTTTTTTTCGAAACTCGACTCTCCCTCTCGTTCTTTCCCTCGAGTACGCTTCTGAACTAAGTAAAGGTGCCTTGAACCCCCTAAGGGTCGAGGGTGTCGTCGAGCCAGGGACTCACCTACGCCCCAGCGCTACGGTATCCCTACTCGCCACCCCTCTTCCAGGTATAAGAGCGTGCGTCGAACACTTAAGTTCACAAGCGTCGACTCAGGCAAAGAAAAGCAGAGAGAGCCCGAGAAGAAGAAGTAACGAGACGAACCCATCCGCAGCACTAAGGTAGCCTCGACTTTGCCTCAGCAAAGTCGAGCCTCCCTCGGGGGCTAACAGGGGGGGGCACCCCCCTCCTAGGTCTCCGAGAAACTCGAACGTTTTTTCGAAACTTGACTCTCCCTCTCGTTCTTTCCCTCGAGTACGCTTCTGACTAAGTAAAAACGCCTCGAGTTCCCTAAGGGTCGAGGGTGCCGTCGAGTGAGGGACTCACCTACGCCCCAGGGCTACGGTATCCTTACTCGCCACCCCCCTTCCAAGGATAAGAGCGTGCGTCGAACACTTAGTTCACAGGCGTCGACCCAGGCAAAGAAAAGCAGGGAAAGCTCGAAAAAAATGAAATTAACTCTGTGCACATCGATCAAAACGCATTATATACAAAAAGCCCTCGGGGGCTTGGCATTGTATCGGTACAGTGACCTAACTATTACATGGACCTTTTTGTCCAGATATGGCTCGCAGGCCCGCGACCACCCGTCGACATCTCCCAAGGACTACTCGTCCGCCGAGGGGATCACGTCGGGCTCGAAGAGTTTCGCCAGCTGGCCTCTGGGCACCTCCGCGTGGTCCATCAGCTCCTAACACCTCGCGTCGTTCTGCTCCTCGGTCAGATCCGGGTCGGTGGCGAACCCGTCGACAACAAGGTTGAGATCCACGTCGTAGAAGGAGTTGACGACCGCGAGGGCCCGCTTCACCCCCACATGCAGGGCGGCTCGGACGTTCTCCGTCACCCCCCGCGTCATGGCGTAGAAGCGGCACAGCAGGGATTCCCCCCGAGTGTCCCCCTCGAGCTCCGGCTCCGGCTTGACCGAGAGGTCGTCGCAGAAGGTGTTGATGGCGGCCGAGAGCGTCGCGTTGAGGTTCACCTCGTTGCTCAGCAGGCCTTGAAGATTGTCCAGGTCCTTCTGGGCGCGGGCATTCTCCTCCGCAAGCTCTGCCGAAACAAGCACATAACGGTCAAAACCCGAAAGCAGAAAAAGGGTCGAGGCAGGACAGACCCTGCAAACACCCGAAACACTCACCTTGGGCCTGCACATCCAAGGCGGAGTAGGCCTGCTCGGCCTCCTCGAGCTGATGGCGGACGGCGTCAAAATCAGAGGATTGGTCCCTGACTTGGGCCTCGAGACCCTCGATGGTCTTGTATGTCTCCCCGAGGGCCTCCTTCTGCTTCATCGCCACCATGCCCAAGGAGGTCGCGCGGGTCCGAGCCTTCTCCTCCGAGGCGGCCAGAGCGTCGCGCTCGCGGGAGAGGGCGTCGAGGTCTCCCCTCAGCCGGGCGGCCTCCTCCGTGGCCTTGCGCTGGGCCTCGACGGCGGCATCCCGCTCTTGCCCAACGGCGATGGTCGACCGAAGGGCATCATCGAGCTTCGCCTGCGCCGACGACAAGGCCTCCCGGGCTTCCTTCTGGACAGCCTCGTAGCCGGCCTTCGCGTAGGCGACCCTCAACTCAGCATCCTTCTGGATAGTCGCCGCCTCTGCCTTCGCACGAGCGACCTCATCCCTCGCCTTCTCCAGAGAGGCGTGGAGGGTCGAGAGCTGCCCCTGTACCCGGAGAATGTACCGGGACTTCTCGTACGACCTCACCCGCAGCGACTGACAAGGATAAAGACGAAAATCGTCAACAAACGGCAACCAGGCAGAGCAAAGCGCTATCTAAGGTGGAATAGAACCTACCTCCATCCCCTCGCGTATGTCCGCGGCGGCGACCTCCGCAGCGCGACGCACCGAGTGCTCGAACCAGCCCCGGAGCTCCTCGATGTTCTCTCCACCGTCGAAGCTCGGACTGGTCGTCGAGCGTGAGGAATAGTCGCTCGGGGTCTCGAGGGTCCGCCACCTCGAGAACCTCCTGGCCCCACGCCGCGCTGCGGGCGGCGATCCTCTGCTCCATCGGCCCGGTGACGCCAATGCGCAGGTCCCCCCCTCCTTGGTAATCGGAGAGGGGCGAGGCTTCCTCCTTGGCGCCACCTCGCGAGGACGTCGACGGCCCTGCGCAATGAAGAGCTCAAAAAATTAGATACCTAGCGAGACAAACCCACCGCGTCTCGAGCGAATCAAAGTGCGACTTACCTTGAGACGCCGACCCCCCAACCTCGAGGGGAGGTCGAGCCACCTCCGGCTCCGCCCGAGGAGCCGAGACGATGGCCAGATCCGCCGGGTCCACCAACTCGGCCACCATCTCGTCCACTTGGGCGGGGGTGGACTCCATCAACATCCCGCCCTGAGCCGGCGCGAACGGGCCCTCGACGCGCTCGAGTTGGAGTCGAGCCTCCAGCGCCGCCAGACCCTCGGGCCAGCGCCCCGGCGTCGGGTGAGCCGGGGCCTCCCGCTCGGTCGCAGGAACCTGGGCCTCGACCACTTCCACCTCCTGGGCCGCGCCCGCTGTCGGTAGGAGCTCCACGCCCCCTGGGGCGCCGGACGCGACCCCTTCCGACGGCTGCGCAGGCTCCGCGACCGTCGCTTCGACGGCTACCACCGCCGGCGGGTCCGCCTCCTCCGCCGTTTGGGTAGGCGCCGAGGCCCCCTGTGCCTCCCCTCGTGCCGCCACCTCCGGGGCCATGGCTGCCTGTGTCGCCTCGGGGGCGACTGTCGAAGGGGGCGGGGCTGCCGGACCAACCTCGACGGCGGCTTGCACCACAACCCCCGTCTTTAGCTTCTTGGCAGGGGAGGGAAGCGCAGCTCCCAGCCGGCGCTTCGACCTGAAAAAGGAGCACGTGCGCAATAATAAGCACGAGTCCTCACCGACGAAAAAAGGAAAAACGCACAACAACTACGAGCTCGACTTACCCTCTCGGAGCCCGACGCTTCGGCTCGGCGCCCGCCGGGCTGGTCGAGCTCTGGGATGCCACTGCCTGGGGGCGGGGGTCGAGACGGCACTTGCCACCTTCTCCCGAGCAGGGGCCGGCGACGCCACCGTCGGCTTCTTGCTTGCCTCCACCCGCGCCGATGGGTCCGACGCCTGCGCGCTCGACGCGGTGGGCTTCGGGGGCTCGCTCGATCGACTCTTCGACGGCGCCGCCACCTTCGCCCTCTTGCCGGTCTCCGCCTGCGCCGGCGGGCCCGACACCCGGGCGGTCGACGCAGCGGGCGTCGGGGGCTCGCTCGATCGACCCCCCGGCGAGGGCCGCGGCGTCTGCGACCGCGTCTGCCGCGGCGTGACTTCCTGCGAGGCCACGGGGCGCTCTGCCCGTGGCCCAACTTCAACAGGAGGGGCCGACTTCGAGGTCGACCCCCCCTCCCCACCGGTAGCAGCGGCCGCCTGCTCAGGCGCCGTCTCCTCGTCCTCCTCGTCCTCCTCATCCTCCTCCTCCTCCTCCTCCGAGGGCGACAGCTCCTCATCGAGGCCCAACCGCCTCTGTTGGGCCCGGCGCTGCTTCCTCAGCTCTTTCTCTAGAGCCTTCTTGGTCTTCCTCTCCTTCTTCTTGTCCTTATTGGCCTTTTGCTTCTCCGCATGGAGGCGGTTTGCGTCCCTCGTGGCCCGGTCCTCCGGCACCGGCGGAAGCGAGCGCTTGTAGGACACATTCCCCTGCGGGACGCAAGGTGGTCAGAGAACAAGCAGAAAGGACGGAAGGGGCGGGCGCGAGGACTTAAAATAAAAGGAAGGATCTTACCAGCTCATAGAAGCCCTCGTCCGGCCTCATGGGGACCTTCGCGACATCCTTGAGGGCGAACCCCCCCGCGAAAAAGTGGCGGACGCGGCTGACCACGCGGTCTGGGCTCAACTCCTCCTCGACGAAGCGGCACCCCGACACATCGACCCCCGGACCCATCTCGTCGAGGCGGAGGGGTCGAGCCATCAGCGGCAGAACCCCCCGTCGGTGGAACGCTGACGCAGCGATCTCCGCGGTAAGGCCCTTCTCCTTCAGACGCCTGAGCGCGTCCAACAAGCCCTTGAGATGTCTTTGCTTGTCCGTCGGAACGCCGTACCTCCAGCGCTCGGGCTCGGCGTTGAGTGTCCTCCCGGTGTACGCTGGGAGCAGACCGTCGTCGTTCCTCAGGTAGAACCACCCTGAATGTCACCCGGAATGGCTCGAGGATGGGTTCGCGGGAAGCCAGAGCTCAGACCGCCTGGCGTAGATGCTGCAGCCTCCGGCCCTGACCTCCCGACGGACGCCCTTGCTGACCGAGGTGGTGAAGAGGTTGGCCTTGAAGATGTGGATCCACAGATCCCAATGGGGCTCGATCCCCAGATAGCCCTCGCACACCGCGGCGAAGACCGCCGCCTGGCTGACGCCGTTAGGAGTAAGGTGCTGGAGCTCCACTTCATAGTGGTGGAGGAGCGCGCGCAGGAAGCGGCTGGGTGGAACCCCCAGTCCCGCCCGGTGGAAGGCCTCGAGCGACACCACGTACCCCTCCGACGGGTTGGGCTCGACGTGGTCCGGCGGCGGAGCTATCCACTCCGGCCTCTCCGTCGAGGTGACGGGCCGGAGAAGCCCGCTCTCCACCAACCCCTCCAGATACGACTGACGGACCGAGGAAGCAGGCCAGGCGTCGGCGCCGAAGAGCTAGAAAGTGGCCATGGGAACGGTGGTTTGCTCGGGTTTGGAGGCGGAAGGTGCGTTCCCTATCTTTCTCTTTCTCTCTCACTCGCGCAGATTTCCTGCTCGCGGAACGCCTAAGGCGGAGGCAGAAAGAGGAAGGCGAGGAAGACGAAGGCAAGGAGGCGGGGAAGGCAAGTGCGCGTAAAGGGCACCGGACGCCTCGCCCTCACTATTTATACGCGGGAGGCCAACGGACGGATCCGGCACAGGCAAGAGAATCTCCGCATTTAATTCGCCTGTACTTCCTTCCTCGTATTCCCTCCAGGATAAGGCGTAACGTCCCATCATCGGGTTCCGCGCCGCACTCCGCGCTGTAACCGCACTGTTGCGCCGAACGGACACCGCCTAAAAAGGCGCGCGGATGGAAACATCGCCTTCGAGGGTAAGGAATCTTGAGGCAGCAAGAGCTGGCCCTCGAAAGAGGGTTCGACAGCTACCCTCGAGTGCCCGAGGCCAGAAATGACCTCGGGTTAGGACCTCGGTCCACCCCAAAATCTCGAGGGGACAAAGGCCGGCCTACGAACGGGCTCGATAGCCCCCCTCGAGTACTCGAGGCCTGATAAGGGCCTCGGGTCGTCAACTGCAGATCATACATGGCCTCGAAGGGATAAAGGCTGGCCCGTCTGGGGGTTCGACAGCCTCCCTCGAGAGCTCCGACACAGGTATGTCCCCAAGTTCAATACAACAGTCACCTTCTTTTCCCCTCGGCGGTCCACAAGGTCGGACTCCTCCTCCTGAGGATAGCGTCGGATGACGAACCATCCATCAAATCTTGAGGGAGCGAAGGCTGGCCCTTACATAGGGTTCGACAGCCGCCCTCGAGTACCTGAGGTCAGGAAGGACCCATGGTTATCGGGCTCCGGTCCACCCCCAAATCTTGAGGGAGCGAAGGCTGGCTCCACGAACGGAGTTCGACAGCCGCCCTCGAGTACACGAGTCAGGGATGTCCCCGGAGGCTCGAGAACGAACTCTCGAGACTCCCTGGGACATATCCGAGGCATACCTAGGAACACCTAAGGATCCCTACGCTGGGAGGCATCGAGCCACCAACTCCTATCGAACGGGGTTGGCACCTTGGTGGTCCATATGGTCGTGCTTAGCGAGCCGTACGGCTTGCTTAACAATGAGAACGCCTCCGGGCCGCTAGTCGATCCCTATCGAACGGGGTCGAGTTCTCACTCGGATTTTTACCCGTACAGGGCACCATTTCTAATGGACTCATGCCCGAGAACAGCTCACCGAGGACTTCGGGCTCGTCGTCCTAACGAGGATAGCTCGATGCTCTTCACCCCACGATCCGAGCGAAAGGATCCGTGGGAAGGACGCTACGAGGTAGTGAAGGCCTAGCCATTCGAGGGCTCGAGGGCCCGACTACGCACGACACCCCTCGACGAAAGAGGGTCGAAAACTCGTAACCTGGCAGACAGAGTCGACCTCTCGGGCGGGGCGCTCTGACTCCAGCGGTGCTCGAGGGAGCGAAGGCTGGCCCTCGGTAGGGTTCGACAGCCGCCCTCGAATACTTCTCTTTGCAGGAAAAGGAACGGAATCGACCCCTCGACAGGGTGCCGCGTCTCCAGGTATCCTTTAAAGACCCCACTACGTAACGTATTTTAGCCCCCAGAGGAGTTCTAAGTCACTCCTCTGGGGCCTCGGGGGCTACCCCCGCGGGGTGCGCTCGCGCGCAACCCCCGGAGAATCGGATTTCTCACTAACACTGCAGACCGAGGATAAACCCTCCGGACAATTCTTGCTCCCCCCGAGAAACGCGTATCATAGCCCCCAGAGGAGTTCTAAATCACTCCTCTGGGGCCTCGGGGGCTACTGTCGGGTACGAAGGTAAGGGGTACCCTAAACCCTTCGATAAATTAACGCTAAACATAGCAACCATTTTTAAGGCAAGGATCAGCCTACTGTTCGGTAAGACGCGGCCCATCAATCGAGGGCCCCCGCTACACCGACTGCGGAAACCAGCCACTGGCCCGGCTCTACCTCGACGACGGACGAGGGGTCGGGCGAACGACCCCCCGGCTCTACCTCGACGACGGACGAGGGGTCGGACGAACGACCCCCCGGCTCTACCTCGACGACGGACGAGGGGTCGGACGAACGACCCCCCGGCTCTACCTCGACGACGGACGAGGGGTCGGGCGAACGACCCCCCGGCTCTACCTCGACGACGGACGAGGGGTCGGGCGAACGACCCCCCGACCTCTACCTCGACATCGACCTCCTCAACCTGTCGACGCCTCGACCTTCCAAGCACCGTCGACGGACGAGGGCTCGATTAACCCAACCACTCCGGCATGGGTAAAAGTAAACCCACCTGACGACATGGGCGCCTGCGTCCACTGTCAAATCCGCTAACTCCCCGTCCAGTCCCCGACTCCTGACGACTGTGCCGCCACTGCCGCCACTACGCAAGTACGGACTTCTACAGTACCCCTCGGAAAGTGAACAGTGCGACCCTCGACGACGGCTTCGGGAACGTGACAGAGTCATACGGGGCTCGACCCCCCCCCCTCGACCGAGGACTCGACCCCCTCCTCTTCAACAACTTCGGTACGGAAGACGTCCCATCCGCCCGTCCCGCTTCGGCCAGGGGACTCGTGCCCGCCTGCGAATACTGTACTGCGACGACTTCTACTGATGCCACGACCGGGGACGCCTGAAGGACGGGAAGACCACGCCGCCACAGTGCTCGATGTCTCTTCGCCAACACTGTGCCGTGGATGCGCCGCCCATACTTCTACTATTAGGACCCTGTACCCTCGAGTCTCCCCCTTGGTCTATAAAAGGGGGACACCGAGGTAGATGAAAGGGGGCTCTTTTCGAGACTTCTCTTTCCTAGTTTCTCTTTGGGAACTCCTTCTTCCCGATCGGCTCCCACTTCATCTAGGACTCCGATCCGACTTTGGTTCTCAAGGACCCGAGGCCACGCCACACACACACACAGCCGCTCGACCGATCCCTCGGGTGGCCGACTCCGTGTAACACTGCTTGTACCCCCCCTGTACGAGCACGCTTTGGGTGCGAGATAATACAAGTCAACCTTCCCCGCTGGACGTAGGGCCTTCTTCACCCGAACCAGGATAAATCTTGTGTCCATCTTGCATCACGTCTGAGAGAGGGAGCACGCGATATACAAATTTACTCGTTGGTGGTCTTGACCCCGGGTCATAACACCGACAATATCTTTCAGATCGGTCTTTCTTATTCTTCGGTGGCAAAAAAAAAGAAGGAAGACACCAGCAAGAAAAAAAAGATCCTCAATTTCATCTACAGGAATATTGACCGTCGTTTGTTGGACAGTTGTTCTCAGGCCATTCGCCGAGTGTTTACATGTGCGGTTATCTACACTGCAAAGCGATTAACATGTTGGGATTTGAGTTGTGTTATTCACAACGTGGGTACTCTATCGTATTGCAAAGTACTTGTAATGTATTGATGTACCCAGACTTCATATAATATAATTTTTTTTCTTAGAAAAAAAGGGCCGCATGGCCATCGGCACAACTGCACAATCGTTAGTGTGTCGACACGTCCGCGTCAGCGCTCGTGTCGTTAGGTCAGCTTCACCTTCCGTCAGCGCTCGTGTCGCTCGTCCGGACACGGTTGAACTAGTCGCCCGTCAGGCTGACATGTGGGCCTGCGTAAGAGTTTCTGACAGGGTTTAGTTGCAATTTTTAGCGCGTAGTAGCTGGTAACTTTACGGACACACCCCTGGCTCTTCGCCGGAAATATCACTCGCCTCTGCTCCTGCGCTCGACCGTTAACCTCTCTCGCCACTTTTTTTTTGACACATAAAACCTCAGGAAACACCTCTTATTATGACCTGAGCCACTCGGATGCCCGAACACAGGGCATGCCATGCACGACGCACATGCGCCATCTCTTATCCCACGAACGAAGATCCAGACCGTCAGCGCCCACGACAATCAAATCGTAGCCGTTCACAGGGAAGGGTACATCCGTAAATGCTCCAAAGGGCGAGGGGGATTTATTCCTTGGGAAAACGCCCAACTCGTGGCTCTCGTCCCACTCCCACTCCCACGCTTCCGCTAGCGGAGAAAGAGCCAGAGACAGAAGCGAGGAGAGAGAGACAGAGACAAGCGGTGGGCTTGCAGTGGCGTAGCTCGCGATCCGGGCGCCGAGCTGGTCGGTACTTTACTTCTTGGGTTGGTCGCGCGCGCGGCTCGGTCGGGAGGCTAGTGGGGGCCGGGGGGTCGCGATGGCGAAGGGAGCGGCGGTCGTGGGGACGGCTGTGGTGGTGTGCGCTGCGGCTGCCGCGGCGGTGGGGGTGGCGGTGGTGTCGTTGTCGCGCAGGAGGCGTCGGCGACGGGAGGCGGAGGACGAGAGGAAGAGGAAGGCGGCCGCGGTAATCGAGGAGGTGGAGCAGCGGTTCTCCACGCCCACCGCGCTGCTCCGCGGCATCGCGGACGCCATGGTGGAGGAAATGGAGCGCGGCCTTCGTGCCGAGCCCCACGCGCCGCTCAAGATGCTCATCAGCTACGTCGACAACCTCCCAACCGGGTAAGGGATCCTCCGCGTCCGCGTGGATGTGATTGTGGACACAGGCCCACAGTGTTCGTTTCTTGTTCTTATGTTGCGCGGTCTTCCGATCGATCCGCAGCCGCTGGGTTATTCAGGTTTCGTTCGATTAGGTGGAAATGTCGTGGGTCTGTGCCAGATTGGATGCTGTGCTTTGATGTGGTTTCGAGCGAAACCATGCGGGCGATGGAGTGTGTCTGATCTTGTTACAGTTTTGTTGATTCTGGTAGGACCGTAGGAGGGTGATACCTTGTTTCTCACCTGTAGAGCTCTGGTTCATGGGCACCTTCGCAATACGTGTGCAGTCTTTAACACCACACCGTTGTCGGGATGCTGGTGTGATTCATATTTCGTTTTTGCGTTCGGCCTCCGATCTTCAGTTTGAGTGTAAATTCGTTTACATGTTATTTGGGTTGGCGAGGTAACTAATAAGGTATAAAGGTGAACAGTTTTTGGATTGATGTTTAATTTGTCCCTGCCTCACAGATCATTCCAGAACTACAATGTAGCTTTCGTGTTTCTGGCTGTACCTACATGTTAGACTCACCTCCACGAAGGACCATGATATCGTCGTTTCTACGTCATGGCTAATGTCTAAAGGCTCATTTAATATTAGCACCACCTTTCCGGTACTGCCTCTGTCACCAAATGTTTGGCACTATTGAAACATGTAACATGTAGTCAACCTTTGTAATCGTGGACACAAGATATTTTTCTATGCAGTTACTGAATCACACACACACGGGAAAAAAAACTGTATTGTTGGATCTGTCGCAAATATAATATGGTTATGATACTTCCTAGGACTAAGAGATTACTGTATGTTGCAATAAAAAAAATTACAGCCAGTTACATTTAAAGAGCATGATTTGCTGATGAAACATGTGGTTCTTACTTCGTGAAGTCTTTCCTTTATCGTCTCAACTGCTGTTACTTTCTTGTTTAATAATTTGTGTCATCCTGCAGGGATGAACATGGACTGTTTTATGCACTGGACCTTGGCGGGACCAACTTTCGTGTCATACGGGTTCAACTTGGAGGAAGGGATAAACGGGTCGTGAAGCAACAATATCAAGAGGTCTCCATTCCGCCCCATCTTATGGTTGGAACTTCTACGGTAAGTGCTTGTACTATCTTAGAGTTTATAGCTAACAAAAGAAGTGAAATGCTAAAGCTGCACACGGCTGCGCTGATGCCACAGTGAAATGCTGAGAGCACTGCAGCCGCAGCTTAGCCACAGGCCACAGCCGGGCGCCTTTAGCACAAGCTAACACCCTGCATGTTTCATCTCTAAGCTATGCCAATTAATAAGTAAAAAAGAAAAACACATTGCCACCATTCCCATTATGAATTAGTTAGCCCAACAAACCCCTACCTATTTATAACCGGCGGCTGATGGGGCATTTGGGGCGGCGATCAATCACTTGCGGCTCAAGGAAATCAAGCTCAATGGACGCCGCTTCACTTGGAGTAACCAGCAGGACAATCCGACACTCACCAGAATTGATAGGCTCCTATGCACCCCGGAATGGGAACTGATCTTTCCCGCTTGCTTCTTGCATTCCCTGCCATCGCTCATGTCGGACCACACTCCGCTGCTACTGCAGGGAGAGCTTGCCCACCACCAGAACACATCCTTTCGGTTTGAAAATTTTTGGACTAAGATGGAAGGCTTCCAAGATCTTGTCCAACACATTTGGAATAGGCCGGTCACCTCTGCTCTTCCTATGAAACGCTTGCATATCAAAATGGCACATGTGGCAAAAGGAATCAAGCGTTGGAAGAAGGAAAAAATAGGGGACACAAAGCTGCAGCTTGCCATAGTAAAGGAAGTCTTGTTACAACTAGAAGCGGCTCAAGAGCATAGGTTACTCACGAACATAGAGCTAGACCTATGCAGACGCCTCAAAACCCACAGTATGGGGCTCGCAGCCATTGAAAAATCAAGAATAAGACAGAGATCGAGGCTCACATACATTAGATGTTGGGATGCCAACACAAAAATTTTCCACATTAGAGCCAGTGCACGTCGAAGAAAGAACTACATACATTGCCTGCATTCGGATGAAGGGATAGCGATTGCTCACGAAGAGAAAGAAAAAGTGATAGGGGATTATTTCAAAAATCACATTGGCCTTCCAGTCCCAAGAACCACAACCCTCAATTGGCAATCTCTCGGCTACACTCAACATGATCTCTCGGACTTGGAAGCGCCTTTCTCCCAGGAGGAGGTAAAAAATACTATAAATTCTATGCCTTCTGACAAAGCACCAGGCCAAGATGGCTTCACTGGTGCTTTCTTCAAAGCATGCTGGGAAATTATCAAAGATGATATTATGGATGTCATAAACAGTCTGTTCACAATGAATGCCCAAGGATTTGAATGGTTAAACTCAGCATGCATCGTACTACTACCCAAGAAAACGGACGCAACAAGGGTCACCGATTTCAGGCCCATTAGCCTCATCCATAGCATCGCAAAGATTTTCTCCAAATTGCTAGCTAATAGACTTGCTCCCCGACTGAACTGCCTTGTCTCCAATTGCCAAAGTGCATTCATAAAAAAGAGAAGCATCCATGATAATTTTCTTTATGTTCAGGGAGCAGTGCGAAAGCTACATAGGCAGAAGATACCGGCTTTGTTCATGAAATTAGACATCCACAAAGCTTTTGACACGGTAAACTGGGGGTACTTACTGGAGACTCTACAAGCTCTGGGCTTTGGACCACGCGGGCGTGAATGGGTCTCTATCCTATTTCGTACATCCACCTCGACAGCCTTGCTTAATGGGCGGCAAGGACCCACTTTCAGCCATGCCAGAGGCGTCCGGCAGGGAGACCCGCTCTCACCCATGCTCTTCATTTTGGCCATGGACCCGCTCCAACGCTTGCTGGACCAAGCAACCCAGCTTGGGATACTCACCCCCCTGCCCCTCATGGCGGCAAAATGGAGGACCTCCATGTACGCGGATGATGCGGCTATTTTCATCAACCCAATAAAAGAGGAGGTACAAGCTACCAAAATTATTCTCCAAGCTTTTGGCACCTTCTCAGGACTCCACATTAATTTAGAAAAAAGCTCTGTGGACCCAATTAGATGTGGAAATGTTGATCTCGACCAAGTCCTGTCACCCTTCTCAGGAAATAGAGGTTCCTTCCCATGCAAATATCTTGGGCTACAGCTCCACACCAGATCACTCCAAAAAGTCCATGTGCAACCTCTCATTGAGCGTATTGGACAAAGACTACCCAAATGGAAAGGAAGATGGTTAAACAAAGCGGGACGCCTCACTCTGATAACTTCTGTCCTCTCCTCCATGCCAACCTACCACCTCACCGTGTTTCCCCTAGCGGTATGGGCCAGGAGGAAGATTGACAAAATTAGGAGGTCTTTCTTGTGGAAGGGGGAGGAAAATGCCAATGGTGGACACTGCCTGGTTAACTGGCCAACAGTTACTAGACCAAAAGACCTTGGCGGCTTAGGCGTGCCTGATCATGATAGATTTGGAAGAGCTCTCCGGTTACGTTGGCTATGGCAAGAATGGGTGGAGGATTCCAAGCCATGGATCGGATCAGAGCTTCCATGCAGTCATGTTGATCGTCTCCTTTTCAACTCCTCAATCAAAATAAATTTGGGGGATGGCGCAAAGACCCGCTTTTGGCACCATAACTGGCTTGAAGGAGAAGCTCCAAAGTACCTAGCCCCAAAATTGTTTCAGCTTGTGTTTAGAAAAAAACGAACAGTGGAACAAGAACTGCGGAACAATAACTGGATGCGCTCACTAAGGAGGAAAATCACCTCGGCTGTACAGGTAGAAGAATTTGTGTCCGTTTGGATACGAATTCAGGATGTGCACCTGCAGCATGGCGTTCGAGACTCCATCACCTGGCGTTGGACACAGGATGGGTCTTACTCTACCCGTTCAGCCTATAGAATCCAATTTACAGGCTCCCTCAGCATGTTCCGTACTGAACTCATTTGGAGAGCGCAAGTGGAGAACAAATGCAAGATATTCGTTTGGATCCTGGTGCAAGATAAAATTCTAACGACGCAAAACCTGCAGAAAAGAGGATGGCCACACCAAGAACACTGCGTCATGTGCAATGGTCCTCTGGAAACCAGCCTACACCTTTGTCTTTGTTGCCCTTTTGCTAAGGCGGTTTGGGATCAAATCCTCTCTTGGGAAAACTTCGCTCTGTTGCAGCAGCAGCCCCATGTCGACCCCGTTCATATCACAGCATGGTGGGAAGAGGTGGCAAAGAAAGTGTTCAAATCTGAACGCAGACGGCTAAATGGAGTAGTGATCTACACTTTCTGGAATATTTGGAAAGAAAGAAATAGGAGAATTTTCAACAACGCCGCTGAAACAGCGTCACAAGTGGCTGCAAGAATTAAGGAAGACATAGACCAAAGGAAGAGAGCATTCGCTTATGAGTAGTCCCCCCCTTTCCCCGGGGGAGTGTTTTCCCTCTTTTTTCCGGCTCTGAGGGCTTTTAAGCCGACTTATGTGTGTTTTTTACTTGTACATAAACTCTCTTCCTATCTTAATTGAAAGGCAGAGCTCCTGCCAGTATTTTCAAAAAAAAAAAGTTACCCACGATTGCCATCATGAAAATATCAACACAAAATACCCTTATTCATATTTATAAATTACCCACTATTTCCATCAAAAAATTAACCGAGAATTCCCCATGCATACTTCTCTATTATCTCACTTCTACCATTGTTTAAAAATGAAACGAAATGAGAAAAAAAACGAAGATATTAAAGTTTAGATAACGGATAAGTTTGTCGCTCACGGTAATGCATTTAAGAGATCAATGTTGCAACTCACCTGGGGTGTTGCTAATTAGCAGTTACTCACTAGAAACAAAAGTAGTGGTCAATCCGACAAAGCATCACCCTTGCCTTTTTTAGCTAAACGTCACTTTGATGATCTACTTGCTCAGTTGCTCCCCATGAGCGATGCATTCCCTTTTTGGTTGTTTTCGTCACAAACATAGTTCATCAGCAACCCATGCGCGAGCTGCCTTTTTCGACGTTAAATTTTCTTGGTCACATATTTATCCTCTATCTTAACTTACAAACCATTGTTGCTATATGAAAAAATCTATATATGAACAAAAAAATATGTGAACAGATTCGTATGTACAAAAGTTATGCGGAAAAAAAAATGTATAAAACAAAAATTTATAACTTATATACAAAGCTATGTAGAAAAGTTAAATACATAAATTTTGTTTTGTAACATATATGATAAATAGGGTACACACTTAGATTCCTGATACTATCCATGCAATTGCAGCGGCCACCCCTTTAGTTTCATGTCTCCTGTATCAGCATGATTTACTGACACTTCTCAAAGCATGATTACAGGAACTGTTTGATTTCATTGCTGCTGAGTTGGAAAAATTCGTGCGGACTGAAGGAGAAGATTTTCACCTACCAAATGGCAAGCAGAGAGAACTGGGTTTCACCTTTTCTTTCCCAGTGCACCAAACATCTATATCATCAGGGACTCTAATTAAGTGGACCAAAGGCTTTTCCATCAATGGCACGGTAAAAGCAAGAATACTTTTTGTTTACACTTTATTGACTACATTGCTTATTTATATTACCAGTTCCTTGACCAGAAGCTGACTATGACACCAAAATATGGATTTCTTTTTCTAGTTACTACAGATTTTTCTTGATCATACAATGTGTCAATTTAGCTTGTGCATTTCATTTTGACACATCTTATTAAATTGAAAATGGAGTAGTCTTTACCTATTCATGCTGCTTTTTTTTGTGGAACTTCCGGCACAAATAACCCTACTTTTTCATTGAGAAAAATGGATCTGTGTCTTAAGATTCATGATATTTGTGCCAACTGTGAAGTGTCAAGTGTCCTACATTAAAACACAGTATTGATTTTGTTGATTCCTATGAGCAGGTTGGAGAAGATGTTGTGGCTGAATTGAGTAGGGCCATGGAAAGGCAGGGTCTTGATATGAAAGTTGCAGCTCTGGTACTTAAATCAATTTGTTCACTATTTATCTTCTCAAGTACTCGCATCACATGCCATATGTCTTACACCTATAATATAGAATTTGCCATTTCCTTTGTGCCTTCCGATGTTGCTTTCAGTTTCTTGAGATGTTTTATCTTGATGTCTAGCAAAGGTCCATTGGACACATTAGATGTAAAGACAGCATCATGTAAACTGACAGGTAACATTTTTGTACAGGTTAATGATACCGTAGGCACATTGGCTGGTGGGAGATATGCTGATAATGATGTTGTTACTGCTGTAATATTGGGCACTGGCACAAATGCAGCTTATGTGGAACATGCAAATGCGATTCCTAAATGGACTGGACTACTGCCTAGATCAGGGAATATGGTTAGTGTTTAACTTCCATCAAGTGAGTGGAATTTTAATAGTCTTTGGACGAACTGAGCTAGCTCAGTTGGTGCAAGGTGTGGTTGTGCGCCCCACCACTCGATGCAACTACTCTTCAACTAGAATTTGGGTGCATATTTATTCTTGTTTACAATGCCACCTAGTTCCTACTAGGTTGGTCGAGTTTTATTTTAAATGATCTTTTGGACCTTGTTAAATTGTATTCATCCAACATAAGTTTGGTCTTCTGTATTTTACTATTTTATTATTTTCTCACCAGTTAATGATGTAACATTTTGTTCTTTTGGAATGCTAAAGGTAATCAACATGGAATGGGGAAACTTCAGGTCAGATAAACTTCCAATATCGGAGTATGATAAATCCTTGGACTTCGAAAGTTTGAACCCTGGTGAGCAGGTATGCCTATTTAACCTATGCAGCTGTTTATTTTAGAATTCAACTTTTTTTTCCTAAGTTTAAGTCGCAAGTTTTATGCACTGGATCAAATCCAAACAGATTATACACCTATCTGCATACAGATCCAATTGTCCCAAAGGTTGACTCAGATTTTAGGGGGCAAAGGTGACTGATGAATAGCAAAGCCACCAATCTATTGCTCTAATAACTATATTTGGTGGAGTCGTGTGTACATGACTCCACCCAGCAGGGTTCAAATCGTGGGTGTGCACCTATTTAGATGTTTGTGGAGTAAAATATTAGGGTGTTGAACTTGAACGTAACCTATGTACTCTTTTTGTCAGATTTTTTAACCTATGTACTCTTTTTTCAGATATATGAAAAGATGATTTCTGGAATGTATCTTGGAGAAGTTGTGCGTAGGATCCTGCTGAAACTGGCTCATGATGCTTCATTGTTTGGGGATGTTGTTCCTCCGAAATTGGAACAGCTATTTATACTGAGGTTTACTTTCACGTTCCATCCTCTCACGATATTGATTTTTCTTATATTTGTAGGATACACAAAAAAGATCCAAAACCAACTGATATAAAAATGTGCACACATATTTGAACAACCCAGAGTCCAAATATTTTGATAGATTGTGGATATACTTGAGCAGTTTATACTATGAGTTCTACCGTACATCTGAAGTTCGAAACTAGAAAGTTCACGCACATAGATGTTCCAGATTGGAAACTGAAGTCATAAGCCTTAAGGCTTTGATAATGTTCCTTTTACTTTCTTTAAAATGTTTATTTACATGGCCAATCATTAAATTAAACTGAGAGGTAATTTGGTGCAATCTCCCTGTTATTCAGTCTTTTTTAAGCACATGGACTACAAAATTTAATTCCCTGACCTTTTATATCTTGGAAATTGGAATTGCCACTTTCAGCTTAAGTTATGAATGAAGCTGAGGTCCCGTTTGGTAGGGCTTAGTAGAAGGAGCCGTTTGGAACCGTTTTTTAGTGAAAAAAGGAAGAGCTCTACCAAACAGCTCTCTCTGTCCACCCTAGAGTTTAATAAGCAGTTTTGCAAATCCAACTCTTTGAGATGATGTTAAGATGTTTGTAGTCCCCAACACATAAAATTCTTAACTTACTCCCAGAGTAATGAAAAAGAAATCAAAATGCTCCTTGCACTGCCCATCTATACCTTTAAAATCACACCCATAGGCTAATCTAGTAATCTTAAGAAGGAACTGAAGAAATGAAAATGGCAATTGTGATTTTCTTAGTGTAAATCTTCTTGTATGAGCCTATGCTCCATTGATTACTTAAAAAGGTTATCCAACAAACTTGTGAACCAGAATTGTAAATCTTGCGTAACAATAAAAGCTTTTTCTGAATGAAATTGCGATTGTGATTTGGCAGGACGCCAGATATGTCAGCCATGCATCATGACACCACACATGATCTCAAACACCTGGGAGCTAAGCTGAAGGATATTCTGGGGGTAATGATGATACAAATGTTCAAAAAAGGGTATTGTTAGATACAATCTTCAATGGCAATTGGTTCCTTATGTCTTCGTTTCTACTTATTTTAGGTTCCTGATACTTCTCTCGAAGCGAGATACATTACTCTTCATGTGTGCGACCTTGTCGCAGAGAGAGGTGCACGCTTGGCTGCTGCTGGTATATATGGTATTCTGAAGAAGCTGGGCAAAGACAAATTGCTAAATGACTTTAGTCAACAAAGGACTGTAGTTGCAATCGATGGTGGCCTATACGAGCATTACAAGAAGTTCAGTGCCTGCCTAGAGGCCACGCTGACAGACCTGCTCGGTGAGGAGGTTGCCTCATCGGTTGTTGTCAAGTTGGCCAACGACGGCTCAGGAATCGGAGCTGCACTTCTTGCAGCCTCACACTCCCAGCATGCTGAAGCTGCATAGTTCTAGGAGCTCGGCTCCTAGTGTAACAATTTTTTGTTTTCCTCCCTTTTCCCCTTCAATCGAGAGCCCCCCTCGTACGGTGCACATCTCCTTTTTATTTTTGCCTCAGCAACGGGTATAGCTAGGATGGTGCCATTGAGCTTGGAGTACATTATCACTAGCAACATTAGCAACGGCAGAAAAATGTGGAAGCGGAGGTCTGAATAAGCCGTTCCATTCCTGCCGATTCTTTTGTTTTCCAAATCCCTTAGAAGTTTGTATTATGATGCGATATCACAAAACAACCAGTTCTTATCTGTGTGATCTTGTCTTTCAAAATAAAGAGAAAGAGAGAAAGGTGGGGGACCAAATCAATCTTACTCATTTTTTATTGAATGTGCAGAACTCCTGCCTTTATTTCAGAAACTGCTACAGCTGTAATATTTGCTTGTTCTTATGTGTAATTGGTCTAATGTATGTGAAACCCCACAAAGGCCATGGTGACAAATTATGATGCATAACTCTTCTAAGCCATTAGTGTGCTAAAATGTACTAACAGAAGTATGACTGTATCTGTCTACTGACGCTGTTCAGACTTACTGTACTGGCAGGTGTGCAATGTTTGGTCCTTAGACCGTGCTGTCGATGACACTATTCTGTTGGATGTCAATTCCTGTTCCGTTCGACGGCTGTTTCCGGCGACTGCATCGCTGCGGCAGCAGGCAGCAGGAGAGGAGCCGCTTCGTACTCCTGTCCATTCTCCATTTTGCTCTTCTGGTGCGTCTGCTCGCTGCACTTGAGCAAGATTTGCAGCACATCCTTCATGGCTGGCCGCGACGACGGCATATCTGCGGTGCACAGCACGCCTAGCCTGAATACGACCTGGACCTCCTCAGAGTACCCTGCATACCTGATGCTCCTGTCTGTGGCATCCAGGATGCTCCCTCCTGATTGGTAGTGGTGCCGCGCCCATTCCGCCAGGCAGCCCTGCTCGCCGCCGGCGTTGGCCTCCTTGCCGGTGGTGAGCTCCAGGAGAACGACGCCGAAGCTGTAGACATCAACCTTCTCGTTCACCTTGTTCGTGTATGCACGCTCTGCAGATAAGCACATGCAGCGTTTGATTTGATACAGGGCCCCAAATTCTGTACAGAACAGAACCCAGCAAAATGGACATACCGGGAGCCATGTAGCCGAAAGACCCAGCGACGGCGGACATCGTTTTGGGTGCCCCGACCTCCACCAGCATCCTGGCCAGCCCGAAGTCAGCGACCTTGGCCCTGAACTCCGAGTCCAGCAGGATGTTGCTCGTCTTGACGTCGCGGTGAATGATGGGTGGCGAGCACTCGTGGTGCAAGTAGCATAGCCCCTGCGCGACGCCGACGGCCACCCTGAGCCTGGTGAGCCAGTCCAGCGGCGCCCTGGCGTTATGGCCGTGGAGCCATTGGTCCAGGCTGCCGTTATCCATGTGGTCGTACACAAGGAGCTTGGCCTCAGTGCCGGAGAGGCAGCACAGCAGCCTGACAATGTTGTTGTGCCGGACGTTGCCGAGGATGCCCGCCTCCGACTCGAACTCGCGCTCCAGCTTCTCATCCAGCGTCCCGGCGATCCGTATGTGCTTCACGGCCACCGTACCGGCGCTCCCGTTGATACGGTCGGTGTAGGTGACGCGGTACACGTGGCCGGAACCGCCGCGGCCGATGAGGTTCTGCTCTGTCAGCTCCCGGAGAATGGACGACGCCTCCCCGAAGCCCAGATCCTGGACGAAAGCCGTGATCTTCCACTCGTCCCGGACCACGACGCGCGGCCGTTTCCTGATGTCGCGGACGAGGACCACGGCGAAGGCCGCGGCGGCGAGGAGCGCGCCGCCAGCGACAAGGAGGCCCGTGCGGAGTGCATGCGAGACGCCTCGGGAGGAACGCCTGTCGTCTTGTGACCCCGCCGCAGCGCAGGACCGCACGCCGGCGAGGTAGCCGGGTCCCGGTCCCGGCGGAGCCGCGGTGCAAAGGCCGGGGTTGTCGCGGAAGCTGTTGTCGTAGGCCGCCGTGGCGAACGCGGTCGGGACCTGGCCGCTGAGGTGGTTGGACGACAGGTTGAGGGAGTTGAGGTTTGGCTTCGCAAGCTCCGGAGGTATGGCGCCGGAGAGCTCGTTCGACGAAAGGTCAAGGACGCTGAGCACCGGCATGGCGCCCAATTCGGCCGGTATCTTGCCGCTGAGCTGGTTTCTGCTCATGTCCAAAAACGTCAGCTGCCTCAGGCTAGCAACGCTCTTGGGGATCGCGCCAGAGAGTTGGTTGCCCGACAGGTTCAGTGCCTGCAGCAGCGGCATGCCGTCGCCAAGACTCGCCGGTATCGCGCCAGAAAACTGGTTGTTCTCGGCGGTGAACTCCCGGAGCACAACTGCTGCAGCCGGGATGTTGCCACAGAGTTGGTTGTTCCCTATGTGTAACGTCGTAAGGTGGCCAGACAGCGAGGTCGGAAGACTCCCGGTGAGCTGGTTACTCTGTAGTGACAGGAAATGAAGCTGCGTCGCTGTCCATAGAGCCTCTGGCACGTCGCCGGTGAGCTGGTTATTGTCTAGGTCCAGGGTTACCAGAGTTGTGCAGTTAGCAAGGCTCGCTGGGATGGAGCCGTTCAGATGGTTGTGCTCAGCGGTGAGGTAAATGAACTGGCCTCCCGCGCATAACCCTTCTGGAATGGCCCCAGTGAGATCGTTGTCATCAACCTCTACAAAACCCAAGCTCGAGTGCTTCCCGAGTTCCAGCGGGAGCGTGCCAGTAAACCTGTTACTATACAATCTCAATTCTCGTAGAGATGGCAACTGGCCGATGCTCGTTGGTATCTTGCCTGAAAAGTTGTTGCTGAAGAGGTGTAAATTTGTGAGGTTTTGTAAATGGCCGAAGACTTCTGGGATGACTCCACTAAGGTTGTTGACGGAGACGTCAATTATGATCAAGCTCTTTGCAGCAAAACCATCGTCGTCGACGACCATGTCGCCGGTGAGATTATTCCTGAATAATGTCATCCTTTGCAATTTCTTCAGGCTCCAAACCCCCGGAGGTATGCTTCCTGTCAACATGTTGTGCGAGAGGTCCAACACCTCCAACTCCTCCATATCCGCTAAATAGCTCGGGAAGTCGCCGGTGAGGTTGCAGTGCGCCGCCCAGAGGCTGACTAGATTGGTCAAATTCTTGAATGACGCCGGCAGCTCGCCAGGGCGAACGGGTTGTACGCCAGCCACAGCGTCTGAAGCCTCGTCAGCGCACCGAGACCGGCCGGGACGGTGCCGACGAGGCGATTGTTGTCCAGCTTGAGATGCCGGAGGTTCAGGAGGCTCGAGAGCGACCTCGGGATGCTGCCGTTGAACTCGTTGCCGCTGAGGACCAGCGTGCTCAGGCGGGTCGCCGCCAGGCGGTGGCCGATGTTCGCGGGGAGCTCGCCGCCGAAGTAGTTCTGGGAGAGATCGATGTACCGCAGCCAAGCGCAGCTGTACAGCGTGGTCGGGAACACGTCGGTGATGCTGTTGTTGGAGACGTCGAGGTGCGTGAGGCGTGTAAGGTAGCCGACGGCGTCTGGGAACGGGCCTGAGACGTTGACGTCAGCGAGGGTGAGGTTGGTGACACGGCCTGCCGTGTCGCAGCCCACGTATGGCCACGCGCAGTGCGCGCCCGCGGCCGAGGCGTTCCATCCGGCGAGCACGGGCGGGTCGCCCCACGCGCGCTTGATCTCGAGCAGCAGCCGCGCCTCGTCCGCCGGCTGGGACTGGGACGGGGACGGGGACGGGTACTGCGGGGCCGCGCGGGGCAGGAGGCAGCAGCAGCAGGGAAGCAGCGCGAGCAGCAGGCCGGGGAGGTACGGGCATGGTGGTGCCTTCATGCCTCGGCGGGTTTTGTTTTTCCTGCCGTGGCGTCGGTGGTGCACGGCCACGGCCGCCGCGGTGAACGCGGGAAGTGGAGGTGCTTCGGTTAAGGGCAGAGGGAACTGGACTTCCTGTTTTGTACGGAGTACGCAACTCGACCTTTGATGACACGGCACGAGAAGTCCCGGTCTGTTTTAGGCAGTGGGGAGGTGCTTGGTGCGAAGCTTTCAAACTGACTTCCATGCATTAGTTTACGTGACGTTTTTGGTCCGTCCAGAGTGATTCATACGGACAGTTGAAAGACCGACCTCTGCTCTGATGGTAGGACAGGAGGTGCTCCGGAGGTCTTTGCGGTCTAAACTATCCGAAAGTACGTGGTTTGATGCCAGTTTAGAGAAAAAATGAATTCTGTTCTTCACTGCACCATTTATTATACAACGAAATTTGGGGTGGCCCCTGTCCAAATCTACATTCTGATGGTCTCCGGAGACTTGACCAGCCCAGCATAATAGTGCTCCGTCAAACACGCAATTAGTGTGGGCCGTGGGCCTGAGCGACGGAGACTCAAGGTCTGTTTGCATAAACAGAAAAAAAAAATCCATTTAACCTAATTCAACTTTCACCGTTCGACTTACCTCATCCAACCAAAAAACAGGTTCTTTTTTTTAATCTCATCAAACCTTTAGAACCGCCCGAATTTGCTCCTAAGATGAAAGTGATTTTAGATTTTTAGTTGACGTGATGCCACGTCAGGAGTCTGTTACTTTATGAAAAAATACAGATTTTTTTTCAAAGTGTCCAAATATTTTTCTAGAAAATATAAATTTTTAATCCCAAATCCCAAAATTCAAACTAATCTTCGAAAAATTGTTTTAGGTCAGAAAAACATGAAACAAGATTCAAAAATATTCCGAAGACCATGCTCTATACTATAGTAGCTAGCTTATAATTATTTCAATGTTTGTTTGCTAGTAGATGCTCTAGCTATATATATGTTATAATTAGTCTATGTTCACTCAAACACGCCAGTGTCCTCTAAATACCACCGTAATGCAAACAAACATCCTTTATTTTTTGTTTATTGTTTATAAACATGCAAATGAATTGTACTTGATGAGATTTTAATTATTAGCACATAATTAACACAAACACATGAGAGAATGTTGTGGAATCAAGTTAACAAAAGTTTACAAACTTTCTATAAAATGTTTGTAATATAGACTTGTGTGCATGCATATTGTGAGCATGTGTTGCCACCAAAGTCAATTGAATTTCTACATGCTCTGGATCATCAGCATAGACTAATTATAACACATAAAAATGGCATATACTAAAATAACAACAATAGAGATCATATATGATTTGAACAGTTATATGCTAGGTGCTATAATATAAACAATGATTTTAGCAAAAAAATGAATCCAATGTCATTTTTTTAGCTAAAACAATTTTCTAAGATCAAATATGATTTTAGGAATTTCTTAATTGCATATTATTTCTAGAAATTTTTTTTATATTTTTTAAATTGTGTTTCTATATTTTTTTGGTAAATTCTAATTGATCCTGAACAATCAATAGAGTCTGATTTATCTAAATTGTAGGCGGCATAGCACCATGTACTCCCTCTGTCCCTAAATGTCTGTCTCTAGAAAACCGTGTTTTCCTCACAGACACGCTTCCCGGACGACACATATAAAGGGACGGAGGGAATATGTAGGATCGTTGATGACTTGATGTGATACCTTATCAGCCAAAACCACTTTCAAAACTACCGATGAAGTAAATTTGGAGGTTTTAAAAACTAGAGGTGGTTAAAAAAAGTGTTTTCGACGGGAGAAATTAAATCGGGCTATGGTGAAAGTTAAGAGAGGTCAAATATATTTTGGGAGCTGCTGCTGAACGAACGTTCTACGGGTAGAACGAACGTCGAGCGGCCCGCAACCCCTCCCACCGCACGGGGCATACGGACACCCACCCCGCCCACCCCGACACACACAGATACACGCGGCCGTCTCCCCACCGCGACACCCCCACCCCCTCCGCGCGACCCTTCTCCTCCGACTGGATCCACCACCACCGTCCAGCATGGCCGCCGTGCCCCCTCTGAAATAAAACAAAAAAAAACATCAGAAAACGTTGATAGAAAAACAATAAACCGGTCTAATTTTGAAACATCAGAAAAACAACACTTGCAACATATATCTAATAGCACATGAAACATGCGTCTGTACCCCTAGCTGTAACACCAAATCTAAATTTATGAAACAAAATGAAAAATGAAAATGAAACATTGGATCTGGAGGGGTAGGACAACATCAGAGAAACATCATCATCATATGTTGCGAAACATTGAAAATAAAAAACTGAAACACTAGTAAAACACTTAGAGAAACATTAGATTCGGAGCGGGGTACGAGGAGGGTGAGGGGACACATCAGAGAAACATCTCATATGTGTGAAACATTGAAAATGGAGCACCGAAACACCGGCGCAACATCAGAGAAAACATTGGATCCAGAGAGGGGAGCAACATCAGAGAAACATCATCATTGTGTGTGACGAAGCAACCCAGAGGGGGAGGAAAAGAGGAACAGGGGAGGAGCGCGACGGGGGAGGGGTCCGGTGGATCCATGGCCGCTGCCACCGCCGTTGGATCCGGTGGATCCATGGCCGTCGTCGTCGCTAGGCCATGGATCCGGCGGATCCACGGTCGTCGTCGTCGCTGCCGCAGTTGCAGCAGCCGCCGCATCCGTCATGGCAGCAGCAGCCGTCGTTGCACCAGATCGGAGGAGGGTGTGTGGGTGCAGGATAGAGAGAGGAGGGAGTGGAAGGGGGCAGGCGGAAATGACGATGCGGGGCGCGGAGTGGATTGGTGGGGGGGGGGGGGTACGCGCGGGCCACCGCCCCCGGCCGGCCTAGTTGCGGTCGGACGGGCGTTCGACGCGTGTCGAACGCCGTCTCTTAGCATTATCGATATATTTTTTATGGCCCGAAACTGATCATGGTCCATGGCGTCAATCTTCATATATGACAAGGCCCACGGCCCAACTAGTTAATTCGCTGCATGTTCGGCCTATAGAAGCTGTCTTCTCTGCCCCAGTTGGCAATTTCACATTATGGTATGCTCTTAAGGAAATCCCTATTTTTCTCTCCGAACTATAAAACTCAGAAATCTTCTCTTCACTAATTTTAAAAACCATTTATTTTACTAATTTTAAAAATCGTTCATTTTACCTTCCTAACGGATTTTGGATAGTAATTTTTATCTTATTTATTTCTTTTATTTTGGCTAAAATTTGAAAAATCATATGAGTAGATCCTTACAGTGAGCATATGGTATGTTATGCTTTAGTATAATTTTTTTTATTGTAGTTCTAGATCTATAATATGATACTTTTATGTTGTAGCCCTAGATGGGAGAAGAACAAGAACCGGAATTTGATACGACATACATGTTATGTACTACTCCGTCCGTCCCAAAAATAGAGTCGCTATGAGAATTGTGCTGGTCAAACTTTTTTAACTTCGATTAAGTTTGTAGAAAATGTGTGCAACATTTATATCTCCAAATAAATTTATTATGATAGTACATTCAAAGGTCTATCTAATGATACTAATTATACGCTATAAATATTAATATTTTGTTAAATATAGTTATTCAAAGTTAAAAATTATTGACTTTTTGAAACCGAGAATAAGTTTTTTTTTTACAGAGGAAGTATGTGCAGTATGTGTTTATCTACGATGAAAACAACACATACGACCCAATTAATTGCCTAGATGGGAGGACAACATCATTGGCAGCACTGCGGTGAGATAAGCTACCGTCGGACACCCGTTTGTCCGATTTTGTGCCATGTGGTTCTTCTATCTTTTTTTTTACTACAAAATGTATCCACGGTCATCCGAATGACTTGTGGCTGAAGATTTATATAACGGTCACATTGGACGCATAAACACCCATGCTATTTTCGGCTGCCAGGCTGGTCGTTTCTGTGATTAATAAATTGATAGAGGTTGTTTTTAGCCATTTTATTGTACGAGAAAAATAATTATCATGGCTAATAAGCTAAGCGTTTCAACCTTTTACTATATTATTTTTTTTTAATTATATGAATTAGTTAATTAACTCGGGAAAAGTAAAAAAAAAAAACCACATTCGAATCCTTAGCTCTCGGGATCACGCGTCACTCACCGGATTTATATAACGGTCGCGTTGGACGCATGAACACCGATAATCGTACTAATTTCTGAATGCATATGCAGAACACCTGCATTTGTTTCAGAAATAAATTGTAATCGTAACCTTTGTTATCTGTTCTGTTTTAGTGGTCTAATGTGTGCGCCACTTGCAACAAATTTACAGTGTCGAAACACAAATTTAGAGTCAAGACGTATGGTGACAAGTTTGGAAGCATGGTTTCTCTGCTGTACTCTACTGAAATGTATGAAGTATCACTATAGCTGCTCGGCTCATTAACGCTGTCCTAACTGACTAGTATGTGCGGTGGTCGGTTCCTTTCTTCAGACAATGCTGTCGAAGTCGCTCTTCGATTCGATGTCAATCCCCGTGCCGTTGGAGAGCTGTTTCCGGCGACTACCGCGATGTGGCAGCAGGAGTGGGGCCTCCTCGTACTCAGGGACACGCTCCGTTTTGCTCTTCTGGTGCGCCTGCTCGCTGCACTTGAGTAAGATCTGCAGCACGTCGTCCATGGCTGGCCGCGACGACGGCATCTCTCCGGTGCAGAGCACGCCTAACCTGAAAACAACCTCGATCTCGTCGGCGTACCCGGCGTATCTGATGCTCTTGTCTGTGGCATCCGTGATGCTCCCTCCTGACAGGTAGTGGTGCCGTGCCCATCCCGCCAGACTGCCGTGCTCGCCGCCGTCGTTGGGCTCCTTGCCGGTGGTGAGCTCCAGGAGCACGACGCCGAAGCTGTAGACGTCTACCTTCTCATTCACCTTCTTTGTGTAAGCACACTCTGCACACATAAGCCATCAAAGGCCCAATCTAAGGTCCGGCAAACTAATGCAGCAGAATCTAGGAAAAATGTGACAGAGATCCACCGTAAAGAAGCAAGCACAAGCACGGATGAGGTGAGGATCCTTACCGGGAGCCATGTAACCGAACGAGCCGGCCACGGCGGACATGGTCTCTAGCGCCCCGGCCTGCACCAGCATCCTGGCCAGCCCGAAGTCGGCGACCTTGGCCCGGAACTCCGAGTCCAGCAGGATGTTGCTCGTCTTGACGTCGCGGTGAACGATGGGCGGCACGCACTCGTGGTGCATGTAACACAACCCCTGCGCGGCGCCGACGGCTACCTTGAGCCTGGTGAGCCAGTCCAGCGGTGCACGCCGTGCGGACCGCGCCCTCGCCATCGGGTGCCCGCCGGCGTCTAGAGCGTCGCCGTGGAGCCACTTGTCCAGGCTCCCGTTCTCCATGTAGTCGTACACGAGGAGCTTGGACTCGGCGCCGGAGAGGCAACACAGCAGCCTGACGATGTTGTTGTGCCGGACGTTGCCGAGGATGCCAGCCTCCGACTCGAACTCGCGCTCCAGCTTCCCGTCCAGTTTCCCGGCGGTCCGTATCTGCTTCACGGCCACCGCGCCGGTGCTGCCGTTGAGCCGGTTGGTGTAGGTGACACGGTACACGCGGCCAGACCCGCCACGGCCGACGATGTTCTCCTCCGTCAGGCCCCGGAGTACGGGCTCCTCCCCGAAACCAAGATCCACGACGAAAGGCGTCATCTTCCAGTCGCCGCGCTGATCCGCGACGCGGCGCCGTTTCCTGATGTCGCGGACCACGAAGAAGGCGAAGGCCGCGGCGATGACGAGGAGTGCGGCGCCAGCGACGAGGAGGCCCGTGCGGAGCGCATGCGAGACGCCTCCGGAAGAACCTCCATCCTGGGACCCCGCGGCGGCGCAGGAGCGCACGCCGGCGAGGTGCCCGGGTCCCACTCCCCCGGCGGCGCTGCAGAGGCCGGGGTTGTCCAGGAAGCTGGTGTCGAAGGCCGCGGTGGCAAGGCCGGCCGGCACCTGGCCACTAAGCTGGTTGGAGGACAGGTTGAGGGAGGTGAGCTGCAGCTTCCCAAGCGCCGCCGGTATGGCACCGGAGAGCTCGTTCGACGAAAGGTCAAGGACGCTGAGCACCGGCATGCCACCCACCTCTGCCGGTATCTCTCCTGTGAGCTGGTTCTTACTCATATCCATCTGTGTTAACTTGCTGAACCTGGCAACGCTCATCGGGATACCGCCGGAGAGCTGGTTACCGGACAGGTCCAGTGTCAGGAGCTGCGGCATTCCGTCACCAATACTGGCCGGTATTGGGCCGGAGAAGTGGTTGTTCTCGGCGGTAAACTTCTGCAGCGCAGCTGCTGCAGCCGGAATGGTGCCACGGAATTTGTTGTTCCCCATCTGTAACGTTGCAAGGTTGCTGGACATGGTAGCCGGAAGATTCCCGGAGAGCTGGTTACTCGGTAGTGTCACGTAAGAAAGCTTCGGCGCCGTCCACAGAGCCTCTGGCACGTCGCCGGAGAGCTGGTTATTGTCTAGAGCCAGCGATTGCAGAGTTGTGCAGTTGACGAGGCCTGCTGGGATGGACCCGTTCAGTTTGTTGCTCTTGGCGGTGAGGTACTGGAACTTGCCTCCGGCGCACAGACCTTCCGGGATGGTGCCGGTGAGCTCGTTGAAATCAGCTTCAACTCCGAGCAAGACCGAGTTCTTTCCGAGGACCGGCGGGAGAGTGCCAGTAAACCTGTTATTGGCAAGCCTCAATCGTAACAGTGACGGCAATAGGGCGATGCTCGCTGGTATCTCGCCAGAGAAGCTGTTGTCCATGAGGTCCAGCCATGTGAGGTTCTTCAAGGTTCCAAAGACTTCTGGGATAGCTCCAGTAAGCTTATAATTATCTGAAAGGTCGATTTGTGTTAAGCTCATGGCGGCGAAGTCATTAACCACCACATCACCGCTGAAGTTGTTCGTGTACAGAGACAATAGTTGCAACTTGTTGAGCCCCCAAACACCCGCAGGTATGCTTCCGGCCAACGAGTTGGTGGACAGGTCCAGTACCTCCAACTCCTTCATCTCTAGCACACAGCTCGGGAAGTCGCCGACGAGGTTGCACCGCGACGCCCAGAGGTTGACCATGCTGGTGAGGTTCTTGAACGACGGCGGCAACTCGCCCTGGACGAACGGGTTCTTGGCCAGCCACAACTTCTGAAGCCTGGTCAGCTTGCCAAGACCGGCCGGGATGGTGCCGTTGAACCCGTTGCTGTATAGGAGCAGCGTGGTGAGATTCTTCCCCAGGCTGCCGATGTCCGCGGGCAGCTCACCGGTGAGGTTGTTCTGGGACAGGTCGAGGTACTGCAGCGAAGCGCAGCGGTAGAGCGCGGTCGGGAACGCGCCGGAGATGCTGTTGTTGGAGACGTCGAGGTGGGTCAGCGCCGAGAGGCCGCCGACGGCGTCGTCCGGGAAGGGCCCCGCGACGCCGGCGCTGCCGAGCGTGAGGTTCGTGACGCGCACGGACGCCGCGTCGCACCCGACGAATGGCCAGTCGCAGGGCGCGCCCGGGGACGAGGCGTCCCATCCCGCCAGCGCGCGCGGGTCGCCCCACGCGCTCTTGATCCGGAGCAGCAGCTGCGCGTCGTTCTCCGCCGGCTGCGACTGCGCGGCCGCTCGGCGCACAAGCAGGCAGCAGGGGAGCAGCGCGAGCAGGAGGAGGAAGTAGCTGCGCGCGCACTGGTGGTACGTGCGGCGCGGTGGTGCTGCCATTGTCTCCGCCGGCTTCCGTGGCGTGGGCGTTTGCTCGTGCTGACTGGTGCGCGCCGCCGCCGGTAAGCAAATTCGGCGGCGGGAACGGAGTTGCCCTGTTTTTTTTTTTGTATGCTGCGTTAGCTTTGACTGGTAAATGAGCCCGTTATGCTTTGCTTGCAGTGGCGGGCGATTGCTGCGAAGCTTCTAATTTCCTGGATTAGTACGTACAGTATTTTTTACGTCGGCATAGCAGATAGTGGTCCGAACGGAACGTCCTTGCTCGGTTGAATTGAATCGGTGAGAAATTTTAATGCCTGCTCAGTGGAAGTCTCGGCTCCTCCAGCTGGGTCGTCGCTCTAGATTCTAGAAGTCTGAAGTGCTCTATAAAGTTTGAGCAGTAATAAGGACATGTGGTTAATGCTAGAGTAATCATTTCGTTGTTGACTGCACGCGTTAACAGCGATGTTTAAGTCAGGTCGTCGCCGTCGGGATCACTTTCCGCTCGTGGTAAACCGGTAGTAACTGGTAACCTCTCTTCCGACGGCAAACGAAAACTGTACACGCCAGGACAGTGCTCCGGTCAAACACGGCGACTAGTTGTTGGCTGGCCTGTGCTTGAGTGGCTGAAGGATGAAGCACGGTCCTGAGTCTTGACCGTCAACGGTCCAACCACTACTTCCATTTTTCTATTAATCGATATAGTATAAATATGCAACAAAGGCCACGCCACGAGGCCAGCTACAAGAGATTTTTTTAGCCTTGTTCGGCTGATATCCGTGGCTAATAATTGATGTTCTTTTGTTATAAGAGAAAAATATTATATCATAGTAATAAGTTCAACTAACAAAACATATGGGTTCAATAATCTGATATTTATATCTTCGACCTCAACAAAGAAGAGAACGCATAGCCAAAACAGGGAAAAATATGATAAATTCATTTATTGCATGCCATTGTATATTATTGTTTTTAAACTCATCAAAAAACAAAAAAAGGGTATATCTCCAGGTTTGAAATACACTATTACATCGCACTTTATAGATGGTTTCGTTACAATTAGCATATGCCTTTGAAGTATAAGTCGTTTCTCTTATATGTTTTTTCTTACTCTGAAACAAATTACCCCTAAAATATTCATAAATTTTATTTTGAAATACAAAATATTAGTAAGCCCGCTTTACTAAAAATTATATGATTATCTTGTAACCTACTATCAATTCGTAAATTAACCATCTCATCTTCAGCACAATAAAAAATAACCTAACCCTACGTGCGTCGACGAATCAAGTGGACTTATATTAATCCGGTTAATATAACGGACGCGCCGGCGCAAGAACGTTCTATAGTAGAACGCGGCCCATTAGGACTGAAGCCCAACACCCCCCCGACACGGCGTAGAAAACGGCAACCCCCCCTTTCCATCCCCGACCTCACCCTGCCTCCGACACGGCCTCGATTTGCGGCACCCGCTGCGGGCGTGCGGCAGCGACCTCGCCGCCGCCCCAGCTAACCATCCTCGCTGGTCGTCGTTCCCCCTGAAATCCTCGCCGGTCGTCGTTCCCCCAGCTATCCATCCCCCCGCCGCCCCAGCTAGCCAGCCTCAGTGAACCCCGGTCGTCGTTCCCCTGAAACATCCTCGCCGTCGAGCTGCCGCGGCTGCAAGCACACCTCCCGCCCCGGCTAGCCATCCCACGCCGCCGAGGGCACCTGGAATCCCACCCAGACGTTCCCCCTGACCCTGAAACATCCTCTCCACAGACGCCCCCAGCCTCGAAAACCACCTCGACGCCGTGCTGCCCCCGTTGAAACATGTCTCGGTCTCACATACAGATTGGGATCTAGTCCCCCCGGAGAAGCACACCAATGCCCATCGGCCACCACGGTTTGTTGGACCTGATTATGATGAGTTCTTCGAGCAGATGCATTGGGCACCGGGATCAATGGACAGCGTGCCTGGACGAGGTGTTTCAAGCGCCAATTTGCCTCAGTGATGTTGCAGCAACTACTTCGAGCAGCTTGCCCGACTCTGTACATGGCGTGTCTGAGGTTAAGAATTCAGTCCCAACTCACAAAACATTACTAATATTTTCTTTCCTTAGAACTTGCATATTTGCTTTCTAGTAGCCTATTTTTTCAAATGGTAGAAACACAGTGACCTTGTTTAGTGCCTCCTTTGTGACAATATGCACTTGGTAGATTGCTGGCATACGTTTCATAGTATAGAAACACAGTGGCCTTGCTTGTATATTGCGTTTTTTACAATATGTAGGTAGTAGCTTGGTACCCCTGTGTTTCTTTTTGGTTATTGCTCACATATGTGCTGATAGCATGTGTTTGATTGAAAAATGAAAACATTGAAGCTGAGACATGTTGTCGGGTACGAAGGTAAGGGGTACCCTAAACCCTTCGATAAATTAACGCTAAACATAGCAACCATTTTTAAGACAGGGACCAACCCACTACTCGGTAAGGCGCGGCCCATCACTCGAGGGCCCCCCTACACCGGCTGTGGCGACAAGTCACGGGCCGGCTCCTACCTCGACGATAAATGACGGACCGAGGGGTTGAGCGAACGACCCCCGGCCTCCGCCTCGACGAAAAATGACGGACCAAGGGGGCGAGCGAACGACCCCCGGCTCCTACCTCGACGATAAATGACGGACCGAGGGGACGAGCGAACGACCCCCGACCTCCGCCTCGACGAAAAATGACGGACCGAGGGGGCGAGCGAACGACCCCGGCTCCTACCTCGACGATAAATGACGGACCGAGGGGGCGAGCGAACGACCCCCGGCTCCTACCTCGACGATAAATGACAGACCGAGGGGACGAGCGAACGACCCCCCGGCCCCCACCTCGACGTCAAAAGATGGACCAGGGGTCGAACGGACGACCCTCAGACGAGAGGCTCGATTAACCCAACTGCTCCCGGCATGGGTTAAAGTGAAACCACCTAACGACATGGGCGCTCGCGTCCGCTGTCAAATGCGCCAACTCCCCGTCAAGTCCCGATTCCTGTCGACTGTGCCACCACTGTCGCCACTACGCGAGTACGGACTCCAGCAGTACCCCTCGGAAAGTGAACAGTGCGGCCCTCGATGACGACTTCGGGAATGCAACAAAACCACGCAGGGCTCGACCCCTCCCTTGATCGGGGGGCTCGACCCCTCTCTCCGACAACTCCAGTATGGGGCCTGTCCCATCCGCCCCGTCTCGCTTCAGCCGTGGGATTCGCGCCTGTCTGCGGACGCTGTGCCATGACGATTTCTACTGCCACCACGACCGGGGACGCCAGAAGGACGGGAAGGCCATGACCGCCACAGTGCTCAACGTCTCTCCGCCAACACTGTGCCGCGGATACGCTACCCATACTGCCACAGTTAGGACCCTGTACCCTCGGACCTCCCCTTGGTCTAGAAAAGGGGACGCCGAGGTAGAATAAGGGGACCGATCTCGGACCGACCGAGGGTTCTTTTTGGACGGCTGAGTCCGAAAACCTCGGAGATTCTAGTTCGGACTCTCACACTCCACGCATATACACCCCGCCACTCGATCGACCCCTCGGGTGGCAAACCCCGTGTAACACAGCTTGTACCCCCCTGTACGAGCACGTTTTGGGTGTGAGATAATACAAGTCATCCTCCCCCGCTGGACGTAGGGCCTTCTTTGCCCGAACCAGGATAAACCTTGTGTCCATCTTGCATCACGTCTGAGAGAGGGAGCACGCGATATACAAATTTACTCGTTGGTGGTCTTGACCCCCGAGTCATAACACCGACAGTTGGCGCGCCAGATAGGGAGGTTCGCGTGTCGATCAACTCCGAACTACTCTCTCAGATGGATTCCACCACCCCACCGTTCCCATTCGCCACCGTCGTCTGGTTCGGCAGTCTAGGGTTCGTATCCACGGACCAGGGTGACTTCATAGTCTTTCCCTCCGCCCGTGGCCTGGACGTCAGCAGCTTCGCTGCGCCGGAGCCAGCAAGGATCAGGCGACGGTCCCTCCGCCTGCGCCTTTGGCCTGCGATCAAGAGGAGGCACGAGCGACTCCGACGCGCTCGTCGTCGTGCGGGTTCTGAGGTGCCGGACGCCGTCTCCCCAGCCCCAGCTGGTGATACAGCCCCTTCTCCTAGGGGTCCGTTTGACCCATGCTTGTGGGCCGAGGGCGGGCGCCCCTCTGAGTGGGACTTTGGCTCTGCCACATCGTCATCCCCGGGGGTCCCCGTGGCCTCTCCGACACCCTCGACCCCGTCACCACCGCGTGACCCATTCCCGCGCGGGCACCACGACAGTGCAGGGCTCTCTTCCGCCCTCTTAGGATTGCAGATATAGACACGTGGCGGGTCTCTAGGGACTCCGCCGCGTGCGACGGCCGTTCCCATCACCACCTCTTCACCGGGCGAGCCAGGACTACCCCGCACATGGGGCACGTTGCGGCGGCGCCTGGCGGAGGAGCGCAAGGGGTCCTTCCCCCACTTCTACCACGCCGACCCCGACTCGGACTCTTCCGACGAGAGTTACGACTCCACCCGGGAGTGCTTCCACCTCGACGAGCAGGCCGATCCCCAAGACGACGTCGACGACACCGCGGCCACCGAAGAAGGGGGAGGGGCCAACGCTACACCAGCAGCTCGAGAGGCCAACCCCCCGAGTCCTGATAGGGCCGATCCACCCCCAGACGTCCAGATCGCGCAAGTCCGAGAGCTTCTCAGCAAGCTCGAGGAGGAGCGCCTGCGTCTTCAGCAGCTCGAGCACGCCCTCAAGCGGGATCGAGGGCGTCCTCAGGGTGGAGGAGCTCGCCAGCGGGCCCGGGATGTCCACCGGCAGATCGTCGAGGAGGGCGGGGCCGCCGAACCCTGAGTCTTCAACCGCGCCAGCCAGAATGTCGTAGCGGCCGCGATGCTGCTCCGCGACATGCCGGCACCATCGACCCCCCAAGCACGGCGTATCAGGGATGAGATCCAAGGGCTTCTCCAGACTGCGGCCATGCAGCAGGCGGAGAGCTCGGTCTCGAGGCGTCGAGGGGCTGCCTCTGAGCGGCAAGCAGTGCCCCTCCGACAAAATCGAGAGGTGTCCGTCCACCAGAACAAGGCGCCCCAGGGCCAAGTCGAGCGACGACCGGTTCAGGAACGCCTCGTCGACGATCGAACCCCTCGGGTGAACAATCGACGTCGGTACGGCGACGCCGAGGCTCGAGGCTACAGCGCTCACCGAGGTGGGCGCTACGATAGCGACGAAGACCGATGTCGGTCTTCGGAGCCGCCGGGACCCTGAGTCTTCGGTAGAACCATCCGGCGAGCCTCCGTGCCCGTCCGTTTCCGTCCACCCACCAGCCTGGTCAAGTACAACGGCGAAACCAAGCCAGAGCTCTGGCCCTCCGACTTCAGGCTAGCATGTCAGCTGGGCGGGGCCGACAACGACCACGTCATCATTCGGCAACTCCCTCTGTTCCTCTCCGACACCGCTCGCAGATGGCTCGAGGAGCTGCCCCCGGACTTGATCCAAGACTGGCCCGACCTGGTCAGGATCTTCGAGGGCAACTTCAAGGGCACCTACAAGCGGTCGGGCAACCCCTGGGACCTTCGCAGCTGCAAGCAGAAGCCAGGGGAGACCCTCCGCGCCTTCACCCGCCGATTCTCGAAGCAGCGTACCGCGCTGACCCACATCTCCGACCACGAGGTCATCACGGCGTTCATCGCCGGGACAACCTGCAAGGTGTTGGTGCGGGAGCTAGGGCGGAACACCCCCAAGACCGCCAACGAGCTCATGGACATCATCGCCAACTATGCGGCTGGCGACGAGGCCGTTGGTGCGTTCTTCCAGATTCCCCCAGGGAAGGGGAAAGGCAAGGCGGATGAGCCCGGAGGCTCGGACGACGGGCCCAAGAAGAACAGTGGGCCCAGAAGGAACAACGACGGCAACGGCGGCCGGAAGAAGAAGAAGAAGAAACCAACCGGGCCGACGCAACGCTGAGCCCAACGTCGAGCCCGATGACGAGCCCGACGACCTTGTCGCTGCGGCAGACAAGAAGAGGCCTCGAGGACCCCCTTCCGACGGGGGCGTCTTCGACAAGATGCTGAAGGAGCCTTGCCCCTATCATATGGGGCCGGCCAACCATCGCCTCGAGGACTGCCGCATGCTTCAAAAGCATTTCATCCCTCCTGGCCTCAGGAGAGATGACGGCAAAGAGGACCCGCCCTGTGACGTTCACGTCAGGGGCGACGTCAAAAAAGGAGGCTTCCCCGAGGTCCACGACTGCTACATGATCTACGGGGGCACGTCGTCTCGCCTCACCACGCGCCAACGCAAGAGGGAGCGTCGAGAGGTTTTCTCCGTTCGAGCCCAGGCTCCACGATACCTCGACTGGTCCCACACGCCGATCACCTTCGATCAGGACGACCACCCAGAGCACATCCCCAACGCAGGGGCCTACCCGCTCATCGTCGACCCGATCGTCCTTAACACCCGCCTCACAAAGGTCCTCATGGACGGGGTGAGCAGCCTCAACGTCATATACGCCGAGACCCTCGACCTCCTGGGGATCCCGAGGAGCATGCTCCTGCCCAGCGCGGGGGGGTTCCACGGGATCGTCCCGGGGAAGAAGGCACTCCCGATCGGCCGCATCAAGCTACCGGTCTGTTTCGGCGTCCCCTCGAACTTCCGAAAGGAAGAGCTGACCTTCGAGGTGGTTGCGTTCCGAGGCACCTACCACGCCATCATAGGGCGACCGGGATACGCCAAATTCATGGCGGTCCCGAACTACACCTACCTCAAGCTCAAGATGCCAGGGCCCTCGGGGGTCATCACCGTCAACACTTCCTACGAGCACGCATTCGACTGCGACGTCGAGTGCGTGGAGAAGGTCGAGGCCCGCGAGGATTCGGCAATCCTTGCGGCCCTCGACGACTTGTCCGGAGAGATCCCCGACCCCAAGCGACACGCTGGCAACTTCAAGCCGGCGGAAGACACGAAGACCGTCCCGCTCGACCCCGGCCTCGCGGATGGGAAGGCGCTGACGATCAGCGCCACCCTCGAGCCCAAATAGGAAGCAATGCTCGTCGACTTTCTCCGTGCGAACGCCGATGTGTTCGCATGGAGTCCCTCGGATATGCCGGGCATTCCGAGGGAGGTCGCTGAGCACTCCTTGGACATCCGAGCCGGGTCCAAACCGGTGAAGCAACGCCTGCGCCGCTTTGACGAGGAGAAGCACAGGATCATCGGGGAGGAGGTCGACAAGCTTTTAAAGGCCGGGTTCATCAAGGAGGTGCATCACCCCGAGTGGCTAGCTAATCCCGTGCTTGTAAAGAAAAAGAATGGGAAGGATAGGATGTGTGTAGACTACACTAGTTTGAATAAAGCATGTCCTAAAGTTCCTTTTCCTTTACCATGTATCGATCAAATAGTGGATTCCACTTCGGGATGTGAAACCCTTTGCTTCCTCGATGCATATTCTGGCTACCACCAAATAAAGATGAAGGAGTCCGATCAGCTCGCGACCTCCTTCATCACTCCCTTCGGCATGTTTTGCTACCTCACCATGCCCTTCGGCTTGCGAAACGCCGGGGCCACCTACCAGCGATGCATGCTCCATGTCTTTGGGAAACACATAGGGCCGACCGTCGAGGCCTACGTCGATGACATCGTGGTCAAGTCCAGAACAGTCGGAAACCTGGTCGGAGACCTCGAGATCGCGTTTGGGTGTCTCAGGGCTAATCGCATAAAACTGAACCCTGAGAAGTGTGTCTTCGAGGTCCCCCGAGGCATGCTCTTAGGGTACATAGTTTCCCAGCGCGGGATCGAGGCCAATCCTGAAAAGGTAACCGCCATCACGAGGATGGGCCCGATCAACGACCTCAAGAGCGTGCAAAGGGTCACTGGATGCCTCGCCGCCCTCAGTCGCTTCATCTCGAGGCTCGGAGAGAAAGCCCTACCCCTTTACCGCCTCCTGAAGAAGACGGAACACTTCGCGTGGACCGCCGAAGCTGAGGAATCGCTCTCGAGACTCAAGGCCTTGCTCACCTCACCCCCAGTCTTGGTACCCCCAAGTCCGGCCGAGCCCCTCTTGCTCTATGTCGCAGCAACTACCCAAGTAGTCAGCGCGGTCATAGTAGTCGAGAGGGAGGAGGAAGGACACGCCCTGCCGGTTCAGAGGCCTGTCTACTTCATAAGCGAGGTCCTTTCCGAGACCAAGACGAGGTACCCCCACATCCAGAAGCTTCTATACGCGGTCGTCGTCACTCGGCGTAAGCTCAAACACTATTTCCTGGGCCACCCGGTTACTGTGGTCTCATCTTTCCCCCTCAGAGAGATAATCCAGAACCGGGAGGCGTCTGGAAGGATCGCCAAGTGGTCGGCCGAGCTCATGGGGGAGACCCTCTCCTACGCCCCTCGAAGGGCCATCAAGTCTCAGGTACTGGCAGATTTCGTTGCAGAGTGGACCGACACCCAACTACCCCAGCGCAGGTTCAGAACGAACTCTGGGCCATGTACTTCGACGGGTCGTTGATGAAGACGGAGCAGGCGCTAGATTGCTGTTCATATCACCCTCAGGGGTCCATATGCGCTATGTCATCCGCCTCCACTTTCCCGCCTCCAACAACGTCGCCGAGTACGAGGCCCTCGTCAACGGCCTGCTCGGGGTTCGACGCCTCGACGTGCGAGGGGACTCCCAGTTGGTGATCGATCAAGTGATGAAAGACTCGAGCTGCCACGACCCCAAGATGGAAGCCTACTGCAGGGAGGTCAGAAAACTCGAGGACAAGTTCTACGGCCTCGAGCTCAACTACGTCGCCCGACGGTACAACGAAGCTGCCGACGAGCTGGCCAAAATCGCGTCTACTCGAGGCACGGTCCCTCCCGACATCTTCTCGAGGGATCTTTACAAGCCGACCGTCGACTTGGACTCGGGGGCTCCCGCCCTCGAGCAAGGGGTTGATCCACCCCCCCTCGACCGATCCCCCCCGAGCGGGGGAGAGGTCATGGAGATCGACGAGGCTGTCGCAGCGCCAACCCCTCCGACGGACTGGCGCGCACCCTACCTCGAGTACCTGACATGGGGCGAACTCCCAGAAGACCGCACGGAAGCCCGTCGTGTAGCTCGGCGCGCCAAAACCTACGTCTTGTACGGGGACGACCGCGAGCTATACCGACGCAGCCCGTCGGGTGTACTTCAACGCTGCCTCACCCTCGAGGAGGGGAGGGCATTGCTGAAAGATCTACACTCGGGGCTTGTGGCTACCACGCGGCGCCGAGAACGCTGGTAGGAAGTGCCTTTCGACAGGGCTTCTACTGGCCAACGGCCATCAGTGACGCCACCAAACTCGTTCGATCCTGCAAGGGATGCCAATTCTATGCTAGGCAGACCCACCTACCCGCCCAAGCTCTTCAGATGATACCCATAACCTGGCCGTTCGCAGTATGGGGGCTCGACATGGTTGGCCCCCTAAAAAGAACCAAGGGTGGACATACTCACCTTCTCGTGGCTATCGACAAGTTCTCGAAGTGGATCGAGGCTCGACCCATCGCCAACATCCAGTCTCAACAAGCCGTGCTATTCTTCACCGACATCATCCACCGCTTCGGGGTCCCCAACGTCATCATCACCGACAATGACACGCAGTTCACCGGCCAAAAGTTCCTAGACTTCTGTGACCATCACCACATCAGGGTGAATTGGTCCGCGGTTGCCCACCCTCGAACTAACGGTCAGGTCGAGCGTGCTAATGGTATGGTTTTACAGGGCCTCAAGCCAAGGATCTTCGATCGGCTGAACAGGCACGACAGGTGATGGGTCGATGAGCTGCCCGCTGTGCTATGGAGTCTCCGAACGACACCAAGTCGAGCCACGGGGTTCTCTCCGTTCTTCTTGGTCTATGGGTCCGAGGCCGTCCTCCCCGCCGACCTCGAGTACGGGTCCCCTCGAGTGAAGGCCTACAACGAGCAAGCCAACATGGTAGCCCGAGAGGACTCCCTCGACCAGCTCGAGGAAGCCCGTGACATGGCCCTCTTCAAGTCGGCACGGTACCAACAGACGTTGCGGCGCTACCACGACAAAAACGTGCGCAAAAGGGACCTCAACGTCGGCGACCTCGTTCTGCGCCGTCGACAAAGCAACAAGGGGCGTCACAAGTTGACGCCACCGTGGGAGGGACCCTTCATCATGGCAGAGGTGCAGAAGCCCGGCACTTACAGGCTGAAGAACGAGAAGGGCGAGATCTTCACCAACGCGTGGAACATCGAACAGCTACGTCGCTTCTATCCCTGAGGCCTCAGGGCCTTGTACATTTTCGCGTTTATGTACAAACCCTCGAAACACATTTCACTTTCGTTCGTAGCTCAAAGGTAGCCTCGACTTTGCCCCGGCAAAAGTCGAGCTCCCCTCGGGGGCTGACAGGGGGCGCCCCCCCTCATAAGTCCTCGAAAAACCCAAACGTTTTTTCTCGAAACCCGACTCTCCCTCGCAACCTTTGCCTCGAGTACGCTTCACAACTAAGTAAAGGCGCCTCGAACTCCCTAAGGGTCGAGGGTGCCGTCGAGCCAGGGACTCACCCACGCCCTAGGGCTACGGTATCCCCGCTCGCCACCCCCCTTCTAAGGATACGAGCGTGCGTCGAATACTTAGTTCACAATCGTCCACTCAGGCAAAGAAAAGCAGAGAGAGTCCGAGAAGTAGAAACAACGAGACACACCTGTCTACAACACTAAGGTAGCCTCGACTTTGCCCCAGCAAAGTCGAGCCTCCCTCGGGGGCTAACAGGGGGGCACCCCCCTCCTAAGTCCCCGAAAAACTCGAACGTTTTTTTGAAACTCGGCTTTCCCTCTCGTTCTTACCCTCGAGTATGCTTCATAACTAAGTAAAGGCGCCTCGAACTCCCTAAGGGTCGAGGGTGTCGTCGAGCCAGGGACTCACCTACACCCCAGGGCTACAGTATCCCCGCTCGCCACCCCCCTTCCAGGGATACGAGCGTGCGTCGAACACTTAGTTCACAAGCGTCGACTCAGGCGAAGAAAAGCAGAGAGAGCTCGAAAAAACAAAAATAACTGTGTAGCTTGATCAAAATGCTTTACACACAAAAAGCCCTCGGGGGCTTGGCATTGTATCAGTACAAGGGCCTAACTATTACATGGACCTTCTTATCCAGATATGGCTCACAGGCTCGGGACTGCTCGCCGACACCTTCCGAGGGCTACTCGGCGCCATCTCCGTCTACCGAGGGGATCACCTCGGGCTCAAAGAGCTTCGCTAGCTCGCCTCCGGGCACCTCCGCGAGATCCATTAACTCCTGGCACTTCGCGTCGTTCTCCTCCTTGGTCAGCCTCGGGTCGGTGGCGAACCCGTCGATGACGAGGTTGAGGTCCACGTTGTAGAGCGAGTTGACGACTGCGAGGGCCCGCTTCACACCCACATGCAGGGCGGCACGGACGTTTTCCGTCACCCCCTGCGTCATGGAGTAGAAGCGGCGCAGCAGGGAGTCCCCTCGAGCATCCCCCTCGACCTCCGGCTCCGGCTTGACCGAGAGGTCGTCGCAGAAGGTGTTGATGACGTCTGCAAGCCTCGCGTTGAGGTTCGCCTCGGTGCTAAGGAGGCCCTGAAGGTTGTTCAGATCCTCGTGGGCGCGGGCATTATCCGTCGCGAGCTCTGCCAAAACAAGCATGCAACAGTCAAAACCCAAAAGAGCAGAAAGAGGGTCGAGGCAGGACAGGTTCTGCAACACTCTCGAAACACTCACCTTGGGCATGCACGTCCAGGGTGGAGTAGGCCTGCTCGGTCTCCTCGAGCTGGCGGCGGACGTCGACAAGGTCGAAGGTCTGATCCCTGACCTTGGCCTTGAGGCCCTCGATGGTTTTGCCTGCGTCATCGAGGGCCCTCTTCTGGTTCATCGCCACCACGCCCAGGGAGGTCGCGCGGGTCCGAGACTTCTCCTCTGAGGTGGCCAGAGCGTCGCGCTCGCGGGAGACAGCGTCGAGGTCTCCCCGGAGCCCTCGGATGCCCTCTGTCGCCCGGGCCAGTTCCTCCTTCAGTCGGGCGGCCTCCTCCTCGGCCTTGCATTTGGCTTCGAGGGCGACGTCCCGTTCCCGCGCGACCGTGACGGTCGACTGAAGGGCGATGTCAAGCCTCTCCTGTGCCGTCTGCAAGGCCGCCCAGGCTTCCTTCTGCACGGACTCGTAGCCGGTCCTCGCGTGGGCGACCTTTGACTCGGCATCCTCCCGGACGGCCGCCGTCTCAACCTTCGCGCGGGCGACCTCATCCTCCGCCCTATCCAGTGAGGCGTGGAGGGTCAGGAGTTGCCCCTGCACCCGGAGGATGTAGTGGGACTTCTCGTAAGACCTCACCCGCAGCGACTGACGAGGATAAAAGCGAAGACCGTCAACAAACAACAACCAGACAATCCGAGTACAATCTAAGGGAGAACGAAACCCACCTCCATCCCTGGCGTATGTCCGTGGTGGCGACCTCCGCAGCACGACGTACCGAGTGCTCAAACCAGGCCCGATACTCCTCGACGTGCTCCCACCGTCGGAGCTCGGCCTGGTCGTCGAGCGTGAGGAAAAGCCGCTCGGGGTCTTGAGGGTCCGCCAACTCGAGAACCTCCTGGCCCCAGGCCACGCTGCGGGCGGCGATCCTCTCTTCGACCGTCCCCGTGACACCCCCGCGCAGATCGCCCTCCCCTCGCCAAGCGGAAAGGGGGGAGATCTCCTCCGCCTGTCCTCTCCCGTCCTCAGGGCCACCCCGCGAGGACGTCGACGGCCCCGCCGAGCCATTGCCACCAGGCGAAGGAAGCCCCGGCCAGCAGAACGGCCTTGCACGGTGAAAGACTCGAAAAAAAATTAGCACCCAGCAATGCAAACCCACTGCGTCTCGAGTAAGTCGAAGTATGGCTTACCTCGAGACAACGGCCCCCAGCCTCCAGCGGAGGCCGAGCCACCTCCGGCTCCGCCCGAGGAGCCACGACGGTGGTCGTCTCCACCGAGCCCACCAGCTTGGCTACCATCTCGTCCACTTCGGCGGGGGTGGACTCCATCAGCATCCCGCCCTGCGCCGGCGCGGGCGTCCCCTCAGGCCGCTCGACCGGACCCCCCGCCTCGAGCTCCGGCGTCGTCGAAGGGCCCTCGGGCGCGGCGGCAGTCGTGCCCTCACGCTCGAGCCGGAGTCGAGCCTCCAGCGCAGCTAGGCCCTCAGGCCAACGCCCCGGCGTTGGGTGAGCCGGAGCCTCCTCCTCGTTTACGGGGGCCTGGGGCCCGACCACCTCCACCACCTCGGCCGCAACCACCGTCGACGAAGGCCCTACACCCCCAGGGGCACCGGGTGCGGCTCCTTCCGACGGCCGCGCAGGCGCCGCGACCGTCGCTTCCGTGACCCCCGCGGGCAGGCCCGTCTCCTCCGCCGTTTGAGCAGACACCGAGGCACCCCGCGCCGTCCCCCGCTCCATCGCCTCCCGAGCCTTGGCCGCCAATGCCACCTCGGGGGTGAGCGTCGAAGGGGGCGGAGCAGCAGGACCGGCCTCGGCGGCTGCTTGGACCGCGGCCCCCACCTTCAGCTTCTTGGCGGGGGCGAAGGAAGCGTCTCCTTGCGGGCGCTTCGACATGAGAAAGAGACCCGTGCGCAACGATGAGCACAGGTCATTATCAAGAAAAATAAAAATACGGACAACGCCCTCGAAGGCGACTTACCCCTTGGGGCCCGACGTTTCTGCCCGGCGACCGTCGGGCTGGTCGAACTCTTGAGCACCACTGCCCGGGGGGCGGCGGTCGAGGTGGCTCTCGGCACCATCTCCTGGGCCGGGGCTGCCGGCGCCACCGTCGTCCCCTTACTGGTCTCCACCTGCGCCGACGGGCCCGACGCCCGTGCGCTCGACGCGGCAGGCGTCGGGGGCTCGCTCGATCGACCCCCCGACGAGGATCGCGACGTCTGCGTGCGCGTCTGCCGCGGCACTTCTCCCCGAGAAGCCACGGGGCGCTTCCCCCGTGGCTCAGCTTCGACGGTAGGGGCCGGCCTCGAGGTCGACCCCTCCCCTCCGCCAGTTTCAACGGCCGCCTGTTCAGGCGCCGTCTCCTCCTCCACATCGCTCCAGTTCACCTCCTCCTCGTCCTCATCCTCCGAGGGCGATAACTCCTAAGAGAGGCCCTCCCGCCTCTGTCGGGCCCGACGCTGCTCCCTCGCCTCTCGCTCCTGGGCCCTCTTAGCCGTGGCCTTCTTGGCTTTGTCCTTTTCCGTCTTCTGCTTCTCCGCCCGGAGCCGCCTCGCCTGCTTCGCGGCCCGGTCCTCCTTCACCGGCGGGGGCGAAGGTCGGAAGGTTACGTTCCCCTGCAGAACGCGAGATGGTCAGACGCGGGCAAAAGAGACGGAAAGGGCGAACTGTTAGGAATATGCCCTAGAGCTAATCATGTAGATGATTATATTCCAATTGTATCCATGATTAATAAAGTGTTCTTTGAATATCCATTATAGACAACGAGTATTGATTGACGATTATGTGAATTGTTTGTGGAACTCAATTACCTGAATGGTTATTCTAAAAGTTGTCCCTGGTCGGCATTCTTGTAAGAGCACACTTGAATATTAGACCAACACATGTATTAGTTGATGGCTATGTTTCACAAGTTATAGACATGGAGATGTCAAACTAATAATGTGGGCACATGTGAGACATGTAGGCTGGACTGACCCAACAAGAGAAAGTCTCTATTCATGTCATGTACGTTATGTCCTTAGACCTGAGATTGTGGTATGTACTCAAGATGTGAAACGATCTACTTAGAGACTATCAAACGCTACTTCGTTATTGGGTAGTTATAAAGGTGGTCATTGGGTGGTCGGGAAACATGCTATGAGACATAGACAATCAAGATGGAATTTGCCCCTCTCTTCGTGAGAGAGATATCACTGGATCACTCATGTGATTGGATCAACAAATGCATGGCCGTGCTTGGGTTAAGTGTTAACCCACGAGTTGAACCATATATCGAGTGGCGAAGGGAATAACTTGTACATGGTCATAGTGGTTCGTCTGATATGATCATAGCGTATGCATAGGAGTTGACACGTCTTGCTAGAGGCCGCTATCAACTATTGGTCGAGTAAGAGTACTTGGGCCATGTCTATGTATGCGTGAGCCCATAGGGTCGCACGCTTAAGGGGCTGGAAGCCTAATTCGGGTTGGACCCGAATTAGACTAGCTTTAGGGTTACTAATGGGCCTCCAACGTGGGAGCTCGTCAGGACGCCTATATAAGCAAGGGGTGGGCGCGGGGCGAGATTGATCCACGCCTTTTGGCAGCCGCCGTCGCCTCCCCACGCTCGCGCCTTTTGCTCCTCGCGGACCTAGCAGTCCGGAGGCGCAACGCTTCCTCCCTGTACGTGTGGGATTCCTCGGAGGTGCTGCATCTGGAGCACAAGGACGAACCGCGCGAAGGGGATGTTGAGACGGACGACCACGCAACTGCACTGCCTGCTGCGATGCGCACGACTACATCAAGTCATCTTCCGCTTCACCTGCGCGTCTAGTGGTAATCCCGTAACCTATAACTAGCATTAGATCCTGGTTTATGAGGTCGAAAAGTTTTCTTTTCCGGCTAGCGTAGCAACCTCGTATTCCTACACGAACACGATGACTCTAACAGGAGGAGAGGATCTTACCAGCTCGAAGAAGCCTTCGTCCGGTTTCATGGGAATCTTCGCGACGTTCTTGGCGGCGAACGGCCCCACGAAGAAGCGGCGGACGCGGCGGACCACCCTATCCGGGGCCAGTTCGTCTTCAGCGAGGCGGCAGCCCGAGAGGTCGACCCCCGGACCCATCTCGTCGATGCGGAGGGGTCGAGCCATCAGCGGCACGACCCGCCGCCGGTGGAACGCCGACGCGGCAATCTCCGCCGTGAGTCCCCCCTCCCTCAGACGCCTGAGCGCGTCCAGCAGGTTCTCGAGGCGCTGCTGCTTGTCCGTCGGGACGCCATACCCCCAGCGGTCTGGCTGCGCGTCGATCATCCTCCCGGTGTACGCCGGGAGCAGGTCGTCATCATTCCTCAGGTAGAACCACCCGGAGTGGCTCGATGACAACTTCCCTAGAATCCAGCACTCCGGCCGCCTGACGGAGATGCAACAGCACCCGACCCTGACCATCCTGCGGGTACCCCTGTCGACCGACGCGTGGAAGATGTTTGCCTTGAAGATGTGGAGCCACAACTCCCAGTGGGGCTCTATCCCGAGGTATCCTTCGCACACCGCGGCGAAGACCGCCGCCTGGCAGACGCCATTGGGGGTGAGGTGTTGGAGCTCCACGCCGTAGTAATGGAGAAGTGCGTGCAGAAAGCGGCTGGGCGGGGCGCCTAGTCCTGCCCGGTGGAAAATCTCGAAGGACACCACGTACCCCTCCGGCGGGTTGGGCTCGGCGTGGTCCGGCGACGGCAGCACCCACTCCGGATGCTCCGTCGAGATGACAGGCCGGAGAAGGCCGCTCTCCACCAACCCCGTCAGGTGCGAGGCGGTCACCGAGGACGCAGGCCAGTCATCAGGGCCGACGAGGCTAAACTTGGCCATGGGATCAGGGATGGTGGTGCGCTCGGGCTTAGGGGCGCAAGGTACGTTCCCTATCTCTCTTCCCTTTCTCTCTCTCGCTTGCGCAGAGTTCCGACTCGCGGGACGCCTGAGGCAATGGCGGGGAGAAGGAGGCAGGGAAGACGAAGGCGAGGAGGCGAGGAAGGCAAGTGTGCGGAAAGAACACCCGGCTCCTCACCTTCGCTACTTATACGCGGGAGGCCAACGGACGAATCGGGCGAAACAGGCAAGAGAATCTTTACATTTAATGCGCATGTACTCCCCTTCCTCGTATTTCTCCTAGATAAGGCGTTCCGTCCCATCGTCGGGCTCCGCGCCGCACTCCGCCCTGCGACCGCCACTGTGGCGCCGAACGGACATCGCCTAAAAAGGCACGCGGCCGGAAGCGTTATCTTCGAGGGTAAGGAATCTTGAGGCAGCGAGAGCTGGCCCTCGAAAGGGGGTTCGACAGCTACCCTTGAGTACCCGAGGCCAGAAATGACCTCGGGTTAGGACTTCGGTCCACCCCAAAATCTCGAGGGGACAAAGGCCGGCCCACGAACGGGCTCGATAGCCCCCCTCGAGTACCCGAGGCCTGACGAGGCCTCGGGTCGTTGACTCCAGTTCATTCCACGGCCTCGAAGGGATAAAGGCTGGCCCGTCCGTGGGTTCGACAGCCTCCCTCGAGAGCTCTAGCACAGATATGTCCCCAAGTTCAATACAACAACCACCTGCTTTTCCCCTCGGCGGTCCACAAGGCAGGACTCCTCCTCCTGAGGATAGCGTCGGATGACGAACCATCCGTCAAATCTTGAGGGAGCGAAGGCTGGCCCTTACATAGGGTTCGACAGCCGCCCTCGAGTGCCTGAGGTCAAGAAGGACCCATGGTTAACGGACTCCGGTCCACCCCCAAATCTCGAGGGAGCGAAGGCTGGCTCCACGAACAGAGTTCGACAGCCGCCCTCGAGTACGCGAGTCAGGGATGTCCCGGGGAGGCCAGGCGCGTGCCCCTAGCTCGAGAACGAACTCTCGAGGCTCTCTGGGACATATCCGAGGCAGAACCAAGGAATACCTAAGGATCCCTCCGCTGGGAGGCATCGAGCCACCAACTCCTATCGAATGGGGTTGGCACCTTGGTAATCCACATGGTCGTGCTTAGTAAGCCGTACGGCTTACTTGAAAATGAGAACGCCTCCGGGCCACTAGTCGACCCCTATCGAATGGGGCACGAGTTCTCACTCGGATTTTTACCCGTACTGGGCACCATTTCTATTGGACTCATGCCCGAGAACAGCTCACCGAACACTTCGGGCTCGTCCTAACGAGGATAGCACGATGCTCTTCACCCCACAATACGAACGCAAGTATCCGTGGGAAGGACGCTATGAGGTAGTGAAGGTCTAGCCGTTCGAGGGCTCGAGGGCCCGACTACGCACGGCACCCCTCGACGAAATAGGGTCGAAAAACTCGTAACCTGGAAGACAGAGTCGACCTCTCGGGCGGGGCGCTCTGACTCCAGTGGTGCTCGAGGGAGCGAAGGCTGGCCCTCGGTAGGGTTCGACAGCCGCCCTCGAACACTTCTCTTTTCAGGGAAAGGAATGGAATCGACCCATCGACAGGGTGCCACGTCTCCAGGTATCCTTAAAAGAAACCCCTCGATACAACATATTATAGCCCCCAGAGGAGTTCTTAATCACTCCCCACGGAGAATCGAACCTCTCACTAACCCTGCAGGCCAAGGACAAAACCTCCGGGTAATCCTTACTCCCTCCGAGAAAGCGTGTATCATAGCCCCCAGAGGAGTTCTAAATCACTCCTCTGGAGCCTCGGGGGCTACTGTCGGGTACGAAGGTAAGGGGTACCCTAAACCCTTCGATAAATTAACGCTAAACATAACAACCATTTTTAAGACAGGGACCAGCCCACTACTCGGTAAGGCGCGGCCCATCACTCGAGGGGCCCCCTACACCGGCTATGGCGACAAGTCGCGGGCCGGCTCCTACCTTGACGATAAATGACGGACCGAGGGGTTGAGCGAACGACCCCCGGCCTCCGCCTCGACGAAAAATGACGGACCGAGGGGGCGAGCGAACGACCCCCGGCTCCTACCTCGACGATAAATGACGGACCGAGGGGACGAGCGAACGACCCCCGGCCTCCGCCTCGATGAAAAATGACGGACCGAGGGGGCGAGCGAACGACCCCCGGCTCCTACCTCGACGATAAATGACGGACCGAGGGGGCGAGTGAACGACCCTCGGCTCCTACCTCGACGATAAATGACGGACCGAGGGGACGAGCGAACGACCCCCCGGCTCCCACCTCAACGTCAAAAGACAGACCAGGGGTCGAACGGACGACCCTCGGATGAGAGGCTCGATTAACCCAACTGCTCCCGGCATGGGTTAAAGTGAAACCACCTAACGACATGGGCGCCCGCGTCCGCTGTCAAATCCGCCAACTCCCCGTCAAGTCCCCGATTCCTGTCGACTGTGCCACCACTGTCACCACTACGCGAGTACGGACTCCAGCAGTACCCCTCGGAAAGTGAACAGTGCGGCCCTCGATGACGACTTCGGGAATGCAACAAAACCACGCAGGGCTCGACCCCTCCCTTGACCGGGGGGCTCGACCCCTCTCTCCGACAACTCTAGTATGGGGCCTGTCCCATCCGCCCCGTCTCGCTTCAGCCGTGGGATTCGCGCCCGTCTGCGGACGCTGTGCCGCGACGATTTCTACTACCACCACGACCGGGGACGCCAGAAGGACGGGAAGGCCATGACCGCCACAGTGCTCAACGTCTCTCCGCCAACACTGTGCCGCGGATACGCTACCCATACTGCCACAGTTAGGACCCTGTACCCTCGGACCTTCCCTTGGTCTAGAAAAGGGGACGCCGAGGTAGAATAAGGGGACCGATCTCGGACCGATCTCGGACCGACCGAGGGTTCTTTTTGGACGGCTGATTTCGAAAACCTCGGAGATTCTAGTTCGGACTCTCACACTCCACGCATATACACCCCGCCACTCGATCGACCCCTCGGTGGCAAACCCCGTGTAACACAGCTTGTACCCCCCTGTACGAGCACGTTTTGGGTGCGAGATAATACAAGTCATCCTCCCCCGCTGGACGTAGGGCCTTCTTTACCCGAACCAGGATAAACCTTGTGTCCATCTTGCATCACGTCTGAGAGAGGGAGCACGCGATATACAAATTTACTCGTTGGTGGTCTTGACCCCCGGGTCATAACACCGACACATGTAGTTTGATTGCATTTTCATGTTTCAAGCACATTGAAGCTTTAGGAGAGAATTTTTTGAAAATCCATGTACTTACACATATGTATCTGCAGGCTGTAGGTAGCAGTGACATGGGACAGTGGTCGAATGTTGGTGTACCACATAGTGCAGCGAGCTCGAGTGCAAACAACGGTAGTCGCAGAATTGTTGTTGCTAAGGTGAGAATGTTTTCCTATCTTATGAGTTGTTGTCATAAAAAACTGGAAGACCTGTTTGATTGGTAGTGAAACATGGAATTTACATACGTTTTATTGTTCGAAACAGAGTGAAGCATAGAAAAAAACAACTGGAATGCATGTGCTTACACATATGTATATATGCAGGTTGTAGATGTGGTCTCCGACAACACAGCTGGTGCAGAAGAGTATGTAAATGTGGAAATCTCATCAGGAGAGGAAGAAGCATTATACCATGAGGAAAAGGATGTGGTCTGCTCACCACCAGTTGAGCTGTATGTTGGGATGAAATTTGATAATCCAGATCAAGCGAGAAAAATGTACAATGAGTATGCGTGGAAGATGGGTTTTAGTATTCGCAGTACAACATCAAGGAAAAGTGCAGTTACAAATGAGCTCATCAGGAAACAGTCTGAGTGCTCGCATCTTGGTAACCCAGAAGATGAGGAGGGGTATGAAACATCTGGTACCGACATAGCAATGGGTGATATGTCGAAAAGGAAAAGGTACACCAAAGACGTGGAAGAAGCAAAGGCATCAAAAAGAAAAGCTCTTCTACCGTACTGACCACGGCCTCAAGGAAATGCAGCACAATCAAGAAAATGAAATGCAAAGCTCATATGGCGATTGGGCTGCGAGAAGGGGAGTGGATATGATCATCTTCATGGCAGAGCACACACACACCCTTGTGAAACAGAATGGGAGGAGGAAGCACTTGAGGTCTCACCGGACAATTTCCCGTGCAGATTACGAGATGCTCGAGACAATGCACAACAGAAACATCCCGACAATGAAGATGATGACAGTGTTTTCTGATTTTCATGGTGGTCTGCAGAACATGACATGCACATTGAAGGATTTTCAAACATCAAAACTAACCTGAGGAAGGCAGTGGGTTGTAGAGACCTGGAAACAACACTGCAGTACTTCCAGAAACAACAATCAGATAGCCCATCCTTCTTCTACGCAGTTCAGGTTGATTGCAACAATGCAATGAGGGGGCTATTCTGGATGAATGGAAGAACAAGGGAGCTGTGTAAGATTTTCAGAGATTGTATCTTCTTTGACACAACCTTCTGTGTCAATAAGTACAATCTTTCATTTGCTCTGATAGTTGCAATCAATAACCATATGCAACCCATTCTCCTTGGGTGTGCGTTTGTGCCAGACCAATCGACAGAGTCCTTCGTGTGGGTGTTCAACACGCTGAAGCAAGCAATGGGAGGCCTAGAGCCCATGCACATAATGACAGACCAAGATAAAGCGATGAAAGCAGCAATACCTCTCGTGTTTCCTGAGGCTGTGCACAGATGTTGCAAGTTCCATGTCGTGAGCAAAGGGCGTGAGAAGCTTGGTTCATTGATCCGGAACAACAAAGATTTTGTTAAAGAGTTCGACTACTGCATCAACCACACTGAAACGCTGGCGGAGTTTGAGGAACTGTGGCATAATTTAGAAGAGAAGTACAGCCTGCAGAGAAACGATGCATTCCAAAACATGTCGGTTGGTAGGACCATGTGGGCTCCCGCGTACTTCAAGAAATCATTCTTCCCCTTCACTAGCACGACAGGAAGGTCAGAGAGCATGAACGCCCTGTTCAAACAGATGGTCAATCCAAATGATTCAGTGCTGCAGTTCATAAAAGGCTACGAGTTCATCATGGACACAAGAGAGGAAAAAGAGAACGTGGAAGCCTGCAGAGCTCATATTACAAATCCAGCACTCTGGGGAAACATGGCTCTAAAAAGCAAGCGTCTCGGTTCTACACAAGGAGTGTGTTCCACAAGTTCCAAGAGATCCTGCGTGACTCGACTGCGTGCAGGAAGGGGCAGGTGTTTGTTGAGTCTGAAGGCATAAGGATGGATATAACTGAAAAATGTACGCATGTATGGTGAGCAAATCTGCAAAACCTTCTATGTGTCAGTACAAGATGATGGGGCAACATACTGTTGCAGCTGCAACATGTTTGAGAAAGATGGGCTGTTGTGTCCCCACATACTGAAAGTGTTCTGTGACAAAGATTTGGAAAAGATTCCAGAGAAATATCTAAAGAGAAGATGGTCAGAGGATGTAACAATTAAGATCAGTGAGGCTTACTTGGGACCCGAGGCTTGTTTCGGTGTCCCCCCGACAAACAGGTCCAGGTACAATGCACTATGCAGAAAATCGAATCGGCTGGCTGTTGATGCATGTTTCGATGAAGAAGAGTACAAGATTGCTTCAGCAGGAATTGACAAAATTTGGCAAGAGGTTCAGGAAGCAAGAATTACAGCAACAATGCATATGGGTCAACAACGCCAGGGTGCCCAAGAATAACAAGCAGAGAATGTGGTTGACGTCCCCATGGTGAACAACCCTGCAACCTTAGATCTCCAAGGGAGGCCAAGGGAAAAAGTGGAGCGGTATAAAAGCCTTATAGAACAAGAGGCAGACAAAAAGAAAAAGAGGAAGAGTGCAGCGAAGAAAGGAAGCAAAAGTGCAAAGGCTAGGTCATGCTCATATTGCCAAGGGGAAGACCATGATGTCAAGGAGTGCGACATCATGAAAATGGCAGAACAACTCGTAAAAGATTTGAAGAAACTTAACCAAACACAACACAATTGAAGCTCTAGTGTAGTGGGGATAACTAGTTCTTGTTTCATTTATAATGTAATTTATATCATTTGCGATACAATTACATGTTTGCCTTGTAATTTAGCTACATGGGTGATATGTTTCAAAACTTGTCAAAAGGATGATATTGAAATGGTTACATGGATAATATGATATGAAAATATTTGTGGGAATGTTTACTGGAAAAGGCAGGTGCTGTTTTGCACATTACTTAATGAATGATGTTGAAATGCTTGCATGGAAGAGTATCCTGGGTTGGAAAAACATTGTTACATCCTGAAAAATAAAAGTGAGACATAATAATTGACACTTTGTTACAAGTGATAATGCACCAAAGAAACACAAAAAATGGGTGCATGTGTGTTGTGAAACAACTGAAATCCTTTTGCTGGAACAATATGTTTTTTCCACTGTTACATATAAGGTAACAATAATAAAACATCATAAAAAATATCAACTGGTAGTAATAAGAAACAAACATCTCTCCCAAAATTTTGGCATGATTTGGCTGAAACAACATGATTTAGACATTTGTTAACATCTGGGGTGGTGAGATGACACAGACATGATTCCAGTAATATTACATAGTAAAAAAAACCAAACATAAACCTTGGTAGCGCATCATATGCATTGCACAGAACATTATTGAACAAAAAATAAGCATTCGAGAAATACCAGTTTGTTGTAACCCACAAATACATTCATCCAGGTGGTGTTATGATAAAAAAGTGCAATGACATAGCCGAAACAATGGCAGCACATAGTCTTTTACACAAATAGCAGTACAAATCTCTACAAAATGCCTAATCAGATATCCTATACAAAAAGCTATGGCAGCATATTCTTCGCAACAAGTTGGCAGCACAGTCTTCTACACATCCTTTGTGGAACCGTTGTATGCCTTCACAAAATTGTCAATATCGATCACATTGTGTTGGGAGTGTAGCAGGACTGCAAGAGCACGCTTCATGTATTCTAGTACCTGGTTTTGCCCCTGAAAAACACAAAAAAAAGAAATGACATTTTTAGGAAGATCAAAATAGATAAAACTTGGGAAAGAAAAATAAGGAAGAAAATGATAGGAAACTAGATATGAAGTACACGTACTCTCGCAACTTGTGATTCTACAATCTCCTTCCCGTCCCATGAATCCATGAAATCCATTGTATACATCCCGCAATCATAACTTTAAAAAAAACAAAAAGGGAGAGGAAATCAGCATTCTGACAAAAACAACAGCTAATGAAAAAACAAGAATGGTGACGAAAAAATGTAGATGATAAATGCTAACACATACTTGTTTCTTTGTATAGCAACCTTAGGGTACGCCCACGTGAAGGATGTAACATCAGATTTAACGTACCCAAGCTTGTTTGTTGTCGCTGCAAAGTTCTCAACCTGAAAATGTAATGGAACAAATGACATAATGGTATGAAACAGATTCAGTAATGCTAGTTCGACATCTAGAATATGAATCTGTTACATGAACAAAATAAAAAAACTGAATTAGGAGAGGAAAAAGGCACTAACCAAAATCTTGGCATACTTCAAATAATTGCTTTTTTCAGAGCTGCCCATTGAGTCAAAAAACTGCAGTTGTTTCTGGAATTTGCAAATACAGAGAAGCACCCAGTGGTGGGCATGTACTATGGGGAAAAACATCTCCATATGGGCAGGGAAAAAAATGGAGCAAGTAGTGAAAAAGGGCAGACACATAAAAAAGGAGGGGGAGGAAAAAGGGGAGGGGCTGGCAGAAACAACCATACCCGATCAATCTTGGACATAGGCAAAGTTTCATTCAACTTTTTGTACATGTTTTCCATAGTATCATGGTGATTGAAAGAATTTGGATCACCACTCAAAAGGCCCTGTGGGGCAGGATGAAGAACAAAAATGCTAAAAAAGTAGAAGACAAAAAAGGAATGAATTGCTAATGAAATGTCATAAGAAATGCATAATTACCGTAGCCAATTGAGAGAAAGCATATGTTTGAACCCTTGTTTCACCAGTTTTGAGCATTTCAAGATGGTCAATGTTGTATTGGTTACACCACACTGTCATAACGTCATTGCTAATCCATCCCCTTGACTTGAATGAATTATAAAACTCATCATATGTAACGTGCTAATCACCAATTTCAATGAAGCGGGGCCTAGTGTGACATAAAACGCACAGCCAAAATTAGATTACAAAAAGTTACACAGAAAGGTTCATGACTGAATGTTGCAACAATTTCATGACTGAATGTGAAACAGGGAATGTTATATCGATGAAATAGAATGACAAGCAAGAAAAAACAGAAACATGATCAGGGTTATTTTTGAGGTTTCGAAAAAACAAATGAACTCACGGTTGGATTTCATTTCCAATCTTGAAGCCCTCCTTGAATGCTCTTTTTGCCAAATACTTTTGCCAAACATCTTTGGTGATGGTTCCCCAATCACCATGGAATCTTTTTGCTTTCCGAAAAATCCCAAGCTCTTTTCTTTTCCTCTTCTTCCTGTCCATCTTTTCAATAGTGCTTGAGCCAGCTTCTATCTCCTTCAAAGGCTCCATGGTGTTGGCACCTGAAAAACACGAGGAAAAAAACATGGGGGCAGACACAAAAAATGAAACATTCAGAACAAGTCAGTGAAAACAATGTATATGCATCATATGAAACAAAAAAATGGAAAAAATAAAAAAATAGAAAGAAAGCAGAGAACATACAGATAGGCAGAGGCGTATGGCTCATGGGTTTGAAAGCACATATGTCCTCATATAAAACATCGTCTTTTGGAAAAAGGTCTAAGGAAGGATATCATCAACATAGGAAGGACTTCGTGGGTGTGGGGCAAATACAACTCTGTGAGTCTCCTCAGCTGGGCCCGGTAGTGGTGGGGAAGCAAGTGCAATTTTAGGATCCTCCCCAGCAAGGTGTGGTTGTGCAGTGGGGGTTGATGAACATGTAGCAGCTGCGGCTTTCTCATCCTCCTCAAGTGACTTTGTTGGGAAGCAACCAACTGGAGCTTTTGTTGTCTCAGCCTCTGGTACATTTGCATGATCTGATTGAGACACCCCACAATCTGGTGAGATAGTCTGAGTTTTGAGACCTTCACCTTTAGTACTCTCCTCCTCTGAAACAGTAGGATGTGGTGGATCACTTGCTTCCTCATGAGTGGTGTGACACCATGTGTCAAGCTTGCATTAGGATCATCATTAACCACTAAGCACAAGCATTTCCTTGCATTCATGTTTGCATATGCTATCATTTCATGTGTGTGTTATAATGTTTTGAAACTAGGATTAAATAGGTGTTTTGTACTCAATCTTGTGATCAACTTGTTTAGCTAAACCTTGCTATGCTTAGAGTAAAGTATGGTTTGCTTTATGGTTAATTACCCTGCTTAATTTATCTGTTAAAGAATTAAAGTAATTCTTTTCTTAATTAGCTTAAATAAGTTTTTAGTCTTTAACCCTTGAACTAATGGTTTTTCAGAATTTATGATCTACATGGAAAAGGTAGAGAATAATATTCTGAACAACTTTGGTTTAAGTGTCAAAACTTAGTTTGGAGTTTTTGAAACTGTTTTGAAGCAAATTCCGTTTGAATCTAATAAAAGAAAATGGAAAAAGGAAATCAAACTGTAGCAGGCCGAGTTACCGCTTTCGGCCGACTCGGCCTCGACCGCCGCTTGATAAAGTGACGGACCGAGGTCGAACGAACGACAACCGAGTCAGAGGCTCGATCAGCCGATCGACCCCCCCCCCTCGACTTCGACCCCTCGAAGTGACGGACATAGGGTCGAACGAATGACCCCCGAGCAGGAGGCTCGATGAGCCGATCGACCCCACCTCCCGCGCGCTCACCCGCGCGTTGCACAGCACACGTGCCCGAACGCACGCGCCGCGCACGCCCACGCGCTCTCGCCCGACCGCGGCTGAGCCGTACGTCAGCGTCACCTGCCGCGTGGCCGCCGATGCCTGACCGCGGATGTCGAACACGCCATGCCGCCGCTGTCGCTCTGCGCCGCGCCCTGCGGCTCTACACCGACATCGCTGCCGTGCTGCCACCACCGCTGACGCCCCTGCTTTGCCGCCGCAGACCTGCCAGTGGCACTGCCGCACGCCGCGCCGTCGCTTCGCAGTGACGCTGCCGCAGTGCCGCGTCCGATCAGCTCCACACCTCGTCGCTCCACGCCTCGTCGCACTCGCAATCGAGCGCGAATCCTCGCTAACGGCGCGTCGACCAAGTTTTGCGCTCTGTCTCGCTCGCGTTGCCTCTGCTTTCGCGCGCGCAAACACGCCAGCGCCGCTACCCACCGCCGCGCCATCACGTCACGGTCCCCTCTGGCTGCACCGGTCGGCCATGACTGTGCAAAAGGGAGCGCCTACACCTCCTCTACCTTCCGCACTCGTTTGCACTCATCCTCACTCGCTCACTCGCGCGCATTGTCTCTGTTCTCGCCGCGCCAAGCGCCAACAGTACCGCAACGCCCCCTTTTCAAATCCGCCACCACCCGAGCTCCTCTACTCGATCCATCTAGCACTAGCTTTCGCCTTCGCCACCATACCGACCAAACGGTGTTCACCCCTCACCGTCTCGCCCCCGACGCCTCCATCTCCGTGGAAGCTTCACCGGAGCTAGCAGAAGTGAGAACACCTTTTCCCTAGCTCTAGTTCGCCCTAAATCAGCACAGTGTCGTTGGTCGTGCGTCATTGCCGCCGCCGCGGAGCTTGCACGTGGTCAGGATTCCATAGAGCCCCTCCGGCTCAACCAACCCTCGAACCGCACTCACCACATCACCGCGATGCTCATGCAACCCTGCGCCGAGCCTCGCATCGCCGGTGATCCCCTCGCCGCTTCGCACCGCCGTGCTGCACCGCCACCGCACGCCGCCGGCCACTTTCATGGTCGCGCCGGTTCAACCAACACCACCAGTGTATGCGCGTCATCGCCCCGAGCCTAGCACGCCCAACCCCACCGTCGGAGACCTCACCGCCGGTGAGAAAGCATCGGTCAGCACCGTCCTCTGCTCCCTGCTCACTAGCAGGTGGGCTAGAGTTGACCGAGGACCCCGCTTGTCAGCTCTCTCCCGCCCGCGTGTATTGGGCCAGACCCAGTACTGTTTTCCCACGGGCCGGTTTCCGAAATGAATTTCCTTTTCCTATTTTCAGTAATATGCTAATGCTTGTTTAATTTATATCTAGAGTTTGGTAAATCCTAAAATGGTGAAATCAATTTTGTTAGACTCTATATGTTATGATCTTTCTGTTAAAAATATAAAAATGATTTTTGGAGAATGTCTTCAGTACTAATGTTTAATTAGTTGTTTTCTGCATATATCAAAGTTATTTGTGTTCCTGCTTAAAAGAGTCAAATAAAAATGTAAGGTTTTTATGTTAGCTCTGTTATCATGTGTAGAAGCTAGGAAAAATGTAACTTGCCATGTTTTTATGTAAGTTTTATTTATCATCTATTAAAACGTGTTTCTGCTGTTTTCTTAGATTAACTCCTGTAATAAATATGTGCATGTATAAATCATGAAACTTTCTTGATAAATATTTTTTTTAAGTATAGATTCTGCTAAAAATAAGTTATAGCATGTTTCACCCTGTTATCTAGTAGCTCTAGTTCTAAGTGCTTTTTCTACATTTAATTTCATCTTTTTGTATCTGCTAGCCGGTAGCTTTGCTGTGGTTAATTTCTTTGCAGTAGCATCCAGTAGGCTTGCTCTGTTCCCTGTAATTTTGGTAGATTTTTCTGAGTAGTTTATAATAGGCTTGCTGTGTAAAGTAGCTTTGTGGTAATTAATTGGTTAAATGCTTAGAGTCACTTTTAGTGTGCTAAATCTTGTTCAAGCATCATCCCTGCACCATCAAGTTACTTATATATGCATTGCAATCATTTAGGATTAGTGGAGAAAGACCAGGAGCCAACCCCAGAGACAAAGTCCAGGAGGTGCAGGAGCTAAACGAGGAGTACCACGAGTCCGACACTAACCTCCCCGAGTGCCCTGACCACTAGCCCTCCACCTTCACTCAAGGCAAGCCCCGGAGCATCCTTAAGCCTCCCATTATTTACAATTAATCTACTTGAGTATTTTATACTATGATGCATTAGGTGATAGGAGTTGACTGAATCCTAATTGCTGCATTACCATCCTTGATTATTGTCTTACCTACCTTGTTACCCTGTTAAGAAAAGTAAAAGCAATCGCTTAGCCTGCTTAGAATAAATGGTTACTTTTATATTTTATGTACGTATTATCCCTTGGGGTAATACTATCACGGTTGGCTATATTTGCTATCTTGGAAATAACCAATGGTAGTAATAAAATGCGGTCAACTGGAAGGAAGAGGCACCAAGTGGTTTAGACTTGGGGGCAGTCTGTCCGTTGGATCGTATAGGTTTGTATACGATGGTGGCCCTCTTACATCTTTGAATGCGCCCTTTCACATAGGGGCCGTCGGGAGTGTCGACCCCGAAGCCGAGTAAACACTATCCGGGCCTGCGCTCAATTTGCTGTGAGCACCCTCTAGTTTGTAGATACGACCTGCCCCGTGGTGGCTAACTGATTTCTACAATTGGGTGGACCAATGCGAGCCCACGGCGATACCACCTGGACTTTGTTGAGCGGTAACACAATGCATGGACCCGACGGGAAAAGTGTGGGCGTGTGTTAAAGGTAATCTTGCCAGCTGGTTGTATATCGATTCGAATTGCCGCCCCCCACTAGATATGGGGGATTATGCTGAGCTTCACCACGGTACAACTCCATGTGACATCGTAATGGTTCTACTAAAATATTGATGAAGGAATTGGATATATGTTATTATATTGTTTGAGTAGTTCAAGTGAGTGCTCTAGTACAGGTGCAAACCCAGAGATAATAATAGGATGAAAAATGGTTGTTCTCTAATCTTTTTTTTCCTCTTGTTCGCTTTTTCGCAAAAGCATGTTTACCCCGATCCACATAAATAGTCTTGCATACCCTTGGAGTCTTTATTTTCAGTTAGACGGGTAAGTCTAGCTGAGTACATTCCCGTACTCAGGTTTATCCCGTTTGTTGCAGATGGTCAAGTATACGTTGGCTATTGTAAGCATTGTCTCTATCCTGTCGAAGGAGAAGAGGAGTAGGCCTTGGGCAAGGTCTTCTACAAGCTCATCTTTTGCTGTTGTCGGACATGATCTCGTGGGCATCCCTATCTTTTAATAATTTTGGTGTGGAGTAAAACTTTGGGTTCAGTTTCAAACAATGTTCTATTCGGCCACAGGTGTTGTGGCGTAAGTACTACTTTTATTTGGAACAAAGTGTTGTAATAAATTTATTCGTACTTCTAGTATTTTTGGTTTATTTGTGGCTCGTTCGAATGTGCATACCTGAGTTTGCGCGATCCTTAGTGGGATATACGATTGTTAGAAATCCTTCGAGATTTCCGGACTACCGGGATTATATGGGCTCAAGTGCTTTAAGTGGCAGTTAAATCAGCTACTTTGGTACTTGATCTCTTATAATTTGGACAGTTCTGCCACAGCTGGTATCAGAGCATGGTTTCAGGTATCCTCATTCGTTTGAGCAACTTTCTTAACAAAACGGGTATTTTCAAAACTATTTTTATAAACTGATTTTGAAAACTTGGGTGCCCGAGTCTAGTCCCTAGCCCTATACTAGGAAATCAGGTGGCTTAGTTATACTAACTTGGTTCAGGGTTTTGCTCATGCTGGATCTTTATAATTTGCCGGGGTATCATTCTTGGGAAGGATGATATTAGGTTCGAAAATTGCATTAAAAACTATTTGGAAGATGTGAGGGTAGACCTTCCAACCGTTGGTCAAGGAAGTGATATCTTGTTACTTAAGGATAGGCTTTTACGCGAACATATCTGAGAAGTATGTAATGCTGGGTGGGTTTTCCGAGCTTGGTGCATAGGGTTTTGGTATCTAACTGGTATGTACTTAGTGCGTATCAGGAAATGCCCGGTGATTTTTCTACATTGGGTTTTGTTCTTTTTGGGCTGAAATGAAATTTTTGCAGGTACACTAACTACGCAATCGTGTAGAACGAATAACTGCGTAATGAGAGATCGTCTTGCCACCGACTAGAACGTTAGGACTTACAAGTCATTCTAAGTTGAGTGAGAACGTATTTACGATCATGCATCATGTTTATATTCTTGTACCATGGCATCCCTCCCCTTAAAAGTGTAATTGTCCCCTTTTAAAAAAAATAAAAAAAATGACCAACTTAATATCTGTCTCACGAGAGTCGAAACCCCTTTTGCTACAGATGCCTCGCACCCGTCTGACCGCCAGGAAGACAACCGGAGGAGTAGGAGTTCCTCGCCACCCGTTGGCAAGGAAGATGACCAGGGGAAAGTTTTTGACATACTTTGGGCTGCCAACCATCCTTTGGCGAGTTTTGCACGCCACTGGGTATTCCGAGGGCAGTGAACCCAAGTACTCTTGGCAGAAGCAGCAGTATGGTCAAGATTCTCTGGTCCAGGTTGAGGTCAGAGTGAAAGCTCTGGAAGGAAGGCCCGACTGAGCAGGATGGACGATCGTTACCAAGGGAGCTTGTGCTAAGGATGGAGCCAACAGGGCAGCCTACCTGGTACTAGAGGACATCATCGCTCGTTTTCCAGCAGATCTTGCAGACGCGTGGCCGGGAGTGTTCCCACGTGGACCAACTTTTCCTGTGAATTGGATGCAGACCGAGGAGACAGCTCTGACAGGAGACGAAGAGGAGCTTTTGGTATCATGATGTTGTTTAAGACTCTGTTTAATTTGGATCTTCGTAATGTGTAAGCCGAATTTGGAATTTAAGTCCAGGCTGTGTTCTGGCGAAGGATTTGGAATGTTATTTGTATGTTTATGACGAGCAATTAATTCTGTGATGTTATGTGGAAAGATGAATAATTATATCTGGTCGTGTGCTTAATATTACATTTTGTACAGCCTAATATTTATTCATTGTTCAATATAGCATCACCTAATTGTTGCTTGTTAATAGGCTACACAGATGATGGCTAACACTCGTCGCACCAATCGGGGTGATGGCGAGGCAACCAGGGAGGACCTGCCACCACCACCACCACCTCCAATGACACCGGAAACATTCATTGGTCAGTTCTTGGGTAGCCAAAGAAGTGTAGAAGAGATGCAGCGGCAGATGAATGAAACGTTGCGCAACATCGCTGCCAACACAGCTCAGCAGCACAGGCAACAGCAAGGGGCCACACCTAATCAGTACAGTTCCTACAAGGATTTCATGGACACCCGCCCTCTGATCTTTAAGGAAGCTACTGAACCGCTGGAGGCAGATGAATGGCTGCACTCCATGGCACAAAAGTTTCGGCTTCTGCGCCTGACAGAGGAGCTAAAGGCGGAGTATGCCGCGCACAGGATGGAAGGACCGGCAAGCATCTGGTGGTCCCAGTACCGTGATAACATGTTTGCCGGCACTGCAGTTACATGGGACTTGTTCTCCACAGCTATGCGCCGTCACTACATCCCAGAAGGCGTGATGGAGATGAAGCTTACCGAGTTCATGAGACTGTCCCAGGGTACCCGGTCAGTGACAGAGTACCTCACCAGTTTCAACAGGTTGGCTCGCTATGCCACTGATTTCGTCAACACTGACGCCAAGAAAATCGCCAGCTTCAAGAGGGGCATGAATGCCGCTCTTCTGTCCAAGATGGCAAACAGCTACCGCCTCACTTTCAGCGACTTCATCAGTGACTGCTTGAATCAAGAGACCAATGAAAACAGGTTGCTTGCAGAGACACGTCGTCGCATCCCAGAGGGAGGATCCCACTAGAATAGGGGTCCCAATGCTTCAAGGCCAGCGTTTCGTCCACCACAAGTTGGTGCACGTTTCCGACCACCTCAAGGGAAGATGACCAATGCTCGTGCTCGTCCCGCCTACCAGAGGTCCTTCACGGCACCCCTGCAGCAGAATAAAGGTAAAGCCGCAGCACCTGCAGCTAGAGGTCAGAAGATGCCATATGTGGTGGGGCCATGCTACAACTGTGGACAAACTGGTCACCTGTCTCGTTTCTGCACGAAGCCCAGAAAGCAGTTCAGCTATCCACCAAAGCCTCGCACAGGGAATGTCCACCACACCACCTTGGAGGAAGTACCAGAGGGAGAACCCGTCACAGCTGGTACGTTCCTTGTTAATCAATGTCCTGCAGTTATCTTGTTTGATTCTGGAGCATCACATTCGTTCGTTAGTGGGAACTTCGTGTTGCGAAGTCAACAGAAGGTGGTAGAATTGGAAAAGGAGTATCAAATTAGTGCAGCAGGAGTTGTCCTATATACTCGTAAAATGGTAAAGGAAGTAGAAATTACCATGGGGACGACATCGATATATGTCAACCTCATCGTAATACCTGAGCTAGGTCTAGATGTAATCCTTGGTATGGAATGGATGAAAGCTTGGAAAGTGCATCTAGATATAGCCCAACGGGAAGTATCTATCACCAACCCACAGAACGGAGTTACCTTCGGGATCTTCTTACCTAAGAATCCAAATCAGCTGGGAGTCATGTTTGCTATCACTGCAGAGTTGTTGGATAAGATTCCTGTAGTTTGTGAGTTTCCGGATGTGTTTCCTGATGATCTTCCAGGGTTACCCCTAGACAGAGATGTCGAGTTTGCTATAGAGCTAGCTCCCGGGACAGCACCTATATCTAGGAGACCATATAGGATGCCACCCAACGAGTTAGCGGAACTCAAGAAACAACTCCAGGAGTTGCTGGAAAAGGGTCTGATCCGCCCAAGTTGTTCACCGTGGGGATGTCCCGCCATCTTTGTGAAAAAGAAGGATAAAACCATAAGAATGTGCGTGGACTATCGCCCTCTCAATGTGGTTACGATCAAAAACAAATATCCGTTGCCGCGGATTGATTTGTTGTTTGATCAGTTGTCTAAAGCCAAAGTGTTCTCCAAGATAGACTTACGATCTGGTTACCATCAGATTAAGATCAGAAAAGAAGATGTACCCAAGACCGCTTTTTCCACGAGATACGGTCTCTTTGAATATCTAGTGATGTCCTTTGGATTGACAAATGCGCCTGCGCATTTCATGTACTTGATGAACTCAGTGTTCATGCAAGAGTTGGACAAGTTCGTAGTGGTTTTCATCGATGACATCCTGGTATATTCGGAAAATGAGAAGGACCACGCAGAACACCTGCGTTTAGTGCTGAAACGGTTAAGAGAGCATAAGCTTTATGCCAAGTTTAGCAAGTGTGAGTTTTGGTTGACCAAAGTACCTTTTCTGAGTCACATCTTGTCAGCCGAGGGTATCTCAGTGGACCCCTCAAAAGTGCAAGAAGTTATGAATTGGAAAGCACCCGTTAACGTGCATGAGGTTCGCAGCTTTTTAGGATTGGCCGGATACTACCGTCGTTTTATCTCGGACTTTTCTAAGATAGTTAAACCTATGACTAGGTTAACACAGAAAAACAAGAAGTTTGAATGGAGTATAGAGTGTCAAACAACGTTCCGTACCTTGCGGACACTGTTAACGACTGCACCGGTTTTGGCACAACCAAATCTGGAGGAACCTTTTGATGTGTTTTGTGATGCATCAACCATTGGATTATGATGCGCGTTGATGCAGAATAGAAGAGTCATTGCTTATGCCTCACGACAACTCCGACCTCATGAAGAGAATTACCCGACCCATGACTTGGAGCTAGCAGCAGTCGTGCATGCTTTGAAAGTATGGAGACATTACTTGATGGGTAATCTGTGCCACATTTTCACTGATCATAAAAGTTTGAAGTACTTGTTTACCCAGTCTGAATTGAATATGAGGCAAAGAAGATGGTTGGAGTTAATTAAGGATTATAACTTGGAAGTGCATTATCATCCTAGAAAAGCAAATGTTGTAGCAGATGCTTTGAGCTGCAAATCTCACTGCAACTTGTTGCAAACCCTGTTAGAAGATGGTTTTGATCTAATGCACCATTTGGTCCTAAATAATATTGTTATCCAGTGTACCTTGGATAGTGACATTATTGATGGACAGAAATCGGACAAAGAGCTTGTGCAAATCAAACGAAGGCTAGAAACCAGTGAATCTCTGAATTTCAAAGTGGATGAGAAAGGAATTCTATGGTTCAATCAGCATTTGGTAGTACCTAAGGATCAAGTCTTGTGAGATAGAATTCTCAATGAAGCACATCACTCTAAGTTGTCGATCCACCCTGGTAGTAGCAAGATGTATCACGACCTGAGGACAAGGTATTGGTGGTCTAAAATGAAGTTGGATATTGCGGAATATGTCGCAAAGTGTGATACATGTTGTCGCATCAAGGCAGTGCACATGAAACCTACCGATTTGTTACAACCTCTTTCTATACCTGAATGGAAGTGGGAAGATATCAGTATGGACTTCATCACAGGATTGCCTACCACCCAGAAAGGAAATGACTCTATATGGGTTATCGTTGATCGCTTAACTAAGGTCGCTCACTTCATACCAGTCAAGGTTACCCATCGACCCCATCAGTATGCCGAGCTTTATGTTCAGAATATCTTAAGGTTGCATGGTATTCCTAAGATCATCATATCCGATAGAGGATCACAGTTTATCGCTCGTTTTTGGGAGCAGTTACATAAAGAGTTGGGAACAAAGTTGATTCGAAGTTCCGCTTATCACCCTCAAACAGATGGACAAACGGAACGAGTGAATCAAGTGTTGGAAGACATGTTGAGAGCATGTGTTGTGTCAGCAGGAGGATCATGGGAGAAATGGCTACCTTTGGCGGAGTTTTCTTATAACAACAGTTACCAAGAAAGCATTAAGATGGCACCGTTCGATGCTTTGTATGGACGCAAATGTAGAACCCCTGTCAATTGGATTGAATCAGGAGATAAGGGATTCTATGGTACGGACTATGTGAAAGAGGTAGAAGAGATAGTCCGCACTATTCAACAACATATCAAGGCAGCCCAATCTCGACAAAAAGGGTATGCAGATCAAAGGAGGAGAAAAGTTGGTGACTATGTGTACCTTAAGGTATCACCAATGAGAGGCATCCGTCGCTTTGGAATTAAGAAGAAGTTAGCACCCCGATATGTTGGACCTTATCGGATCATCGCCAAGAAAGGCAAGGTGGCTTACCAAGTACAGTTACCCCCAGAGATGAGTACCATCTTTCCAGTGTTCCATGTATCTCAGTTTAAGAAATGTCTTCGAGTTCCAGAAGAAGAGTCTGTTCTGAGTTCAGACATCGTAATCAGATCGGACTTGGAATACTTTGAGGAACCAGACAAGATCTTGGATACAAAAACAAGAGTCACCAGGAATCGAGAAGTGAAGACTTTCAAAGTTCTTTGGAGTCATCATGGTCCCCATGATGCAACCTAGGAGACCGAGGCCTACCTAATCGCAAACTACCCAGCCTTTTATAATAAATGGTACTAAAACTCAAATCTCGGGACGAGATTTCTTTAAGGGGGGAAGGGTTGTGACACCCTGTGTCAAGCTTGCATTAGGATCATCATTAACCACTAAGCACAAGCATTTCATTGCATTCATGTTTGCATATGCTATCATTTCATGTGTGTGTTATAATGTTTTGAAACTAGGATTAAATAGGTGTTTTGTACTCAATCTTGTGATCAACTTGTTTAGCTAAACCTTGCTATGCTTAGAGTAAAGTATGGTTTGCTTTATGGTTAATTACCCTGCTTAATTTATCTGTTAAAGAATTAAAGTAATTCTTTTCTTAATTAGCTTAAATAAGTTTTTAGTCTTTAACCCTTGAACTAATGGTTTTTCAGAATTTATGATCTACATGGAAAAGGTAGAGAATAATATTCTGAACAACTTTGGTTTAAGTGTCAAAACTTAGTTTGGAGTTTTTGAAACTGTTTTGAAGCAAATTCCGTTTGAATCTAATAAAAGAAAATGGAAAAAGGAAATCAAACTGTAGCAGGCCGAGTTACCGCTTTCGGCCGACTCGGCCTCGACCGCCGCTTGATAAAGTGACGGACCGAGGGTCGAACGAACGACCCCCGAGTCGGAGGCTCGATCAGCCGATCGACCCCCCCCCCCCCTCCGACTTCGACACCTCGAAGTGACGGACATCGGGTCGAACGAACGACCCCCGAGAAGGAGGCTCGATCAGCCGATCGACCCCCCCTCCCGCGCGCTCACCCGCGCGTTGCACAGCACACGTGCCGCGCACGTGCCCGAACGCACGCGCTGCGCACACACGCGCACACTCGCCCGACCGCGGCTGAGCCGTGCGTCGGCGTCACCTGCCGTGTGGCCGCCGATGCCTGACCGCGGATGTCGAACACGCCACGCCGCCGTTGTCGCTCTGCGCCGCGCCCTGCGGCTCTGCACCGACATCGCTGCCGTGCTGCCACCGCCGCTGACGCCCCTGCTTCGCCGCCGCAGACCTGCCAGTCGGACTGCCGCACGCTGCGCCGTCGCTTCGCAGTGACGCCGCCGTAGTGCCGCGTCCGATCAGCTCCACGCCTCGTCGCACTCGCAATCGAGCGCGAATCCGCGCTAACGGCGCGTCGACCAAGTTCCGCGCTCTCTCTCGCTCGCGTTGCCTATGCTTTCGCGCGCGCAAACATGCCAGCGACGCTGCCAACCCGCCGCGCCATCACGTCACGGTCCCCTCTGGCTGCACCGGTCGGCCATGACCGTGCAAAAGGGAGCGCCTACACCTCCTCTACCTTCCGCACTCGTTTGCACTCATCCTCACTCGCTCACTCGCGCGCATTGTCTCTGTTCTCGCCGCGCCGAGCGCCAACAGCACCGCAACGCCCCCTTTTCAAATCTGCCACCACCCGAGCTCCTCTGCTCGATCCATCTAGCACTAGCTTTCGCCTTCACCACCGCACCGACCAAACGGTGTTCATCCCTCACCGTCTCGCCCCCGACGCCTCCATCTCCGTGGAAGCTTCACCGGAGCTAGCAGAGGTGAGAACACCTTTTCCCTAGCTCTAGTTCGCCCTAAATCAGCACAGCGCCATTGGTCGTGCGCCATTGTCGCCGCCGCGGAGCTTGCATGTGGTCAGGATTCCACAGAGCCCCTCCGGCTCAACCAACCCTCGAACCGCACTCACCACATCACCGCGATGCTCACGCAACCCTGCGCCGAGCCTCGCATCGCCGATGATCCCCTCGCCGCGTCGCACCGCCGTGCTACACCGCCACCGCACACCGCCGGCCACTTTCACGGTCGCGCCGGTTCAACCAACACCACCAGTGGATGCGCGTCATCGCCCCGAGCCTAGCACGCCCAACCCCACCGCCGGTGAGAAAGCGCCCGTCAGCACCGTCCTCTGCTCCCTGCTTACTAGCAGGTGGGCCAGAGTTGACCGAGGACCCCGCTTGTCAGCTCTCTCCCGCCCGCGTGTATTGGGCCAGACCCAATACTGTTTTCCCACGGGCCGGTTTCCGAAATGAATTTCCTTTTCCTATTTTCAGTAATATGCTAATGCTTGTTTAATTTATATCTAGAGTTTGGTAAATCCTAAAATGGTGAAATCAATTTTGTTAGACTCTATATGTTATGATCTTTCTGTTAAAAATATAAAAATAATTTTTGGAGAATGTCTTCAGTACTAATGTTTAATTAGTTGTTTTCTGCATATATCAAAGTTATTTGTGCTCCTACTTAAAAGGGTCAAATAAAAATGTAAGGTTTTTATGTTAGCTCTGTTATCATGTGTAGAAGCTAGGAAAAATGTAACTTGCCATGTTTTTATGTAAGTTTTATTTATCATCTATTAAAACGTGTTTCTGCTGTTTTCTTAGATTAATTCCTGTAATAAATATGTGCATGTATAAATCATGGAACTTTCTTGATAAATATGTTTTTAAGTATAGATTCTGCTAAAAATAAGTTATAGCATGTTTCACCCTGTTATCTAGTAGCTCTAGTTCTAAGTGCTTTTTCTACATTTAATTTCATCTTTTTGTATCTGCTAGCCGGTAGCTTTGCTGTGGTTAATTTCTTTGCAGTAGCATCTAGTAGGCTTGCTCTGTTCTCTGTAATTTTGGTAGATTTTTCTGAGTAGTTTATAATAGGCTTGCTGTGTAAAGTAGCTTTGTGGTAATTAATTGGTTAAATGCTTAGAGTCACTTTTAGTGTGCTAAATCTTGTTCAAGCATCATCCCTGCACCATCAAGTTACTTATATATGCATTGCAATCATTTAGGATCAGTGGAGAAAGACCAGGAGCCAACCCTAGAGACAAAGTCCAGGAGGTGCAGGAGCTAAACGAGGAGTACCACGAGTCCGACACTAACCTCCCCGAGTGCCCTGACCACTAGCCCTCCACCTTCACTCAAGGCAAGCCCCGGAGCATCCTTAAGCCTCCCATTATTTACAATTAATCTACTTGAGTATTTTATACTATGATGCATTAGGTGATAGGAGTTGACTGAATCCTAATTGCTGCATTACCATCCTTGATTATTGTCTTACCTACCTTGTTACCCTGTTAAGAAAAGTAAAAGCAATCGCTTAGCCTGCTTAGAATAAATGGTTACTTTTATATTTTATGTACGTATTATCCCTTGGGGGTAATACTATCACGGTTGGCTATATTTGCTATCTTGGAAATAACCAATGGTAGTAATAAAATGCGGTCAACTGGAAGGAAGAGGCACCAAGTGGTTTAGACTTGGGGCAGTCTGTCCGTTGGATCGTATAGGTTTGTATACGATGGTGGCCCTCTTACATCTTTGAATGCGCCCTTTCACATAGGGGCCGTCGGGAGTGTCGACCCCGAAGCCGAGTAAACACTATCCGGGCCTGCGCTCAATTTGCTGTGAGCACCCTCTAGTTTGTAGATACGACCTGCCCCGTGGTGGCTAACTGATTTCTACAATTGGGTGGACCAATGCGAGCCCACGGCGATACCACCTGGACTTTGTTGAGCGGTAACACAATGCATGGACCCGACGGGAAAAGTGTGGGCGTGTGTTAAAGGTAATCTTGCCAGCTGGTTGTATATCGATTCGAATTGCCGCCCCCCACTAGATATGGGGGATTATGCTGAGCTTCACCACGGTACAACTCCATGTGACATCGTAATGGTTCTACTAAAATATTGATGAAGGAATTGGATATATGTTATTATATTGTTTGAGTAGTTCAAGTGAGTGCTCTAGTACAGGTGCAAACCCAGAGATAATAATAGGATGAAAAATGGTTGTTCTCTAATCTTTTTTTTCCTCTTGTTCGCTTTTTCGCAAAAGCAAGTTTACCCCGATCCACATAAATAGCCTTGCATACCCTTGGAGTCTTTATTTTCAGTTAGACGGGTAAGTCTAGCTGAGTACATTCCCGTACTCAGGGTTTATCCCGTTTGTTGCAGATGGTCAAGTATACGTTGGCTATTGTAAGCACTGTCTCTATCCTGTCGAAGGAGAAGAGGAGTAGGCCTTGGGCAAGGTCTTCTACAAGCTCATCTTTTGCTGTTGTCGGACATGATCTCGTGGGCATCCCTATCTTTTAATAATTTTGGTGTGGAGTAAAACTTTGGGTTCAGTTTCAAACAATGTTCTATTCGGCCACAGGTGTTGTGGCGTAAGTACTACTTTTATTTGGAACAAAGTGTTGTAATAACTTTATTCGTACTTCTAGTATTTTCGGTTTATTTGTAGCTCGTTCGAATGTGTATACCTGAGTTTGTGCGATCCTTAGTGGGATATACGATTGTTAGAAATCCTTCGAGATTTCTGGAATACCGGGATTATATGGGCTCAAGTGCTTTAAGTGGCAGTTAAATCAACTACTTTGGTACTTGATCTCTTATAATTTGGACGGTTCTGCCACAAGTGGTATGATGTTTGGAACTCTCATCTTGTGAGTTCGGTGCAGTAGGAGCACTTGGATCTTCTGTACTCTTAGGTGGGATGGATGATTTCTCATTTGTTTGAAAATCTGGTGCATCATCCATGCCACCACCATCGCTGCCATTGAAAAGATCTGGTGCACAATCCATGCCACCACCACTGCTGCCATCAAAAGGATCCTTGTCGTTCCTCATGGTACTACTAGAACGTGTGCTCAGTTGCAGTACCTTTGAAACGAACTCAGCACCTCTCTTCGCCAATATCTCTTGTCCTTGATGTTTCATTGAGTCAGCCAAAACATCAATTTTTTCCTTCATGTCTTGTGAAAGGTGAGCAAAGTCATTCTCCACCAAGGAATTATGTTGCGCCAAAAGGACTTGGAATTGTTTAGGAAGAGACTGCAAAAAAATAAATGAAAAGAAATTAGCAACATAATAAATATGAAACACAGAGGCTAGCTGCCTGTTTGCAACATGTGAAAAAAAGAGTTATATAGAAAAACAAATTAGAAAAAAAGGAGGATGAGAGAAGTTTCTGAGAAATTCACCTCAATGCCATCAAAAGGGGCCCAATTGGTGCTTTGGCCGGAAGGACCTACGCCATTGAGCCATGCATTAAGGCTTGGTTGCACGGGCACTTCTTCTTCTACATTCTCTGTTTCAGGAATTGCAACCGGGGGTGGATCATACCCACTCAAAGGCACGGGGTTTGTGTAAGGGGTGGTCTTCAGCAACTAGGAAAACGTTGAAGAAATGGATGTTAGAGGACAAAAAACAATGGCTACAACACAAATTAAATAAAAAGGAATGAGTGAGAAAAAAAACATAGATAATGAAAAAAGAGAAGTCAAACTCACAAGTAAACCGCCAAATGGATGTGCATTCAACTGAAACTTATTTGTATCAACCTTTGCACCAAAATCAAAATCAAAATTTGTAACATGGCAGATGCGAGAGACAGCATAATTGATCTTATGCGTAGCCAATCTAAGGGGTATGTCCAGATGATCCATATAAGCAATCTACAAAAAAGGCAAGTATATATATATATCAAAAAATTGTGTAAAAAGAAATCATATCTATTGAAACATGCATGCATAGCTAATACAAACACTAGACAGATTGATAATGAAACACCAGATTGGTGAAAACAGAAGATATTGGCGCTACAAAACAATAGATGGAATGAAAAAAAAAAGAATAGACCCAAAAATGGGAGAAAAAAGAATTATACCGCAGGGATGATGAGGCACTTCAAGAGATAGGTGCTGCTCGTACTACCCATCAACTCACATTTGTGGAGATATTCTTGGAACTTTCGGATCTGCCCAAACAACTCATCAAGAATATGTCCAGCCCAGTCAAATGATCTGATTTGCAATACATCCTTCAAGTTGTGCAAGTACTTGGGAGAGATACAGTTGTCATTAGTGGCACAGTGGACTGACCCCAATGCAACCAACATGAATGCCCTCATGAAGTTGGTCTGCTCGTGTTGTTTCATCATATACTCAATACAATCACTAATGGACAGTCCATGTACTCCGGCCCTGAAAGGCTCACAGATCTTCTGATACTCTTCATGTTCTTGATGGATACAACTCAACTTGACAGGCACGGGTCCGCTCGGGACACCCATAATGTTGCAAATCAATTGCTTGTCAAGTGGGAAAGACCTTTTCATTTTCTTGCTATAGAACTGTCTCAACTCAAGCTTTATGTTCCTCATAACAAATCCAACAAGCTTGGTTGGCAGTGAGACTTCAGACATTGAAAGCAAAGAACCAAAACCAGCTTCACTTATCCAAGCGATCTGTTGATCTGTGAACTTCAAGTCACGCAGCCTGTGCACAGAGAACCGGTGTTTGAAAGGTTCACTGCCGGTGTTAGCTTCGGATTTGTTGGCATTCATCACTGCATAAAAAATAGAGGGAGATAAAAAACAAAAACAATGTATTAATGTTGTTGCTATGTGCCGATAACGGTGAATGAAACACAGAAAGTAGGATACTTGAAACACCGCATCACCCCCACATGTGTTGCAGAAAAAAGAAAACATCAGATTAACCACAGTTCATACATCTACCACTACCACATGCAACTGCGCCGCATCTACCACTACCAAATGCAAAACTGTGCCACGTCTACCAACGAAACATCAAAAATCTAAGTATCCAAAATCATAGTTGGAGACAAACCTTTCTCTGTGGGGGCTGCATTCCTCTTCTTAGATGGAGACTTCTCCTCAGGAATGTTCCATGCTTTGCTCGACGATGCTTCAGCTTCAGCAAAGGAAACTCGCTTCCTATGTGCAACACGCTTGTACCCATGGCGAATCCCCTTCTCTTCATCTGGGTCAATGAAATCGTCATCCTTATAGGCGATGCATCGCATCCTGATCTGGTAATCATCGCGGAACACAACAGTTGTTGGGTCCCTGTAGAAGAAAGCAATTGTTTCAACATGATAAACACCATCCCCCCCTCCCCCCCCCCCCTTGCAGCAAGTACTCAATCGAACTCCACGATCCAAATGGGTGTGGCGCAAGAGCAGTGGATGTGAGCAAAAGCTTCAGGTAACAAGCAATTAGGCCTATAGCGCTACAGCAACCGCAAAAACCCACGCAACTAGGGTTCTGAGATGCAGGCTCGGCAAAAATGCGTCGCGAGTGGGAGAAGCCAGCGAGCATGTCAACGCCGCACGGATGAGAAGAAGCAGGCGAGCATGCCAACCCCCCCCCTCCCCCCCCCCCCTCCTTCCCCCTCGTGCGCGAGTGAGGAGTACCAAGCGAGCATGCCTTGCGATCACATGTGCAGCGTGTTCTCGCAGCAAAAATGAATGGAGAGAGGTAGGGCGGTGAGTCGAACCTCGGACGGAGGCCGGCGCGGCGCGTGGAAGCTCGGATGCCGCCGGCGGGAGAAGCGGATGGAGCAGTCCAGGTCGCCCCGCTACTCCGCCGCATTCGCCGGTGAAGGGGAAAACCGCGGTTGCGTGTGACCCGAGGCCTATGTCCGAAGAAATTGACGGGGGCGTCAGAGGAACCGTTATGCCGTTTGCGGGTTGTGTGATGGGCCGTGCGCCGTGATGGGCCGTTGCAGTTGCGTTCGACGGTAGAACGTATGCTACACAACATTTCCGTTAATATAATTACCTAGATAAACAAGAGAGAGACCAAAGCGGATAAACCGTAGTTCAACACAAACGTTTTTTTTTTTCTAGAAACGAATCAAGTAGCAGAGCAGCCGGTTATATATGTGTTCAGATAAAGCCCGTTCTGGGCAGCTAGCTATGCAAACAAACCCAAGAACGATATTTTAGCCTGTTGATGATGAAGTCAGGCTAGGCGTTTGCGTGACGCTAAGTTTGCTACGGAGTGCCGGGTGCAGGTGCCTGGTTGCCGGAAGCGACGATGGGGTGGTTGTTTGCCCGGGCGGCTATTTGGACAGCCGTCGATGTCCAGATCGACCATCCGTTGGATTGAAGACATCTGGCGAGGAGAGAGGCAATGTGTAAAATGGATCTGACAGTGTACAGGAGCCTAGTGGAGAGAGGGCCTCGGATCCACATAGACGAGAGGGGCCTGGGTGCTGGAAGGGTGACCCGGGAGGACCAAGACGACGGCCTGGTCCATGGACGGTGCGCTGGAGCCGTCGGCGGACCAGGGGGCGCCGGCGATGGAGCCGTCGGCGGACCAGACGGTGGTGGCCTTCTCCATGGGAGGTGCGATGGAGCCGTCGGCGGACCAGATGGCGACGAGCTGCTCCAAGGCCTGTGCCATGGGACCGTCGGCGGACCAGAAGGTGACGGCCAGTTCCATGGATGGCAGCGAAGGTAACTTGGTTTCTCGATTTGTTCTCCTCCAAAAGGATTAGGCCATGTCTGCGCCACTGCGCCTGTCCTGCTCGGCGGCGGCGGCCAGGCGTGGACGGTGAGGTGCGGGCACTTCTGCTCGTGAGTCGTTTCGGGGGAGGGGCGTAGATGGTTACTGCGCCAGAGCCTCGGTGGCTTGAGCATGAAGGAGCTGTGCGTATGCTTGCGCTTCGAAAGTGTTTGTGGAAATGCCGCACAGCCAGCAGAAGGCTAGCTAGTATTCTTTTTTTTTTCTCTCTAATTTTGATTTTGTGGAGAATAAACAACGAGTGCTTCTGATTAGAAAATACTTGAATATAAAAACCTTTACAATCACAGGCAGTAAAAATGTCTAATTAGCAACGATTGAATGTCTTGCTTGTTTGTTGTCTCAACATGATCTATATGTCATCAATTCTTCGCGATCTAATCCATGGACGTCCCTTCTGATTTGTTGTAAGGATGTGGTCGATCATCAAGTGTGTGGAGCGATTCATCTGTTTCTGCTCCTCCGGTGGTCATCATGGCTAGCAGCCAAGCTGTGTTCCGTGCCGCGGGGAATGCTAACAGCCAATCAGCCCCCCCCCCCCCCCCCCCCCCCCCCCCCCCGCTACCGAAAACGAGAATGGTGATACTTCTAGCTCGTCTTTGCCAAGGCACAGAGGAATGAAAAGGTAAAGCTCTCGTACCTCGGAAATCTATGATTTGCTTGTGTCTAGAATTTTGGGGAATGTTTCCTGTGGTGGGTAGTATACACACCTAAGATTTACTGAATATTTCCATTTATATGTTAATGGTGTGTTAATTCCAAATCACCGATATATTCGGAAGCTTGCTGTTTGGTTCTTTCGTACACTGAAATCCGAAAATCTAGTAGTATGTATTCGTAAAACCAGCAAGTGTATATATGCATGGCTGAACCCCCCCCCCCCCCCCCCCCCCAAAACAAATTCTCTTTTCAGGGGATGGAAAGATAGTGTCGGCGCAACGGCACGCGCGCACCTGCCTGGTCGGATTAGTCCCTTGCAAGAGGCATTCAGCAGCTACAACAATAGGGTTGGTGGTCCTATCGTTGTTCCATGTATCGGTCTTGTATTTGATTCATGCGAAGAAGCTTTTGATTTTTACAACCTCTGTTCATGAGAGGTGGGTTTTGGCATTCGTTATTTAACAAAGCCAAACTTACAAACTCAATGAAGAAATTTATACGAACATGACCATGTTGGTGTGCGCATGTGCAGACTGTTTACTTTGTTACCTGTTTCTGTCAATTTAGCAAGTGCACGCGTATGGATGTTGGCTCACATATAGCTGTCATAACCTGTTTCAACAGGGTGCACCTGCTGTGGGAGCCAAAAGGTCAATTAAGCAAGGTTGCCCAGTGTACTTGAGGTTGCATCGCACGGACGATGATGGTTGGTACATCCATGACTTTGTTTCAGTATACAATCATGCCTTGTCGGAGAATTGTGGGGAGAAGAAGTGTTGGAAATCACATAAACCTGGTGCTCCAATGAATGTGTTTGTTGATCAATATCACAATTTGTTATCTGACTGGATTGAAAAGGAAGATCAGAAGAACCACGAGGACAAGATAGTAAGTTATGGATGCATCTTGCTAAAATTGCTTCTTTATTCTATAGGTACTTTACACAAATCGTATCTGGGTTTAATTATATTAGGGGCATTTAAATTTGTTCCATGTATGTTATTGCAAAAAAAATCCTGAGATTGAGGGTACTGCCACTATTAGATTAGTTGAAACATACTAGTGCATTTGATAATTATTCGTGTCATTTATAGAGCACTAGCTTGCTGGTTTGATATTCCAGTTCTAGCAACATCTAGAATTGAAAAAGGCATGCGTGGACTTATCTTTTTTGTTGACATGTAGAAATGTATGTCAATTGAGAGTCTAACTTATACTCTGTTGCGTAGCCGTTGAAAGGATCCATGACTGGCTGGGCCTTTGAGAAACACGCTGCTAAATTCTATACTAGGACGATGTTTGGAAAATTTGTGGAGACTGACCGGGCACACAAGATTGAACTGTGGGAGGCTGGCTGATGCGGTGGATACTGCTAATTGAATGTACTGATTGGTGGAGTGGTTAACTCTGCAACATTATTTTTTTGTGTCTTTTGTTTGTGGTGTCCCAGTTTGTAATTGATGTGGTCCAGATCTCTTCTGTTTCTGTTTAATCTTAGTGGCCATATGCATTAATATTTGCAATGTATGCCCTAAAATTGTTCACAACGTTTTAGGTTCACAGAATTTGGTGTGACCATCCGCCAACGACCGGTTGAAGATCTTGCATTTGCTGTCGCTCGATTTGTACAAAAGGGTGGCTCTTTTATCAATTACTACATGGTACGACATGAAAATGAAGCTGTTATATTGCTGTTAAGAAGTTTATCTCATGCTTTGGGAGATACTCATGGTTGGTGGTTTACTGTTTTTTGTCGACAGTATCATGGAGGAACAAATTTTGGGCGCACTGCTGGGGGTCCCTTCATCACAACAAGCTATGATTATGATGCTCCAATTGATGAATACAGTACGTTTACTAGGAGAAATTCAATTTTTTTTGGGTGACCATGACCTATATATGTCACCATCTTTCCATTGATTAAAGTGTATAGCGCATCATTTCTTTTAAATGCAGCTAGATATTCTAAGCATATTGGTGCCTTTCCAAGCTTGACTGTAACTGCATTTTGTAAAGTAAATTTCTTTTATAAGTTTGGTTATTTTTCATATTCATTCTATGCTTTGTTATGTCCAGGACTTGTTAGAGAACCAAAGCACAGTCATCTTAAAAGAACTCCACAGAGCTGTTAAGTTATGTGAACAGGCTTTGGTTTCTGTTGACCCAGCAATTACTACCCTTGGAACCATGCAAGAGGTATGTCTTGGCCAGCCTTTCTCCTCATACGATGATCTGTATATCATATATTTGTCGGTGTGACTTACATACATCTGTATCAGGCCCACGTCTTCCGATCTCTATCTGGTTGTGCAGCTTTCCTGGCAAACTACAATTCTAACTCCTATGCAAAAGTTGTGTTCAACAATGAGAAATACAGCCTCCCACCTTGGTCAATTAGCATCCTTCCTGATTGCAAGAATGTAGTTTTTAACAGTGCCACAGTAAGCTTCACTTGTGCTTATTTTCAGTATGGCACATTCTCCTCTTCTTGCATTTTCCCACTTTTGTTCCCCAGAACTTTATGATGACCTGGCTTACCTGGTTACAATTGCTTGCCCCTGCAGGTTGGTGTTCAGGCATCTCAGATGCAAATGTGGGGAGATGGTGCCTCATCAATGATTTGGGAAAGGTATGATGAGGAGGTTGATTCTCTGGCAGCTGCTCCATTGCTCACCACAACTGGTTTGCTTGAGCAGCTTAACGTCACGAAAGACTAGTTTGTATTTTGCTGCGATGGATGAGGACCTGAATGTCTAGTCCCATTCTGTGATGTCTATTGTATGGCCCATGCTTAGTAGGTGGGTGTGTTAGTGTGTTCCAAGTCCTGGTTTGTAAATTAAGAACAATTGGGTATGTTAGTGTATAGAGCTGCAGGGAATACGCAACATCCTTGTGCTTGTTTTTGTGAATTAAAATAAAATATTATGCAGGTTAATCTTTCAAGTTGGCCTGATGTTGGGTTAGGGACATGACAGTGTTGTTTGAATTTTGAAACCTGTTGAAGTGACGGGTGTTGTACTGTCACTGGTAAACATGCAAACTAGCATCTTGGGCTAAGTTGCCTCCTTGTTATTCACAATTTGAAACCTGTCTTGAGGGGGGCGGCTGTGGTTAAATGGTGCAAGGTCACGGCTCAGTATCCGCCGGATACTCTGTGTAGAGGACGAAGGAACCGGTCAACCGGAGGAGGGGGGCAGGTGTTTGCTCGTGGGACCTGGGTACCGGCGGCCTCTTCCTCTCTCCTTGTTTTTCCAACTGACAGACCTATAGTGTAGTTGTACTGGCTCTACTTCAATCCATACCGCACGCGCAAAACGGACGACATCCCCAAATATCCGCCCAGGCAAACAAGTGCAGATTCGCATTTGCGCCTGGTTGCCTCCCGGGACGGAAGACTAGTATACGTGCTTAGACCGACCCGCATCGGCTGACCGAGACCGACGACTCGCTCGCCGTGGCGTGCGGAGTCACCCGACTCCCCTTCCTGTTCCTGTTCCTGTTCCTGTTCCTGCCCAGTGCCCACTGCCCAGTACTACCAGTGCCCACGGGGTTTCGGGTGCTGCAAGGCAGTGCTCCTGACTGCTCCGTCTCGTGTTCTGATTACAGCCTGTGGGCTCCGACTCGCCGTATCCGGGGTGCCCATGCCATTGCCATGTGGACACGGAAATCAACAACGGATGAGGCCGTCTTCTTGTTTAGCTTCGACTTTTCCTGGGTGATCTGGAACAAATAAGGCCGTAATTTTCTTGATTAGCTGTTTCTCGTTACATATAATGCCAGTTTTCCACATTCTTTCTAGATTATTTCCACGGGTTATGTCGCGTTTGGTTGGACGCTAGTAGGAGCCAAGCCGAACTTGCCATTGACCGTGACCCTGTAAAGGAGCTGCCTTTGCTGTCGCTATTTGCCTAATTCTATATTTACGATTGTTCGCTCCGGAGCGAACATCGTCGCCATATCCGACAAAAGCCGTCCCAGCTTTGTCACTCTTTTTTTTCTCTCTCTCCTTTCATTCTTATGATATTTACTTACTTTTCTTCTATATACTATGAACAAAAAAAAAATATGTTGAACAAAAAAAAATATATCATGTAAAAAAACTGCTGCAAAATTTGTGTATAATCTTTTGGAAGACGTTGAACAAAAAAAATTATATGTATGAATTACATTGTTTGTAAAAATATTATATACAAGCTGCGTTAGGAAATTTATATTGAGAAATCGTTATGATGTAAAACAGATGTCATGATAAGTTACCTGTAAAACCATATTGAAAAAGCTACCATAGAAAAATTGTGGTGATAAGTTTTGTCCCACAAAAGTTTATGCATTAAATTATGAGTACAACTTTATATTTTGTTTTTAAAAAGGAGAATTTATGAAGATATTTTTTAAAAAAAAGGTCACAGTTGTCTGATGGTTCACTAGTACGGAGTACTTTCTAATGCAACAAATGTTTTTTTAAAACTTGTTAGGCTCTTATGGCCCTTGAATTAAAACCAGATGCCGAGGCAAATTGCAAGCAACTAAAGAGTTTACAAACTCTCCCAAGTCCCAACCGATTGCCCCGGATCCTAATTTATACCGACCTGCACAATCTCATAAGCTACCGAATTACAGAATCGTAGGACATTTCGGATATTATTACAAACTGGTCAGCAAGTAGATCACGGATGCTTTTGTATAGAGCTCCTTCAGGTGCTAAGTCTCAGACATTTGTGGTTAAGGCTTCCCTCAACAGAGTACTGTCTGTATCATCCTTGATATATCATGCTTCTCCGCAACCTCAAGAGCAAACTTACATCCAGCCACCGTTTCTGCCATCAAAGCATCCCGAACAGGACTAAAAGCTCCATCGATGTTTATCTTCAGACAATCTTGTACACAAAATAACCATCATTCCAGTCCTCAATGTCTAATTGCAAATAAATAACCAGCAATTACA
>CM039137.1:8669705-8781375 GCA_022036555.1 Microstegium vimineum
GAAATGGAACCAAAACGCCTTGAAATCAACTAGAAATACCGATCAGCTAGCTCTAGCTCTACCAACCAGAGAACCGAGGGGGAAAGGGTGGTCAGTAACCTTGGTTTCGCCTCCCGATCTGAGAGACGATATGTGGAGGCGCCGCCGGGAGAAGCACTAAAACCCTCGAGGCCGCCTGTGAGGATATCTATAGCAGCGGAGTTGGCGCACCGGGCAAGAAATATCCCTCGGGCGAATATTCGGCCCCTGAACCGAGAGTGGCTTCTGGGGCTGCTCGTCACCCATGAGCTCACTCTCGGGCTACCATTAGGCCCATGGATAAAGCCCACTGGCCCCTTCCCAAGACAGTGACCAGTAGAAGCCACAAGGGCTCACCGCCTCACGACACGAGGTCGCCTTATCGGCAACGGCAACTACAACGCGACACATGAGGGCATTTGCGACAATTTATTGCATACAGCGACAGCCTATGAACCAGCTACTCCGCCCCCAAATGCTGGCCGGCATTTCCCGTTTCCTCACTCGCCGCCGTCCGCCCTTTCCGCTTGCCACTACCGCCGCCGCAGCAGCCATGTCGTCGTCGTCCACGGCAGCGAACGTCTCCGATCGTCCGATCTCTCCGGACACCACCCGCGTGGCCTGGGTGGGGACGGGCGTCATGGGCCAGTCCATGGCTGGCCACCTCCTCTCCGCCGGCTACGCTCTCACCGTCTTCAACCGCACGGCATCCAAGACCCAGGGCCTCGTCTCCCGCGGCGCCAGCCTCGCGGACAGCCCGCGCGCAGCCGCCTCGGCTGCCGATGTCATCTTCCTCATGGTCGGCTTCCCCTCCGACGTCCGCTCCACCGCCCTCGATCCATCCACCGGCGCCCTCTCCGGCCTGGCACCAGGCGGTATCCTCGTCGACATGACCACCTCCGACCCCACCCTCGCCGCCGAGATAGCCGCGGCCGCTGCCGCCTCCGGCTGCTCGGCCGTCGACGCCCCCGTCTCCGGCGGCGACCGAGGGGCCCGCAACGCCGCCCTCTCCATCTTCGCCGGCGGAGACGCCACCGTCGTTGCTCGCCTGGCGCCGCTCTTCAAGCTCATGGGAAACGCGCTGTACATGGGCGGGCCCGGCGCGGGGCAGCGCGCGAAGCTGGGCAACCAGATCGCCATCGCGTCCACCATGGTGGGGCTCGTGGAGGGCATGGTGTACGCGCACAAGGCCGGGCTGGACGTGGCCAAGTGGCTGGAGGCCATCTCCACCGGCGCGGCGGGGTCCAAGTCGCTGGAACTGTACGGGAAGCGGATCCTGGAGAGGGATATGGCGGCTGGCTTCTATGTCCGGCACTTCGTGAAGGACCTCGGTATCTGCCTGTCGGAATGCCAGGCCATGGGGCTGTCGCTGCCGGGGCTAGCTCTCGCTCAACAGCTGTACGTGTCGCTGATCGCGCACGGCGAGGGCGGGCTTGGTACACAGGCGCTCATACTGGCCGTCGAGCGGCTGAACAACACCAGCCTCGAGAAGAAGGACGAATGAAAGGCCCCAGGTTCCAGCTCTGATGAACTTGTGGGAAACTTTGCTTGGTGCAAGTATGCAAGATGGAGGTGAATGTTAAGTTGTCCCCAGGTTCCAGTTCTATAGTTGTTCACTTCTGTAGCAGGCTATACTTTGTTCAAAAAATTGTGCCGGCTTGGATGCTTGCTTAGCTCTACCTGTTTACATTGGCCACGAGTTCAAATAAGATTTTGCAAACAATGAGGCATTCCTGACAAAGTTGCATTGGTTTAGTGCCCAATATGCAATGACTCTGTTTAGCTATGGTGATTGAAATACCAGATTTAGACGTATAGTTTAGTCTATATTCAGTATGGTTATTACGAAAACATTTCATGGTACTCAGTACTCACCCTTGAATCCTTGATATAGAGTTTAATGAAACCTTGTTTTTTATTATCACGTAGCTCGATAGTTTTGATGTTCCTGATAATGGCTTGTGCTATTGAAAGTTTCAACCTCCCTCTGTCCTGTCCTTACCAGTGATCTGATCCTTCTATCGATGATTGATCATCAAGTGAGCTCAAGCACATCTGGCAAAAATCACTTAGGCTCCTTTCGGGAACATGGGGGAGCAAAACCCATGTATGGAAAACCCCCATTAAGAACTAAGATGACGCCCTGTTCGTTTGATCGTTTTGGTGGCTGATAAGCCGGCTGATGTTGTTTTTGGCTGTTTTTCTGACCTAGAGTTCAAGTCAGATGAACTTGAACATCTCCAAAAATCAGTTAAAGAGTCTAAGTCAGATAATCGTGCAATGTTTGGCCTTGCTTAGCCAGAGCCAAGTTGGTTCTCTGCTGGGGCAACATTGAAAAATTGAGCTTGCGCAGGCAGCATGGCCTCAGGTGAGGCTAACCTTGCCTGTTTTGGCAAGCCAATTTGGCTCTCCTGGGTCACATGAAAAACTCATTTAAGGCTTGTTTGACATGGATTGAGGTGGATACCAAACATGTCCTTACATGAAAACTGAGGCAACAATGCAAGGATCCAAACATGGTTTTCTCTTCCATAAAAAAAAACATGGTTTTCTCTTTATTGGCAAACACAGCCTAAGAGCATTTCCAAGAGTTTGCTATCTTAATTTAGCATCCATATATTATTGGCAAAATAAGAAAAAAATAGCCTCCAACAGTTTGGCAAAACAACTTAGCATCAATAGCAACTTGGCATATCTTCTCTTCTCACGTGTAAATATGTCAACCGGAGACAGTTTGGCACTACCTCTTCTCCCACCACCGTCTCTTCTCCTGAAAAAAAAAAGAGTCTTGTGTTCCTTGTTTTTCATTTTGCCAAGTCTAAAATAGCAAATTATTGAAGATGAACTATTTTTTTACCATATTGTTTTGGGAGTTAGGAAAATACAAGATTTACCAAATGAAATATAGCAAACTTTTAACAAAATTGTATCACCAAATGGTAAATTATGATTTTTCCTTGCTGGGCATTACCGAATCATTGCACTTTCTTCTAGGTGCAGAGACAATATACGAACTACATATATACCAAAAAATTCTACCAAATGCTGTACATATTTTTAAGAAATATTGTGAAGACTGAAGAGCGAAGAGGAGAAGAACTGAAACTAAACACCATGTCATTGGTGCCAGTATAAATTTAAATGAGAGTGAATAGAATCATATTCAGCAAAGGCTAGTAGTTGTCCACAGAAATACTTTCAAAATGTCATTATATCATGGCAGTACAATATCGCAAGTAGCATATCGTGATGTAATAGTTTTATGTGAAAAATATAGGAAATGAAACTATCATCAGGAATAGATGATGGCACCATAAAGTGATACAATCAGAAAATAAATTACCAAACATTCAGAGTTTGTCCTCCGTATTCAATCAGAGGTGTGACCTGCTCCTTCAGCCCCTTCCTCTTGCGGATGTCCAAGACAAGGTTAACATGTATGTGTACCAGGCTCTAGAGGGGGTCTATAGCCTGTACACAAAGACATCATTTCCCAGTGGTGGCAATGCCTGGCCAGAGGTTGCGGCCGTCAGGGTGCTTGTGTGAACCCAACCAGATTAAGGAAACATCTGTCCAGCTTGTTTTTCAGTTTGCACAGACACCCAACTGTCAACCACTACAAAGCACCATCAATTAGACGAAGTGCAGCTGTGTGACCTCAGAAGAAAAATCAGTCAATGTTGATAAGGTATCCATTTCCATCTCTCTCACCATTATAACCCTTGACTGACTAGTCACTCGTCTTAAAAGAGACATACCAGTGGATTTGATTGTAATACCACGTTCTGCATCATCTGCACGAGTATCACTCATTCGAACATCACCGGCACATCCTGGGATATAATAATCTCAGCAGCTGCGACAAAGGAATCCTTAAGTGTAGGCCAAGGATGAATATATAAGTAAATCACATCACCCTTAGATGTTCGGGAGCGTATGCTATGAAAATAAGGAGTTGTGCAAACTATGCAAACTCTAATCTAAACCATTAGACTCTAATCCGATGGTTAGTGGTAAAGGTGGGTTATTTTAGCACTTGAACCCTCCCACCATCCCATCTAATCCAAGATTTTGCAACCACAGACCCATCCCCATCGTCTGTATGGCTGTGCCACCGTCGCCGCCATCCCTCGTGTTCGTATACAACGCGGTTCACTCGAGAAGACAATCAAGGAGTTTGACGCAGCAGCCGCCGGAACCCGCGTCGGAGGCCTCCGCGGACGGCAGCGGCCCGGCCTCAGCGAAGAGCGCGGCGACGACGACCCCAAATAGTTGCTTGTCTTTGGCTGTATATTGCCGGCCGGACGTTTCTTTGGCTGTATATTGACCGATCAAATCAGCCGGCCGGCCGTCCACGTACGTACGTGAACATGCTGCACTAGTATTCTGCTAGCATTGGAGACCGCTGTGATGTACTCCGTACGTGCTTGTGAACACCCAACATTGGAGACCGCGTATATGCATGTCAGGTTGCCAGGCACTACGAGACGCGCCTTGAGGCTGTATCGCACCGTACGAACGTGAGGGACGGCGGCGGCATACAGAGTTACAGACGATGGGGTTGGGGCCGTGATTGAAAAATTTTAGATTAGATGGGAACGGTGGAAGGGTTTAAGTGCTAAAATAAACCACCTTTACCTTTAACCATCGGATTAGAGTCTAGTGGTCTAGATTAGAGTTTGCATAGTTTGCACAACTCTTTAGTTTTCATAGCATACGCTCGCTAGATGTTCAGCTGGTAGTTTCTGCAGTTGATAAGTCGGCTGACGTTGTTTTGTTATGAGAGAAAAATATTATACCATGACTAATAAAACCGGACTGATAAGTTTAAGCAAATAGGGACAAACATATTATGAATTTGCGCTTGAATGGAATACATAAGGTCAAGACTTTGAAGTACTAAACAAATATGAAAGTCAAGTGCATATAACATTGAAAAAACGAAGAACATGTGACTTGGTGCAGCGATTTAGGCCTCTTTTGGAGGGGCTTCTTCCGGGTCCGACTCCTTATTAGTATTGTAGTAGAGCAAAATAAAAAGAAAAGCTCCGAATATGCAGTTCATCCGGTTCCTTTTACTAGTTCAGTTTTGCCGGTGTCGAAACCATTTTTCTCCTTGCTACAGTGTCGAGCAGTGTTGTACAATGCTTTTAGGAGCTAGAGCTGGAGCACTTAGAAGCCACACTAAACGGGGCTTATAGTTTTTCAAATATTAGCCTATGCATGAAAATCCGCCAGCTCCATCAGTGAAGGTTAATATCAAGGCAACACTGAGAGGGTGTTTGGATCTAAAAACTAATCATTAACCTAAGTTTTTAATTTTAATATCAATTAGGAAGCTTAAACATGGCTAATTTAGGGTTAATAAGAGCTAAATGATTAGTTTTTAAGCCCTTGTGATCCAAACAAACACTAAATAGAAAAGATAATGTGACCGTGTAACATGAAAGTTTTGAGCTAGAAAAAACACTTTTAATATATAAGTTTTTCGCGATGGCAAGTCTCTGGATTATCGTTTGAAAAAAAAAAGAAGATTTGTATATAAAGGCATGTTTGGTTTCTAGCCATAGTTTACCACAACTAATATTAGGTGTGGCTAGTAAATTGCTTGTCATACTTTACCATGCCAAAGAGAATCTTGCCACACTTTTGTACTCTATGACATAGGGATAAAAACGGATCGGTTCGGTGCAGATAATAGTTTTCCCGTATCCTAATCATATTTTTTAATCCAATTCGGAGCGGGTCGGATATTATACAGTTTCGGATACAAAAGTGATTTTTTAGGACATCAGAAATGGTACGTATTCGAATCGTTTTTGGAGTGGAAGTGGACTTCTCTAAGTAGGATATATGTGCTTACATGTTATTTTTCATTGATGAGAAACAATTCATTATATGTCATTTATGCTTAATAAACAATAAAAATAAATCAATAACTATGTGTATATACTACAATATAACAATGCTAGTGTCATGAGTTAAGATGACATGTACTCTTACGTTTGAGCTCCTTAAAATATTCGGATTATCCTATTAGAAGCATCGGATAATCCATATCCACCGGATTTCATCAATTCTATTTCTCATATCCCATACCAGATCCACATATAGTCGGATTCGGATTATCCGTATCTGCACGGATATGAAAAACACTTCTCCATATCCTTAAAATTCGAATCCGGAGCGGATTGGAGTTTAGAATTATCCACACCACTTTTACCCTACTATGACATGTGGAGCCTAAAATAATCGTACCTAAACTTAGTTGTTAACGAAACACTTGTCAACTTAATTAAACTTGCCTAATGTGAATAGTGTCAAACTGTGGCTAGCAACCAAACAGAATTTGTAAAAAATTGAAGGCCTTTTACAGAAAAGAACCCTTTCTGCCATCCCCGCCGCTGTCGCAGCATTTCGTCGAACGAGTGGCGCGCGCCGCCCACCCCAAACCCCCTCACTCGACACCCGGTCACCCACCCACAAGGCCAACGCAACGGGCCAGCAGCAAATCCCATCCCGGACCCCCAAAACCCTACACTACCCGTCGCGCCGGCGCCGACGCCATGCTCCACTCTAGCTTGTCCAAATCGCACCCTCTCCCGCTCCTCGCAGCGGCGTCCTCGCCTCGCCGCACCATCGTCGCCGGCCTCCTCCGCGCCGGCTACCACTCGAAGCATCCAGCCTCTTCAGCCGCGCCTCGTCCGACCACAACCGCCCGTGCGAGCGCCAGGGCCGCCACGTCCCCGGGCGAACCCCGCTTCGGTCTAGGAGGCAGAGTTTCGTTCTCCACCGCGCCAGATGGGTCCGCATTGGCTGGCGGCGGGAGGGTGCTTCCCTGGCTTGCTGGCGAGACTGGCAACAGCGGCGCCTTCGTTGCTAGGACTAGCGCTGGCCGATCCTCCTCGTGGGAGAGCTCCGCGGAGAAGTTCTTCTCGAGAGACGACCAATACGCTCGGAGAGAAGTGTCGGGAGTCAGGATGTCGGACAAGGTAGCGATTAAGGATGATGATGATGAGAATAAGGCAATTGACAATCCTGAATGGGGGAGGATGAAGGGAAGGTATCAACGAAGAGAGGTGACTGGAAACAGGATGCCAAACAAGGTGACAATTAGGAAACAAGAGAATGATGATGAGAATGAGCCAATTGACAATCCCAAATGGGGAAGGATTAAGGACAGGTACCAGCGAGTTGTGGGGAGGGATGGAGGGCCCCGTGGTGAGAGGTTTAGGAGCGAGAGATTTGACAAGCCAGATGTGAGGCAGTGGAACAAGCAGGAGAATTGGGGAAGGAAGACAGGGAAGGAAGCAGAAGAATCATCGATGCCAAAGATGGTGGGGCAAGGAGTTTATGGTGTTGGGCCTGTCCTTGCAGCACTCATGGCTCGGAGGAGGGAATTTTATGCATTGTATATACAGGAAAGTATGGATTTGAGCGGGAACAACAAGAAAAGAAAAGATAAGAAGGCAGTTGAGAAAGTTCTACGGATGGCAGAGGAGATCGGGCTAAAAGTTATTGAAACTTCAAAGCATGATCTTAACATGGTGGTGGATAATCGACCACACCAAGGTGTGGTGCTTGATGCATCACCCTTGGAAATGGTTAATATAAAGGAGTTAGATCCAGTCAGGGTGGAAGGTGGAAAGGCACCTGTGTGGATAGCCTTGGATGAGATTATGGATCCTCAGAATTTAGGAGCCATTATTAGGTCTGCCTACTACTTTGGTGCTCGGGGTGTTGTGTTGTGTGCTAAGAACTCTGCTCCATTAAGTGGAGTAGTGAGCAAAGCTAGTGCAGGTTCTCTTGAGTTGATTGAGCTACTCTCCTGCAGAAACATGATGCAGTTCTTGTCTTCATCAGCTGAAAATGGTTGGCGAGTCCTTGGTGGTACCATTGCTAACAAAGCTGTACCTCTATCTGAAGTGGAAATAGGGGTGCCAACTATTCTTGTGATGGGTAGTGAAGGCACTGGTTTGAGACCCCTGGTTGAGCGATCATGCACACATCTGGTCAGAATACCTGGAAATGTTGATGTATTTGTTGAAGGAGCAGATGCAGATGCAGATGCAGGGGAAGAAGGTGACAGTTCTTCTAGTAATCAAGATTTGAGATCATTCCTTGCGGTGGAGAGTTTGAATGTTAGTGTTGCAGCAGGAGTGCTGCTTTATCATCTGGCTGCAAAAGATGCCTGCCCTGGAAGCGATAAGCCTAGTGTTACTCTAATGTAAGGATACTGTGTGATCCATGCATGTCATAGCTATTATAATTGCCTAATTTAATGCTTCTGCTAATGAATTATTGATTTCCCATTTCATGCTTTGATTCTTCTGGTTGAAAATAGAACTTCTGAGATAGGGGTAATGATAATTTCATAATTCTTCGAAAAATACCTTATCTGTTTCTGATTTGGTTTAGTGGGGTTCCGTACTGCCTGAACTAGTATTCTAAACTGGTCAGTAACTCAGTATGATAATGCATGGAAAAAAGAAATCAACCAAGGTCCAAGGTGATTTGTTGTTAGTCACTCTGTTCCTTGATATAATTGTGGTGTATTTCACAGCAATAATATTCTATGTTACTGGTGGCTACTGTTGGAGTATATGTATCTAGGCCCATGAGGCCCATGTATGACTGACTATATTGCTCCCTTCTAGGGGTAGCACTCGTGTGTGTGCTCTTGTTCTTTCTTGTCCAGTCTGCAACTCCGCTGCGCCGGTAGTTGAGACTGCGGGGGGGGGGGGGGGGGGTGTTGGAGTATATGTATCTAGGCCCATGTATGACTGACTATATTGCTCCCCTTCTAGGGGTAGCACAGTAATTCTACTCTATTCAGCAGCTACCTGATCATAGCACATGGTAAAAAGTATTGTGCTCAATCGTTTCAACCTCACAGGCTCACTTCATATTATCACCCTTTGGCGTTCAGACTTCAGATTACTGACCCTGTTTATTGCTGAAAGTTTTAACTGTGCCATACTGTAGCTTGAGCCATCAAATCTGTTTCAGGTAGTTAGTTTGGACCCCCCCCCCCCCCCCCCCCCCCCCCCCCCGAGGCCAATGACCCAACATTTGCCGCTGGTACCAAAATTGTATAGGTTGCTTGGCACCATTATAATTTATACGTGGCATTAGCCCTATGGCCATAATTCCACCACTCCTTATCCACACTACGTAACACTAAAGTGTCTAATCTGAGTTATCCAGCTTTTGTGCTCCATTGTCATTCAATTCATGATGAATGAAATTCAAATGTAGAAGTCATTTGACCTTAATGGTCTCCTTCACGTTGTGTGATATTCCTTCCATCCGGAAAATAATGCAACTCTATAGCGTAGCACCAAGTCAAACCATTTTGAGTTTGACCAAGTCTACACAAAAAAGTATCAATATTTATGATACCAAATATGTTTCATTAGATTTGTCATGATATATATTTTCATAGTATACCTATTCTTTGTTATAAATATTGATAGTCTTTTCTATGAACTTGGTCAAAGTTTATAAAGTTTGACTAGGGATAGAGCTAGAATTGCATCCTTTCTCAGACAGAGCTTGTAATTTTCAGGAATTACAGACATGCTTAGCATGCATAGTTATCTTTTTCCTTTCTCATGGTATCTGTGTTCCCTAGGGATTCAGTGGCTCTCTAGCTGAGGACTGAGGTACTGCAGTTCAGTACTCCCTCTGTTGCAAAATATAAGGCATTTTTGACTCGGCGATCTCTCTAAAACTAAACTTTGCCCCTTCGGTTCTCCTATATACTAAATTGTTTGTAGAATCATAAAGTACTTTCATTCTGAATCAAATTGTATAATTTTGTACAATAATTTATTAATTTATTTAATCATGCGAGCCTGATTGTTGGTTGAAGCTTATGAGGTTTGAATCTAAAAAATGCATGTAGCACCTTATAATATGAAATGCAGGTGTTATTATTTTTTTCATGCTATTTGCAAAGATTGATAAATAACTGACTATTAGATCAATGAATAAAATGTTTGTTATAATTGTGCTCTTCTTTATCATATTATATATGCCCTCCTGTTTCTGGAAAAAGAACAAACTGACTATTAGTAGAAGTTGGACAAACATGCGACGATGTTGAGAGTTGACAAGGACCATCAGCAGCTGGTTTGCCCGTATCTGGCTCGGAATAGTTTACTGTGTACCAGATTCGTTTGCATCTCTTTTTTTTTTTGCCTCCTTGGATATGTAAACTTTGGGCTCATCTTGATTCCAACAGTATGGCAGGTTAGGGAACAATGGGGAACACAGTATAGTTTAGTAGTATACCAGGCTTTCAGTACAAGCATGCCAATATTACATTATTACTACTATTTTTATCCTATGTGCCCTTGTCAAACTCACTCACACACAGACTTGTTATAATTTTTTCTGCAGTGACCTATCGGCACACCAACATTCTCGTGGAAAATTTTAGCTACAGATATTCTTTTGGAACGGTATACAAGTGTCTGCCCATTCATATGACTCCAGGTGTACTGATGCATGCCAGTAACAATCTTTTCGTCTATGAGAGAATATGGCTTAGTTTTCAATTGACAAATATTGAATTGTTCTGATTGATCATAAAGAGCCCATGTTTATACTATCTTTTGACAGAGTACACTTGTCTAGAAAAGGAAGGAAACTAGGAAACAGGCACACAATATGGTAAGAAATAAAAAGTTGTGTTTGTCCGGAAACAGGACAGACTATTGGAAATTATAAATGAGAATATTCTGCATGTTGGTTTCTTCACATCGATAAATTCTGAATATGGTTCTGACTTGTGTTAAGTAAACACATTTAAGCATCAAAATTTTGAAGAAAATGCAAGGATGAATAAACCTTTAGTCCTTGTCACCTGCTTTTATTTTATGCAGGTTATATGTGTTGTAGTCAAGTTGGATCAACTTAGTTGATCCAATGGGAGGTCTTCAAATTTTAGTGTAGTTTTGAACTACTAGATGTGCCAACTTTTAAGTTTTGGTGGCAGCTTTTTCTTCTAGAATGCTATCTCTTTGTTCTGTGGCGCTGTTGATTTTGCTAGTGTTTCTACCCAAGACTCACTCTACTCAACTACCTACTTAATTTATATATCACTTTGTACTCATGGTTGGCAAATCAAAAGAAACAGGATGAGTGAGTGTGTTGACACGAAACCCGCTTGCATCTTTAATTTTTCTGTAAAGGAACTGTTTCGATTCCTGTTCTTCTTTGTTGTAGCACGATAAATAGTATCTTTGCACCATTTTTTTATGTGCTCTTATTCTGATTCATTTGTTTTTTAGTATCTTGCATCTTCAAATTTAGTGGAACTCATGCTAGTCATCAAGCCACACAGGTTGCATTTACTGGTGTGACCATTCCCTGACTATAATATGTTACATATTCTCTTGCGATCAAATTGTTAGTTTGTTGTATTTAGGTTATCCTACTTGAGGGCATGCTTCTGAGTATCTGGGGTGGGTGGGTGCGTGCCCGTGCGCGTGGATAAACATGTCATGAAGTTAGTTATTGGTGGGGTAATACCAAACCATACGCCATTAGAAAGAGGCCAGCTGGTATGATATCAACCATGGATGTTCTTTAATTCAGTTTTCTTGTTTAATGAAAATGATAGCAGTGACCGCATTATATGCCAGAGCTAACAAAAGAACAGTGGATAGTACCAGCACTGTTCTCCTTCGTGCCCTTGACTCTCTTCTTAATATACTGATATGCAGCTCTCTGCGTGTGAGAAAAAAAATATATCAACACTGTTCACCAAGCATGTTGCACAGACACGCCTGCAGCTATTATACCAATCATTCATTTTTTGTGCCAGTGAATTGAAAAAATATGGGTTGACAATTTTTTGAGCGGAGGGATGTAAAAAGCTGGCAATACAAGGAACTGAACTAGTCACACGACATCACCTTGTATGCTAAAGGTTGTCTATGAGATGAACACATGTGCTAGCGTATCATTAGGATCTATTATGAATTATCATCATATAAACTATATAGCCTTCTTTCATTTGATGTGTCAATCTTGGAATGCCTAATTGTCAATGATGCCAATTTCGTGTGCAACTTTACACTTCTCTGTCCTATTGCATAATTTCTTTATTTATTGGTTTCTGGGTTAATTTTGTACTGTTAATCTATAACTCAACTATAGGAAGGTGCTCCAAACAATGTTGGCTTTGAAATTTGGGTTGTCTGATCCGTTTTTTGTGGCTTTCAGTAGCATAAGTACACAACAGAACTCAGCTTCGAAAAGAAGTATAATGTTTATTCCATACAGATACAGGTAAATATACATTAGAACAGCAAGCGGCAACATGAACTCACAACACTGCAGATACATAGGCAAGGATATTGCAAAATGGGCTAAGATTCTTTTGTAATTCACCCCATCTCTTCTACTTTTCCTGCTGTCTGGAATTTAGTGATGGTCCAGTGACAAAGACATTTCATGTGTTCCCAATTCCTAGGCCTTGAAGCATCTGGGTGAATATTGCTCTCTAGAAGAGGACTCTCATGAGGCTGAAGGTGCTTCAAGTATGTGATTCTTTTTTGGGTAAGATATTTGTCGTATTTTGGACCTTCCTTTTTCAACAGCTGCACACTGCAGGATTCTACTCATAATATCTGGTTCCATGCTTTCACCTTGCAGCTTAAGTCCTCTGTTGTACTGTACATAGCTGTTCTTAAGTTTTGTTTGTGAAAACTGTGCAAAAAGGATGAAGCTTTCTTTGCTGAAAGTTGCATGAAGTTTGGCATCAATAGTTTTCCACTTTTCAAGTGATAGGCATGATTGCATGAACGGTCATAAGCACTTCCACTTAAGCAGTGTCACTTGATGTGTTGTTTCTATCATGTTAGAAATCCAATGCCACCTTCTGTTTATCTTGACTTGAGAGCTTCTGGGGGTATGGTCACTGGGCCACCGGGGCAGCTTGGAGGTAACTTCCAGGTTTGGCAGCTGGTGTAATTATTTATGACCTGGATAATGTTATATAATCATGAGAAGCAAATATGTCGTGTAATTTGCTGACTCCTTTACAAGCAAACAAAAGGACTAGCTGCCCCTCGTGGGTGTAGTCACAGTCTGGCATATAGCAATGGCAACCCTGGGCCCAGCGATTCTGGGCCTTTGCCCAGGCTCCTTTTTTTTTTGACATATATTGCCCAGGATCCTTGGCATTCAACTTCACTGGATCTAATTATTGTGTAGCCCATATATATTGGATATTAGGTCTGCTTAGCTGCTTAGCCCACTAAGGCTATGTTTGGTTTCCATAAGTCAGTTGACTTATTAAGTCCGGTGCCTTAAAACCAGTGACTTATAAGTCATGTCTGTTTGGTTTCCAATGACTTATAAGTCATGCATGATAGGGTTGGAGTGTGGTCCCCAAGCAAAAAAGGTGTGGTCCCGTGTGAAAATGGGGTGACTTATAAGTTTTAAGTTGGGGTGGAGCAACTTATGACTTATAAGTTGAGGTGACTTATAAGCTAGGAGTGTTTGCCAAAATAAGTCACTTTTTTCACTTTTGGACTTATAAGTAGGTGACTTATTTGGAACCAAACAGGGCCTAACCACTCAAGCTCCTTGAATGCTTTGGGTCTGCTACTGGCATATAGGATAGCAATTTGGCACTCAACAGCATAACATATTTTGCTTCCATGGTTTGTTATTGCTTGTGGTGCCTGTGACAACATTTGAAGGGGAGATTAGGAGTGGACACCTTGCTGTTTCCCCAATTTTTGTGTCCTAGAGTAATTGAAAATACCACATGAAATTGATACTCTGTATGTTGCAGTGATGCTAGCATGTCACTGTTCTTATTAGCGCATTGGTGAGTACTAATGATTGCGGTGTGGACATTAGATTTGCATACTGGGACTACAAATCTGTCGCGCAGAACAAGTAATTCTACATTGGTAGATCTTGCATTTGCGATCTTTCTCTTAGAAGTCCAATGCCCATGTAGAATTACAATAGGACACTACTCTACAGCAACAAATCACATGGTAGACTAATTTACAAAATATCCAGGACCTCTCCATGCATCTAAAATGCTAGTTCATCTCATTAGATTAGTCTCTACAGGCAAAAAAGTTAGGTATCATCACATAACAGAAGGGGAATATTCTGGGTTCAGTTTGCTCAAATTCCAAATGATAGAATTTTGACACTGTTTCAGGCTTTCAGCAATCTGGTCCTCTTCTAGGAGCTACTGCAATCTGTAAAAAAGGAAAAGCATTAAAAGGAAGGTCATGCTTAGTTTTGAGCAATCAAACATGTAACTGAAAGCTGCACACATCACTTGAGGTGGCCTTGTGCTTACCAAACCATGGGAAAGCTCTGAGCTCCTCAAAACCCTCAGCCTTTTAGCAGTTGACACAAATACACTGCAGGAATTACATACAAAGAAAGACTTTAGATGGTACAATAAAGTAGGCTTCTATTATATTTCAAACTTCAAGTTAGTGTTAGTAGTATTTGATGATTCAATTTTAGAGAAGGCACGTGAATCAACATGTTTAGTGAGTTGGAGGGCTGATTATAACATTTTCCTTTTTATGTTGGTAGGTTGTGGTTGAATTGTAAATGACAAAGGAAGCTTACTTCCACGGCACGTCCCCTACCAGCATCCTGTCTCCTTCATTGTCTTCGTAAACTAGAGTATATTCACCAGATCCATCCAATAATTGAGAAAATGTTTTTTCAGTGGCCCCTAGCTGTGTACTTCCAGCACTAGATAGATCCTTTTGAGCTGCAACATAGGCAAAAGCAAAACACAGTGTTAAAGGAAAGAAGACTACGACTTCGTGTTGTATAGGCGCACAAATTGAAAGCTCTAAAATGATTCTAAGTAATTGTTTCATTCAAACCGATTGTTGATTTTGTACCTTCAAGAAAACCATGGAAAAGCTCTTTGACGCCCAATGATAGCCTCTGGTAGCTGTCATAGGCTCCAAGGTCTACTTTCCTTCCAATGGGAATTCCATCCATGTTGATTTTTACAAGAGGATTCTTCTTGCAGGCAAGCTTATCCTTCATGCCAGCTTCACTATTTTGTGGTTCAGTGGATTGCTTAGATGAACTGCCATGAGCAAGATTTCTCCTGAAGGATCTGACTGGAGGCCACCCGACAACCGGAGCTGAAGGCCTTCTGTACCAGACACAGGGCCGGTGAGTTAGTTCTGTCTTTGAAGTAGTATAGCTGACTATACCATTGATAATGTTAGACGTAGAATGATTGATTCTATTATTATTCACTTTCTACTTATGTAGTGCTACTGTGCTAACAAGAATACCATAGCGACCATAGTCCAAAAGAGAAGTGCTCAAGGCTTAAAGCTACACCGAAAAGTTCAAAACCACGAGTTTAGGAAATGATAAAAACACCCAAAAAACTCATTGCACTTGAGTAAAATCTGACCCCCTTTTATGGAAAAAAGAATGATATGATTTGACAAACTGAAGCGAACAACTTTTGGGCAAGAAAGTTAAATTCTTAAGGGGCCTCATTTTGACCTAGTAAAAAAAAAAACAAAAGCATCTCTATGTCTATCGTTACCTTCCCTGGGCGTCTGGTCTGTTGTGCACAGTTGCAGCAGCAGGAGCATGCTGCGATGTTGGCGGGCAGAATCCTTTCTTTCTCTCAATCGTGGCTGTTATCTTCTTGTCCAGTGCTAGTTCGTTCCCACAACCAGCTCCAGCCTGCTGCTTCTGCTCATCACCCCCTTTAATCAATAGAACAAAGTATATCATTACAATCTACAGGCAACAGAACAAAATACTATCACAGATAGAGCTTTGAGCAACAGAACAAAAGAGTATATATTTCTTTTTTATGTTCCTGATCTCTAGTAAACAAGAGCACAAGACAAGAATACTGCTATTAAGCTGCTAGGTACCTTCTGTTTTGGCCTCAATGGTGTCTAAGAACCCCCTCTTTGCCCCTGTTGCAGTAGTGTTTATTGCAGGCTTGGAGGATTTATGTGGGAAGCAACCAAGCGAGAGAGCTGGGATCTCTCGCCGTATCCCCTCATCTCTTGGCACTACTGCTGTCGTCCCTTCTTCTATGAGACCTGGAGGACCGAGTTTGAGCTCTAGCTGCTTGTCCTCGCTCCCAAAGCCTGTGTGCCTTGATCTTCCTGCGCCTTGTGCTTCCCTCCCCTTCCATTCTCTCCCATCCGGGATAAGATCTAGCAGCCGTGGAAGAGGTGGTTCCCTTTCTTTGGAGTCTCCCATGGAGTGGTTTTTGGTGAGCTAATTCGATCGGGGGGCTTCAAGAGTCAGAATAACACCACACCCCTCCTGGTAGAATGGTATATATATTTTGCAACGATAGGTGTGCAACTCCCAGAAAGTTTAGTTGGACACTCAACTTAGGCCGGAGAAACTACGTGACACATAGCCTATGGTGAGGTCAAAGCGAACATCCAAAAGACAAAGCACTGGAAAGGGGGAATGATGAGGTCACGGAAATGGAACAGGTAGCATGCTTATTTTAGCAACAAGACAGGCCATATAGATAGGCAAAACCATACTCCTATACTAGTACTGTATATCTGAAATGAAATTTAAATCAGGCCGTGTCAAAACAGCCTTGTAGCCCAGGCGCTTCAGAAATCAGACCCCATGCATCATCCCCTGCTGGTACGGTGGGAAGTGCCCAAGTGGAAGCATGTGGTGGCTAGAGCTTGCGAAATTACTCCTTGCATTGGCTCCTGTACTGCTACGTGCTACTACCACCACACAGCGCGAGCTGGTCGCCCGCTGTTCGATCCTTTTCTAGGCTTTCACCTTTTGTCCCATGCAATACAACACAGCTCAGCTCTCCTTTTCATACGACTCCTTCGCCGCCCAGAGTGTCGTCGGTCTGCAGCCCCTGCCCCTGGGGAAGGCGAAGCATGCCATGCATGCGCTTTGGTGACTATCTAGGCGCCGTGTATGTATGGCTTGGAGCCTTGGACCTTGGAGACGGGCAGCATGTGATGGACTGATGGTGATGGTACTTGTGGACATTATTCCATTTACACAAAGCGTGGTGGTTTGGTGGATAGGTCACGGAAACTTGCGTGTTTTTCGTGCTAATGTCGTCTTCTTCTCCTGTGCGTGCAGGCGTGTGTGTGTGTCTGTCGCAGGCAGCGCTCACGATGCTGTGTGGCGCTGTGCGTCCGCGTGCGCCGAGGAGGACAGCAGGAGGAAGGAGCACGCTTCTCTGGTCGAGCAAGTGCCGGGGTGCCCGTGCCTCCTTGGCCTGTACTGTACATAAACTTGTGTGGTGCTCCTCGCGCCGTGGCGGCGTGTGGAATGGTTCCACCACCCACGTCCACCTCTCTCTCTGATCGCGCGCGTACGGGGACCACCCGTGGTGGATGCCGCCTCTTTTTACTGCTGCCAATCCAGTTGAGTCTCCTGTACTGTATCTGTATTCCTTCTGCCTCCTAGCGCCCTCCCGGCCCGTTCATGGTTATCATCAGCAGTGAACAGCTAGCTTGAGCAGTTGTCTCGGTTGACAAAGCCGTGCGTGTTGGCCCGTACGGGGGAGGTGCACATGCACTCGTGGCAACAACACTGCACGAGAATGAAGCAAGAGAAAACTAATGCATCCCAAGTCGTTGACGATCAACAAGTTCATTTCCCACTGCTGACTACGCATCGATCGATCGATCGTGCAAGTTGATTGCGATGGCGTCATGTTCTGCCCGGCAATCCAGGGACCTGATTTTTGGCACGACATGTTAGGTCTGTATGTAGTTGACCCTGTTATTAGCTTTGATTCGAGGAGGGCCTTATCCGGAGTAGTAGCTCATCCGGCCGTAATGATTACCTCATCATCTTATCAAACACCGCGCATGTCATTTAGCAATTAGCATGCATGGCTCTTTGGTCCGAAATATCCCAATTTTCTTAGGCTAAGGCTCTATTTTCCGGCTGATTTACTGTGAGAAAAAATATTATTTTGTAATTAAAAGTAGAGTTTATTCGACTGATAAGTGTGTGTTTGTGTTTTTTTTCTTTTTTTTTTCTGTTGATGGGCTCGCTTCTGTCGTTTGTGCTGCTCTATCTACACGCACGCCGCGTGTATGCCGTACTGCACAGAGCATGGACCTTTCTTGCTCATCATCGATTTAAGTAGGCTTGACCTCATCATCTGCAAATAAAAATAATGTAACTCGGTGTTTTCCTTACTCTCAGGGAGGCAAAAAAAAACATTATTAATGCTGCCATAAGACATGCATGACCCCTTAATTAACCAAGTCTTTAAAATGAGCAACAAAACACGCTAGTTAGTGCAACTGTGCAAAACAAAAAAAAATACTGTATTGTTTTGGATCTTTCTAGTGGTTAGCTTTCAACGCTAGCTAATTAGCAAACTTGTTTTTATAGACCTATAATAGAACCCTCGTGTTATCTAGGAAATTAGTGCTTGATTTTCCAAGATGAATGCTAAGTTGCTTTCGTAGTTGAGTGTTGATGTTTTTTTACGCAAATAACCAAAAATTAAGAAGGTCAAAATCACATGATCACATAAACATGCTTTTGATTGAAATTGAATAGTGAGTACGTCGCTTCCATGGTCCCATCATCCATCACCAATCCAACCGTGCGGCCTTTTGATTTAGTCATGTTAATCCGGCGGGTCACTTTCTAACTCTTGCCAAGTTTAAAATCTGTAACTACCCGGCACTGAAACTAAAAGGCACATAGCAATAGGTGACATGTTCGTTTGGCAGGATTATAAACTGTTCCGGCAGGATTATTCACTACTGACTGATTTCTTGTGAGAGAAAAACACTGTTCCGGCTGGATTTAAGCCGACTGAAAAGCCAAACGAACAGGCTGAGGGTGTGCTAGAGTCATAAATTTCTCGACAAATTGCGGCTACCCACTCCCGGAGACATCGATCTCCCTCTGATTAGTCATAGCTTACTACACGTACACACAAGCTCCACCTCATCACCACCTCACCTGCATGCTTTCCTCCTAATGATAAACGAACAAAAGTGTCTGCAATGTGGTACGACCTAATTATAAGATTATAATTATAAATAGTGCAGGTACGCGTAACAAAGAAACATATGTCCAAATTGACGGGTAGCCAAAAATCACTTCTATATTGCTGAGGTGAACCTTGTTCACCACTTAAACACGCAGCCGCTCTGACAGCCAACACCAACGTCGACAAAACAAAAAGAAAGAAAAAGAAATAAGAAGTTGTCATGTGTTTTACACACGAGGCTTATAAACCGTTTTATTAGTCATCGAAATAGTGTTTTTCTCTCACAATAAAACAAGCATAGCTTATCAGCCGTCGAAACGATCAAGCGAACAAACCATAATCTAGTGAGGGACTGCAGTGAACTTTTCAACAGGAATAGCTACCGCGTTCGTGCTGTGCTGCTGGCAGAGCTAGCTGGTCAAAAATCAAAACACACCAGCCTGCGGTAAATTAAGCGGTATAGTAGCACGATACACGGTCCCTCTCATACAGCAAAAGCAAGCAGATCGAACGGCCGCGCTCGTATCATCGATACACGTAGTATGTACAGTAGAGTGGTAGACATGTAGTAGTATGTCTATTGTCGCGCGTCACTGCGGCGGCACTTGCGCGAAATAATGAGGCGCGGCGCGGCGCGCAGGCGGCCGGGTCAGGTAGCCGGCCGCCGGACACGGCCGATCCGATGATGAGCAAGGCAGCCACGGCCAGCAGGGGCCGAATTGATGTGCACCGGACAATGCAGCATTGCGATGCGATTCGTCACTCGTCAGATGTGAGGTGCTGCAATGCGGTGCAAGGGTCGGAGCGCGCGCGCGACGCCTCCGTACGTCGCAGGCGTCGCAATTCGCATCGTCGGCGTCCGCAGCCCGCGCACGCTCAGGGGCTCAGGGCAGGGTTCCCGGTCCACCTGTGAGCCGCCTCCGATGCTCGCGCTGCAAACTGCCATGCAGCCGTGCATGCCAGTACGCATCTCCGGCTGGCGGCTGCCTGCCCGCCTGCGCGATGTGGTGCCCATGCATGCATGCATGCATGCGCGCTCCCTGATGCCGCCGGTGAAGCCTGGGCGCCTGGCGCCCCCGGCCGCTGGCCCGCTGCTGTGTACTGTTGTCTCGGCACGGCAGTCGTCGGCGCCGGCAAGCCATGCATGCAGCTTTTTTCTTTTCTTTTTTTTTTCCCTGGTTCCTCCGGGAGACCGGGACAGACAGCGCGCACGCACGTTTGGTTCACCGTTGTCTCGTCGTGGCCCGTGCGGGGTTTTGGCGGTTCCGCGGTGGAGTCCGCCGCCTGTGTGCCTGACCATATGGCATGGCTGCCGCTGTGTAGAGGGGCAGACGGCAGAGTTGACGGCAAGCTTTACCCACATTCCAACAAACCCAACCCTACTGAATGATTGAATGTACCAGTACTACTGTTCTTAATTACTCTACAGGACAACCACATTTTGCCCTTCCTAAAAAATAGCATCCTGAACTTTTTGAATCGAAAAATCTCGAGTTAAAAGCTTCTTCTTTCTAAGGAAAACAAAGAGTTCTTAATCGTCAAATGCCAAACAGGTAAAATTCATGAGAGGCTCAGACTCAGATCACGTGATCAACAAACAGAAGTGGCCATGGTCGTTGCCCTTATATATGTAAGTTAGCTACAACTGCCGAATGACTTCTGAATCTTCAGGACTAGTTTGAATCCACGCCGCTAACAGTTAGCTGCTAGCAAGGCGAAGCTAGCTAGCAGTAGCTTTTTATTAGCTGCACTCCATTTGTATCCTGTAGCTTAGGGTGTCTTCAGCAGTGTGGTAATCGCTAGCTGATTGGCTGTAAGTATAGAAGTAGAAATAAAATAAGAGAATAGCCTCCAACTGCAGTAAGTTGGACAGAGAGGTAGAGCTATGCATAGAAGCTTATTGGGAGCCATATGCGAGCCTATAAGTTCAGGAGTGCTAGTGTGATGCTTTTTTTTTGTATCAGTTGACGATTTGGACTATTATTGGGATGCCTTTATAGTTACTAGTAGTGTTGTTTAGTTTGGAGAACCTAGTCGATAACTTTTTATTAGTCTGTTAGCTAGATTATTCGGATCCACTAGTGCTACTTTTAACCGCTAAGCTGCTAATGATTAGCGGCTAAGATCCAAATGGCCCCCTAACCTAACATTAGGTAACAATGAGCGAAACCCTACAATAAGAATAGTTTTCAAACACTTTTGACATATTGCAACGAGAAAAAAATATTTATATAAGCAGGGGAAGCATTTTGAAATTAAGGAATTATATGTCATAAATTTAGTAACACGAAAGCATGATTTTAGTACTAAGGAAATTTACTGGTGAGTTGGTTCAAATACGCCCTATTAACAACATTCTTCAGACATGTCATTGGACTTGTAATAACATTCTTCAGATAGGTCGTGCACTTATTGAGCAAATATCTTTGATGCGGCAGCGCATTAGAAAATAATTTTGATGCAGAAAACTCTTGAGAGAATAGATTTATTATATAAACAGAGAGAACACGTTGAATAAATTAAGGAATCAGAACGATATTATATAAGCAGAGAGAACACGTTGAATAAATTAAGGAATCAGAACGATGTCCTAAATTTAATGACATGCGACACTTCTTAAGCGTGATTTCAGCACTATGATGGGTTTTTTTTTCTGGTGATTTGGTTCAAACACTCACTATATATTAATAACATTGTTCAGATAATGAGAAAATAATTTTGATGCAGAAAACTCTTCAGAGAAAAAGCATGTTGAGATTATAAGAAACCAGACTTGTCCAAAATTTAAACCAATCGATGACTCTGTTTCTAAAAACTAATTACTATCTAACATTACTAGAACATGGTGAGGAAGCAAGAAGCAATCGTACCCGGCCGGTACCCCGATGCGTGCTTTTCAATCTCGGCGTCGTCGTGGCCGTTTGCGTTTCCTTCAATCCCGCCGTGTCTCCAATAGCCAAAGCGCTACTGCACCCGTCAGCTCGAGATACTTTGGCACTGTTGGGCTGATCGCTTCTGCTTATGATAAATCGGTTGATGTTATTTTTGTTGTTTTTAGCTGTTTTGTTGCAGGACTCTTCACGTGCTACTTCGTCCTCAAGAAGCAGCACCACCAGCCCGAGCGCGCCATCATCCGGGCCACCGGCAGGCAACTCCTCGCCGCCGTCCTTGACCTCCTCCTCGGGCAGCAGCGCGCGTGAGCGAAACGCCCATAGCTTAACCGTTATGCGCCGTGTCAGGCGGGCTTCTTTGGCTATCGTCAGATGGTGAGCCTCCCGGAAATTCTTCCACCCCTGCCCCATGAATCGGTAGTGCTTGTCCCTGCAGTGCTTGTCCCTCCATAACTTGCACGTCATCTCATACCGCTGGCCCTGGAGATCGAACGCCGTGACCGACATGCCGTCCGAGGACCTGACCAGGACCGTCTCGGCGTCCGTGAAGATCTCGGAGATCGGGCTCCACACGGGGAACTGCAGCCGGTTCTGGTTGACTCTGACGTCGCTAGACTCCAGCCGCTTCATGTCGACGAACCTGACGGCCGACGCGCGGATCTCGGACAAGCGGGCGAGCAGCACGTCGCTGAACTCGAAGCTATTACGATCATGGCATGCCCCCTTGTTGCCCTCCGGCGGCGGGGACGACGTTTCGCTCGCTTCCTCCTCGTTGTCCTTGGCGTGACTGCTTCCTGCTGGTCCTTCTTGTCCTTGGTCGTCGTCGTAGCTAGGGCATGGCCGCTGTCGTCGTCAGGGTTTTACTAACCGACCGCTCGCCGGTAACCGCCCACGGACGGTTTAGCGGTTACCGACGGTAACTGCCCAAACCGGTCCCAAACCGAACGGTTCGCATTTTGAATTCAAACGGCGGAGTTCAAACGGTTTGGGACCGGTAACCGGTCAATTAGAGCCGGTTACCGTCCGGTTTGGGCGGTTACCGACCGGTTTGGGCGGTTCCCGACGGTTCCGCCCCAAACCAAATTTCAAATTTGAAAAAAAAAATTAAAAATGCTGAAAAAATTCCTAAAAATAGTTCATGATTTATAGAGTCGAATGGTGCAAATTTTTTTCAAATTGGAGTTCGTTTGCTATTTATTTTGACGTGTACAAGTTTGAAAAAAAAAGAAAAAGGATCTTTTTCTTTTTTTTTCAAACTTGTACACGTCAAAATAAATAGCAAACGAACTCCAATTTGAAAAAAATTGTACACCATTCGACTCTATAAATCATGAACTATTTTTAGGAATTTTTTTAGCATTTTCGATTTTTTTTTCAAATTTGAAATTTGAATTCAAACCGGTATCGAAACCGAACCGGTCCCGGGCGGTTTGCCAGTAACCGAACGGTATGGGAAACCCTGGTTGTCGTCGCTCGTTCCGCTCCCTCCCTCTCATCACGTCATGCTTTTGTTTTTTCGCCGGTGGCTGGTACGACTCTTCATTCTTGGCTTCTGCATCCATAGAGGGATGTGGTCGTAGTAGATGCAGATACTAGATCAATCGCAATTGGCAGCTTGGGCTAGGGCAAAATCAACACCAGTACGGTGGATGATGATGATGATATCATTAAATGGAACAGCGTGAGAATTGATTAGGGGAGATTGGGAGAGCTCGGCAGTGGTTGGAAATAGGGATGCAAGCGGGAAGCGACAGTAGTTGCCGTTTGTACCCGTAAAAATTAAGTCTATATAAGAGATTGGGAGAACGCGACACTGTTTGGACATATGGTTATGAGGGAAATATTTTTCTTCGACGAGGGTATATATCTATCTGTAACACGAAGCCAATACGGGTATCCTTGTTCCATACGCTAAATTGGAACGGTAGGTGGTAGGTCCGCCGATCCTTCCCCCACGTGAGCGCGCGGCCCATCTAATCTCCGCATGGACGCTTTCACAGCCCACTAGGAACGACGCTCGAAGCTCTCATGCATGGTGGAGCGGCGGCCCACGGAACCTCGGCACACCAGGAGAATGCGACAGCCCGTACCGCTCCCACGCTGAGACGCGGTCCACATAGGGTGTGTTTGGTTAGGTGGCTAATTTCCAGCCAGGCTATAGGGAGCCACCTTCAGATTGTTTGGTTACCTGTTTAGAGATTGAAGTCAGGCTCCAGGAAGTCACCCTACACCACTTAGCCAGGCTCCAGGAAAACGCAGACTACGGTCGTTCTCTGGGAGCCAGGCTCCGCTGAGCTCGCGTGGGAGGTTCTCTCACCACTCAGCGCATCTCCTCACCTCTCACCCACCTCTTCTCCCCCGTGCTCTCCGTTGACTTGCCGCTGGAGTTCCCCACACCGGAGATGCGCGCTTTCGAAAAAAGAAGAAAAAAACTATCATTCTATTTTTTGAACTAAAATAGTCTTGTTAAGGATGACCCCTCTTTTAAAGTAGGGATCCCTTTAAAGTACTACCAAATAAAAAAATTATTTTAAAAGGTATCTTCAAATACCAATTTTTTTCTATATTCATAACTCCGTATTTTTTTATAGTTTACGTAGGCCGTTTTATGCCGTGGTGCTTCGCGATCTTCGGTGCTTCCCGGCCGGCCGCTAGGGACGAACGTACATGCACGGTGCACAGTCGGGTGGAATTAACAGCTACGGCCGTCCTCGCGTTGCGTAATGTAGACGGCGACTGGCGGGCTGTGTGTCGTCCTTCACCCTTCAGTTTCGGCCTCGGGTGTGTGCCCGGTTGCCTCGTCGGGGGTCGATCTCGCCGAGTCGTACTACGTCCTGCGCCGCACGCGGCAGCTGCCTGGCAGAATAGAAAGACAGAATTTGATGATTGTCATCAAAACTTTTATACTGATTCCGAGGTTGTCATAATCAGTTGTAGAATTTATTAACTGCCATCAATTTGTGCACGATTGAGCACGCGGTGGACGCCGGAGCCAAGATCGGCACACTGGCAGCCAGAGATCTACTGCACGATTGAGCACTAAGGGCCTGTTTGGATTTGGGGGCAAAAGTTTTGTCTCCGTCACATCGAATCTTCCGTCACTAGTTTCGTATATTTAAAATGTATTAAGTAAAAAAATAATTTATCAGCCGACGGTAAATTTGCGAGACGAATCTTTTGAGCCTATTTAGTTTATGTTTTGACAATGTTATGCTACAGTAAATATTTGTTAATTATAGATTAACTTACCTTAATAGAATCGTCTTGTTAAGTCTCGCAGGGGCATGTAATTAGTTTTATAAGTAGTCTATTTTTAATACACTAAACTAGTGCCGAAAGATCCGATATGACACGGTAAAACATTTGCCGCTCCATCCAAACAGCCCTAACCCTCGCGTCGTCGCCTCGTCCTCGCCGGTGGATGAAAGCTGTGCGGGCAGGTGCTCACGCCGCCGCGAGCGCTGAACTGGGGTTAACAGGATCGGCTCGCGCGCCGCAACAGTGCATGCGCCCGGCGCCCGGAGCCACCGCTAGTAGCCTCGCACACTGCGCCCGGCATGGCCTCTGCTCGCTGCTGGAGTTGCGCAATACTCCCACGCACAGATCAATGCGCTGCGCTGGTTGCTGCTGGAGCCACCAAGCTCGGTCAATGTGTTCCGCGACCCTCACGAGCCACGGCCTCACCAAAGAAAAAGGATTGGAACGAGAAGACTCAGACTCTGGTTGCTGCATTACTGGATTGAGCGGATGAGAATGAACCAATGAAGTAAGGCATGTGTGCCTTTTTTTTTAATCTCATGGGACCCACCTGGCCTACACCCAAACCCAGCTTAGCCAAACAATGGATTGATCTTATTTTCTTGTATCCGTAACCTAAACCCAGCCGGTCATATCCTAGTAGTACATTTCCTTATCCCAAACCCTGCAGCTACCCAAACGCTACCTTGGAGAAAATTGAAGAAAGGGGTAAAATTTTCTTTTTTCATCCAATCTAACAGTGTATGACTGTTGTTCACGGTATCCACGGTGATGACAGTTAAGAAATCAAAGAACCCAAATTGATGACAGTTAAGAAATATACTATAATTTCTTATGGCAACTAGAAAATTGGTATAAGTTTTTTATGGCAACGAACAAAAATTCTCTGAAATAGAAACGAGTCCGTGCGTGGGCGGGGCGCAGCGGCGGGCACCATCCCGCCCGCCGTGAGGCCGTGAAAAGCGTGGCGCGCGTACGGAGACACGCCGGCTGTCGGCGTGGTCCGCGCCGGGGAAGCGGGGCGAGTGCCCGGGCGGCGTAGTCATTCGGCGATCCAGCCATCCAGGAACCAATTCATTCATCAACAGACAAAGAAGCAGGCAAAGCTAGCTATCGCGGACGCGTGGGTTGAGGCGGTGACCGGCTGAGGCCCGAGGCAGGCGGCAGGCGGCCACAGCCCACAGGGGTGTACAGTACGTCGTGACTGCCTCACTGCACTGGTGAGTGGTGACGCAGCTAGCAAGCTGGGGGACGACGTGCGGGCGCCGCAAAAAGTGGCGGGTACGAGCATGTGGCATCCGCCGGCCCTGCCCGGGCCATGCGATGCAACTGTGCACGGTTAAGTTGCCAGTAGGAAGTTGCTGTTGGTTTCATCGTTTGACATCAATTTCCAATAGGTTTATTTGTCACCTCTGTGTTAAACCTACCCTACTTTTCCATCAGTGCGCCACAAGTCATGCATACTCGTGCTAATGAAGCTACTAAACTGAGCTTTAGAGTGCCCAACACTGGCTCTGACGCAGTACTTACGTGTACGTGCCCCTCACTTGGATACGTTGTTATCCACCAAAATCCCAATCCATGTGGCAAATTAAAAGCTGGTGCTTCCACATGATCCACTTCCGCTGTCAGTGCCGCCTATATATAGGCACCTACCATTTGGGTACTACTAGTGCTATAATCCACCTAATCCGTGGAAATATTCGGACAGCAAGTACACACTGCCAGTAGGTGGCTGCTCGATCGCCGTATAGAAACACCAAGCAAAGGCCCAAAGTTGGTCCCCGCGCCAGCAGCGCACGCACGCGAGCTGCTGCTTTTAGGCGCTGCTGGGAGACGTTAAGCTCAGAAAAGCTATAGCAGCAAGCAGATCTCACTACTCATCTGAATCTGGTCGAGCCAAAATATGTGGCCGCGCAGAAATCCCCCAAAATATCGAGCTTTTGTGAAGCGATTGCCACCGGCGAGGGCGTGAACGCCGTGGCAGCGGGCGGGCGGGCGGCTCCACCTCGTCGTCGTTGCTGCCGTGGAGTGGGGCACTGGAGCCAGGCCTGTCGCTGTCGGCCACGGGCCACCCCACGTGCGGGGTCTTTCGGCCGCACCCGGCCCGGCCCTAGCCGTTTAAATAAAGCCTTTATTAGACGACGTCCAGCTACCGCCTTGTTCCCTCCGTGCTCGCGTAGTTAATGCTGCTGGAACCGTGAAAAAGATTTGCGCATGGCTTGTCCCGCGGAACGGATGCTGTTTCATTACTACTAGAACATCAGGCTTCTATTCGACTTCCACAGCCTTAAATTTTAGCGAATAAATTTAAGAGATTGATAATGAGATAAAGCATAATGGCAAATACTATTTTAAAGATTAATAGCAAAATCACAATCGACAGTCCGTTTATTACGTAATCTCCAAGGGTAAACATTACACAATGTTAGATTAACAAAGCTTAATATTAGTACCATAAAATACACATAAGTTCTAAACAAAATCACAAACAGCACCAAATTGTGTTCATATGTGTTTGAGTTTTCTAATCTTCTGTGCTCCAGCTTCTTATTGGACAACATTCCGCCCTTCTTTTGTGCCTCCTGCCCGGCATCATTGCCATCCTAATCCAAGGGCTCTTTTGTGGCCCCAAAGCATGCATTTTGGAGTTTGCAAAAATTTAAAAGAAAATGTAAAACATATGAAGAAATCACAGGTAATCTAAGGAGTCAAGTTAATGACAGACATATGTCATTACCATCTTTTTTTAGAGGTTTGTACACATGAAGGTTCCTGGAAGACAAAATAGTTTGAAAGGTGCATAGCTTGGGCATAAGTATCTTCTCTTCTGTATGATATGTAAAATGCAAGCTGGTTAGTAAGCGGCCCAGAAGCAGATTTGGCATTTGTTCAACTACCTAATTAGGAAATAGTTCATTAGATAATACAAACACGCCATTTGTACAGTTATCTAATTAGGCAATAATCCATTGGATAAGATAAATACACAAACATAATGAAGAGGTAAATCAAGACACCCCGTAATTTTGTTTCCTAACAAAAAAATTATTCCCTCCACCCTGTAATATGTAATGTGTAAAAGCATTAAAAAAGTGTATCCAAATAGAAGGGATTTTAGGACATAGACTAACAATTTTTAATTAAATAGTCACACAAATTTGGTAAGTATTTTATTGTTACTTGCCATTTATCAACCAATTCCATCAATCACGTTGATGAGTGCTGTTAAGAAATGATGTGAGGACACATGTATCTTTTGTATTTTCTCTTAACCTTGTCCCAAACTCTCTAGACTACACTATAATACAAGATGGAGGGAGTATTAAATAGCTAGATGCAAGTAGGTGGGCATAGAACATGGTACAGTAATTTATATGTATCCAAACGTGTAATTCCTCATATCGGATTGAACTATTTTTCTATATCTGAAATGAAAATAGCTCTGTATTACCATATACTATTCATTCTCTATTTGCATGCAGTTTTTAAACTTTATCCTCCTATTTATATTCTATGAAGTAAAAATGCTACAGCAAAGGCGACAACTAATAATCTGCATATTTCATCATATTCTTCTACATACCTAGAAAAAACATGTTGCTTTGGTATCCGAATCTAAAGAATTCATGTAGGGAGGAATTTTGGTAATTCAAAATAGTCTATATGCCTTATGTACTCATGTGAAGAAAGGTAACACACTTAACTGAACCATTTAATTATGTATCTAAAATGGAAATAGCTCCACACTACCATTTACTAATACTATTCCTCATCTATTTGCCTGCAGTTTTTTTATATATCCTCCTATTTATCTTATATTATGAAGTAAAATGCCACAACAAAGGCGACACCTAATAATAATAATCATGGACTTTAAAGCATGAACCTGGGCACAGTGAACTCTTGGAGAAGATCCATCTACTATTGAAAAGGGAGAGGAGCTATATGTAATATTTTTATGAACTGAAAATATCACAGGGGATGAATTGATGTAAGGACCATAAAAAACCAATGATACCGAATTAGTATTTGTTATCAGGACAAGTGTGTCGGGTATGAAGGTAAGGGGTACCCTAAACCCTTCGACAAATTAACGCTAAACATAACAACTATTTTTAAGGCAGGGACCAACCCACTGCTCAGTAAGGCATGACCCATCGCTCGAGGCCCCCCTCTACACCAGCTATGGCAACAAGTCATGGGCCGGCCCACCTCGACGCCGAATGACGGACGAGGGGTCGTTCGGATGACCCCCGGCTCCTACCTCGACGATAAATGACGGACCGAGGGGCGAGCGAACGACCCCCCGGCTCCTACCTCGACGATAAATGATGGACCGAGGGGGCAAGCGAACGACCCCCCGGCTCCTACATCGACGAACGAAGGACGGACGAGGGGTCGAACGAACGACCCCTCGACCTCTACCTCGACCTCTCCGACCCCGTCTCTGCTTCGACCCTACCTCGACGATGAGCGACGGACCAGGGGTCGAACGGACGACCCCCGGACGAGAGGCTCGATTAACCCAACTGCTCCCGGCATGGGTTAAAGTGAAACCACCTAACGACATGGGCGCCCACGTCCGCTATCAAATCCGCCAACTCCCCGTCAAGTCCCCGATTCCTGTCAACTGTGCCGCCACTGTCGCCACTACGCGAGTACGGACTCCAGCAGTACCCCTCGGAAAGTGAACAGTGCGACCATCGACGACGACTTCGGGAATGCGACAGAGCCACGCAGGGCTCGACCCCTCCCTCGACCGGAGGGCTCGACCCCTCTCTCTCCAACAACTCCAGTATGGGGGCCGTCCCATCCGCCCCGTCCCGCTTCAGCCGTGGGATCCGTGCCCGTCTGCGGACGCTGTGCCGCGGCGACTTCTACTGCCACCACGACCGGGGACGCCAGAAGGACGGGAAGGCCATGCCGGCACAGTGCTCAACGTCTCTCCGCCAACACTGTGCCTCGAACATGCTACCCATACTGCCACAGTTAGGGCCCTGTACCCTCGGACCTCCCCTTGGTCTATAAAAGGGGACGCCGAGGTAGAATAGAGGGGACCGACGGATCTCACTTTCGCTGGCCGGCTCCGGAAATCTCCGAGACTTCAGTTCAGACCCTCACATTCCACGCATACACACCCTGCCACTCGATCGACCCCTCGGGTAGCAAACCCCGTGTAACACAGCTTGTACCCTCCTGTACGAGCACGTTTTGGGTCCGAGATAATACAAGTCATCCTCCCCCGCTGGACGTAGGGCCTTCTTTGCCCGAACCAGGATAAACCTTGTGTCCATCTTGCATCACGTCTGAGAGAGGGAGCACGCGATATACAAATTTACTCGTTGGTGGACTTGACCCCCGGGTCATAACACCGACAGTTGGCGCGCCAGGTAGGGGGAATTGCGTGTCGATCAACTCCGAACTACTCTCTCAGATGGATTCCATCATCCCACCGTTTCCATTCACCGCCGTCGTCTGGTTCGGTAGTCTAGGGTTCGTATCTACGGACCAGGGCGACTTCATAGTCTTTCCCTCCGCTCGTGGCTTGGACGCCAGCAGCACCGGTACATCGGGGCTGGCAAAGGTCAGGCGACGGCCCCTCTGCTTACGCCTCTGGCCTGCGATCAGGAGGAGGCGTGAGCGGCTCCGACGCGCTCGTCGTCGTGCAGATTCCGAGGTGCCGAACACCGTTTCCCCGGCCCCAGCTGGTGATACAGTCCCTTCTCCCAGGGGTCCGTTTGACCCATGCTCGTGGGCCGAGGGCGGGCGCCCCTCTGAGTGGGACTTTGGCTCCGCCGCATCGTTGTCCCCAGGGGTCCCCGCGGCCTCTCCGACACCCTCGACCCCGTCACCACCGCGTGACCCATTCCCGCGTGGGCACCACGACAGTGCAGGGCTCTCTTCCGCCCTCGCAGGATTGCAGATACAGACACGTGGCGGGTCTCCAGGGACTCCGCCGCGTGCGACGGCCGTTCCCGTCACCACCTCTTCACCGGGCGAGCCGGGACTACCCCGTACATGGGGCACGTTGCGGCAGCGCCTGGAGGAGGAAAGGGGACCCTTCCCCACTTCTACCACGCCGACCCCGACTCGGACTCTCCCGACGAGAGTTACGACTCCACCCCGGAGTGCTTCCACCTCGACGAACAAGCCGACCCGCAGGATGACGTCGACGACACCGCGGCCACCGAAGAAGGAGGAGGGGCCAACGCTACACCAGCTCGAGATGCCAACCCCCCAAGTCCTGATAGAGCCGATCCACCCCCAGACGTCCAGATTGCGCAGGTCCGAGAGCTTCTTAGCAAGCTCAAGGAGGAGCGCCTACGTCTTCAGCAGCTCGAGCACGCCCTCGAGCGGGATCGGGGGCGTCCTCAGGGTGGGGGAGCTCGTGAGCGGGCCCGGGAAGTCCACCGGCAGATCGTCGAGGAGGGGGCCGTCGAACCCCGAGTCTTCAACCGCGCCAGCCAGAATGTCGTAGCGGCCGCGATGCTGCTCCGCGACATGCCGGCGCCATCGACCCCCCAAGCACGGCGTATCAGGGACGAAATCCAGGGGCTTCTCCAAACTACGGCCGTGCAGCAGGCGGAGAGCTCAGCCTCGAGGCGTCGAGGGGCTGCCTCTGAGCGACAAGTAGTGCCCCCCGACAAAATTGAGAGGTGTCCGTCCACCAGAACAAGGCGTCCCAGGGCCAAGTCGAGCGACGACCGGTTCAGGAACGCCTCGTCGACGATCGACCCCCTCGGGTGAACAATCGACGTCGGTACGGCGACGCCGAGGCTCGAGGTTACAGCGCTCACAGGGGTGGACGCTACTACAGCGACGAAGACCGATGTCGGTCTCCGGAGCCGCCGGGGCCCCAAGTCTTCGATAGAACCATCCGGCGGGCCTCCCTGCCCGTCTGTTTTCGTCCACCCACCAGCCTGGTCAAGTACAACGGCGAAACCAAACTAGAGCTCTGGCTTGCCGACTTCAGGCTGGCATGCCAGCTGGGTGGAGCCGACAATGACCACGTCATCATTCGGCAACTCCCACTGTTCCTCTCCGACACCGCTCGAAGGTGGCTCGAGGAGCTACCCCGGACTTGATCCAGGACTGGCCCGACCTGGTTCGGATCTTCGAGGGCAACTTCAAGGGCACCTACGAGCGGTCGGGCAACCCCTGAGACCTTCGCAGCTGCAAGCAGAAGCCAGGGGAGACCCTCCGCGCCTTCACCCGCCAATTCTCGAAGCAGCACACCGCACTGACCCACATCTCCGACCACGAGGTTATCACAGCGTTCATCACCGGGACAACCTGCAAGGAGTTGGTGCGGGAGCTGGGGCGAAACACCCCAAGACCGCCAACGAGCTCATGGACGTCATCGCCAACTACGCAGCTGGCGAAGAGGCCGTTGGCGCGTTTTTCCAGATACCCCAGGGAAGGGGAAAGGCAAGGCGGATGAGCCCGGAGGCTCGGACGACGGGCCCAAGAAGAACAATGGGCCCAGAAGGAACAACGACGGCAACGGCGGCCGGAAGAAGAAGAAGAAGAACCAACCGGGCCGACGCAACGTCGAGCCCAACGTCGAGCCCGACGACGAGCCTGGCGACCTTGTCGCTGCGGCAGACAAGAAGAAGCCTCGAGGGCCCCCTCCCGACGGGGGCGTCTTCGATAAGATGCTGAAGGAGCCTTGCCCCTATCATATGGGGCCGGCCAACCACCGACTCGAGGACTGCCGCATGCTTCGAAAGCACTTCGTCCCTCCTGGCTTCAGGAGAGATGATGGCAAAGAAGACCCGCCCTGTGACGCCCACGTCACAGGCGATGTTAAGAAAGGAGGCTTCCCCGAAATCCATGACTGCTACATGATCTACGGGGGACCCTCGACTCGCCTCACCACGCGCCAGCGCAAGAGGGAGTGTTGAGAAGTTTTTTCCGTTCGAGCCCAGGCTCCGCGGTACCTCGACTGGTCCCATACGCCGATCACCTTCGATCAGGACGACCACCCCGAGCACATCCCCAACGCAGGGGCTTACCCGCTCGTCGTCGGGCCGATCATCCTCAACACCCGCCTCACCAAGGTACTCATGGATGGGGGGAGGAACCTCAACATCATCTACGCCGAGACCCTCGACCTCCTGGGGATCCCGAGGACCATGCTCCTGCCCAGCGCGGGGGGGTTCCACGGGATCGTCCCGGGGAAGAAGGCGCTCCCGATCGGCCGCATCAAGCTACCGGTCTGTTTCGGCGTCCCCTCGAACTTCCAAAAGGAAGAGCTGACCTTCGAGGTGGTCGCGTGGCGAGGCACCTACCACGCCATCATCGGTAGACCGGGATACGCCAAGTTCATGGCGGTCCCGAACTACACTTACCTCAAGCTCAAGATGCCGGGGCCCTCGGGGGTCATCACCGTCGACACCTCCTACGAGCACGCATACGACTGCGATGTCGAGTGCGTGGAGAAAGTCGAGGCCCGCGAGGATTCGGCAATCCTCGCGGCCCTCGACGACTTGTCTGGAGAGATCCCCGACCCCAAGCGACAGGCTGGCAACTTCAAGCCGGCGGAAGACACCAAGACCGTCCCGCTCGACCCCAGCCTCGCGGATGGGAAGGTGCTGACGATCAGCGCCACCCTCGAGCCCAAATAGGAAGCAGTGCTCGTCAACTTTCTCCGTGCGAATGCCGACGTGTTCGCGTGGAGTCCCTCGGATATGCTGGGCATTCCGAGGGAGGTCGCCGAGCACTCCTTGGACATCCGAGCCGGGTCCAAACCGGTGAAGCAACGCCTGCATCGCTTCGACGAGGAGAAGCGCAAGATCATCGGGGAGGAGGTCGACAAGCTTTTGAAGGCCGGATTCATCAAGGAGGTGCATCATCCCGAGTGGTTGGCTAATCCTGTGCTTGTAAAGAAAAAGAATGGGAAGGATAGGATGTGTGTAGACTACACTAGTCTAAATAAAGCATGTCCCAAAGTTCCTTTCCCTTTACCACGTATCGATCAAATAGTAGATTCCACTGCGGGATGCGAAACCCTCTGCTTCCTTGATGCGTATTCTGGCTACCACCAAATAAAGATGAAGGAGTCCGATCAGCTCGCGACTTCCTTCATCCCTCCCTTCGGCATGTTTTGCTACCTCACCATGCCCTTCGGCTTGCGAAACGCCGGGGCCACCTACCAGCGATGCATGCTCCACGTCTTCGGGAAACACATAGGGCCGACGGTCGAGGCCTATGTCGATGACATCGTGGTCAAGTCCAGAACCATCAGAAACCTGGTCGGAGACCTCGAGATCGCGTTTGGGTGCCTCAGGGCTAATCGCATAAAACTGAACCCTGAGAAGTGTGTCTTCGGGGTCCCTCGAGGCATGCTCTTAGGGTACATAGTTTCCCAGCGCGGGATCAAGGCCAATCCCGAGAAGGTAACCGCCATCACGAGGATGGGCCCGATCAACGACCACAAGAGCGTGCAAAGGGTCACTGGGTGCCTCGCCGCCCTCAGTCGCTTTATCTCGAGGCTCGGAGAGAAGGCCCTACCCCTTTACCGCCTCCTGAAGAAGACGGAACACTTCGCGTGGACCGCCGAAGCCGAGGAATCACTCTCGAGACTCAAGGCCTTGCTCACCTCGCCCCCGGTCTTGGTACCCCCGAGTCTGGCCGAGCCCCTCTTGCTCTATGTCGCAGCAACTACCCAGGTAGTCAGCGCGGTCATAGTAGTCGAGAGGGAGGAGGAAGGACACGCCCTGCCGGTTCAGAGGTCTGTCTACTTCGTGAGCGAGGTCCTTTCCGAGACCAAGACGAGGTACCCCACATCCAGAAGCTGCTGTACGCGATCATCCTCACTCGGCGTAAGCTCAAGCACTATTTCCTGGGCCACCCGGTTACTGTGGTCTCATCTTTCCCCCTCGGAGAGATAATCCAGAACCGGGAGGCGTCTGGAAGGATCGCCAAGTGGTCGGCCGAGCTCATGGGGGAGACTTTCTCCTACGCACCTCGGAAGGCCATCAATTCTCAGGTACTGGCAGATTTCGTTGCAGAATGGACCGACACCCAACTACCCCAGCGCAGGTTCAGAGCGAACTCTGGACCATATACTTCGACGGATCGTTGATGAAGATGGGAGCAGGCGCCAGATTGCTGTTCATATCACCCTCAGGGGTCCATATGCGCTATGTCGTCCGCCTCTACTTCCCCGCCTCCAACAACGTCGCCGAATACGAGGCTCTCGTCAGCGGCCTGCGCATCGCCATCGAGCTTGGGGTTCGACGCCTCGACGTGCGAGGGGACTCTCAGTTGGTGATTGACCAAGTGATGAAAGACTCGAGCTGCCACGACCCCAAGATGGAAGCCTACTGCAAGGAGGTCCGAAAACTCGAGGACAAGTTCTACGGCCTCGAGCTCAACCACGTAGCCCGTCGGTACAACAAAGCTGCCGACGAGCTGGCCAAAATCGCGTCTACTCGAGGCACGGTCCCTCCCGACATCTTCTCGAGGGATCTGCACACGCCGTCCATCGACCTGGACTCGGGGACTCCCGCCCTCGAGCAAGGGGTCGACCCACCCCCTCGACCGATCCCCTCGAGCGGGGGAGAGGTCATGGAGATCGACGGGGCCGTCGCAGCGCCAACCCCTCCGATGGATTGGCGCGCGCCTTACCTCGAGTACCTGACACGAGGCAAACTCCCGGAAGACCGCACGGAAGCCCGTCGTGTAGCTCGACGTGCCAAAACCTACGTCTTGTACGGGGATGGCCGCGAACTATATCGACGAAGCCCGTCGGGTGTACTTCAACGCTGCCTCACCCTTGAGGAGGGGAGGGCATTGCTGAAGGATCTACACTCGGGGGCTTGTGGCCACCACGCGGCGCCGAGAACGCTGGTAGGAAGCGCCTTTCGACAGGGCTTCTACTGGCCGACGGCCGTCAACGACGCCACCAAACTCGTTCGATCCTGCAAGGGATGCCAATTCTACGCCAGGCAGACCGACCTACCCGCCCAAGCTCTTCAGATGATACCATAACTTGGTCGTTTGCAGTATGGGGGCTCGACATGGTCGGCCCCCTGAAAAGAACCAAGGGTGGGCACACTCACCTTCTTGTGGCTATTGACAAGTTCTCGAAGTGGATCGAGGCTCGACCCATCGCCAACATCCAGTCTTGACAAGCCGTGCTATTCTTCACCGACATCATCCACCGCTTCGGGGTCCCCAACGTCATCATCACCGACAACGGCACGCAGTTAACCGGCCAAAAGTTCCTGGACTTCTGTGACCATCACCACATCAGGGTGAATTGGTCTGCAGTTGCCCACCCACGAACTAACAGTCAGGTCGAGCGTGCCAATGGTATGGTTTTGCAGGGCCTCAAGCCAAGGATCTTCGATCGGCTGAACATGCATGGCAGGAGATGGGTCGATGAGCTGCCCGCTGTGCTATGGAGTCTCCGAACGACACCAAGTCGAGCCATGGGGTTCTCTCCGTTCTTCTTGGTCTATGGGTCCAAGGCCGTCCTCCCCACCGACCTCGAGTACGGGTCCCCTCGACTAAAAGCCTACAACGAGCAAGCCAACACGGTAGCCCGAGAGGAGTCCCTCGACCAGCTCGAGGAAGCCGGAGACATGGCACTCTTCAAGTCGGCATGGTACCAGCAGACGTTGCGGCGCTACCACGACAAAAACGTGCACAAAAGGGACCTCAACGTCGGCGACCTTGTTCTGCGCCGTCGACAAAGCAACAAGGGGCGTCACAAGTTGACACCACCTTGGGAGGGACCCTTCATCGTGGCAGAGGTGCTGAAGCCCGACACTTACAAACTGAAGAATGAGAAGGGCGAGATCTTCACCAACGCGTGGAACATCGAACAACTACGTCGCTTCTATCCCTGAGGCCCCAGGGCCTTGTACATTTTCGCATTTATGTACAAATCCTCGAATGAATAAAATATTCTCGAAACACATTTCACATTTGTTCGCAGCTCGAAGGTAGCCTCGACTTTGCCCCGACAAAGTCGAGCTCCCCTCGGGGGCTGATAGGAGGGCACCCCCCTCCTAAGCCCTCGAAAAACTCGAACTTTTTTTCGAAACCCGACTCTCCCTCTCGATCTTTGCCTCGAGTACGCTTCATAACTAAGTAAAGGCGCCTCAAACTCCCTAAGGGTCGAGGGTGTCGTCGAGCCAGGGACCCACCTACGCCCCAGGGCTACGGTATCCCCGCTCGCCACCCCCCTTCCAGGGATACGAGCGTGCGTCGAACACTTAGTTCACAAGCGTCGACTCAGGCGAAGAAAAGCAGAGAGAGCTCGAGAAGTAGAAATAACGAGACACACCCGTTTACAGCACTAAGGTGGCCTCGACTTTGCCCCAGCAAAGTCGAGCCTCCCTCGGGGGCTAACAGGGGGGGCACCCCCTCCTAAGTCCCCAAAAAACTCGAACGTTTTTTCGAAACTCGACTCTCCCTCTCGTTCTTTCCCTCGAGTACGCTTCATAACTAAGCAAAGGCGCCTCGAACTCCCTAAGGGTCATGGGTGTCGTCGAGCCAGGGACTCACCTACGCCCCAGGGCTATAGTATCCCCGCTCGCCACCCCCTTCCAGGGATACGAGCGTGTGTCCAACACTTAGTTCATAGGCATCGACTCAGGCAAAGAAAGGCAGAAAGAGCTCGAAAAAACAAAAATAACTGTGTATCTCGATCAAAATGCTTTATACACAAAAAGCCCTCGGGGGCTTGGCATTGTATCAGTACAAGGGCCTAACTATTACATGGACCTTCTTGTCCAGATGTGGCTCGCAGGCCCGGGACTACTCGTCGACACCTTCCGAGGGCTACTCGGCGCCATCTCCGTCCACCGAGGGGATCACCTCGGGCTCGAAGAGCTTCGCCAGCTCGCCTCCGGGCACCTCCGCGAGATCCATCAACTCCTGGCACTTCGCGTCGTTCTCCTCCTCGGTCAGCCTCAGGTCGGTGGCGAACCCGTCGACGACGAGGTTGAGGTCCACGTTGTAGAGCGAGTTGACGACTGCGAGGGCCCGCTTCACACCCACATGCAGGGCGGCACGGACGTTTTCCGTCACCCCTGCGTCATAGAGTAGAAGCGGCACAGTAGGGAGTCCCCTCGAGCATCCCCCTCGACCTCCGGCTCCGGCTTGACCGAGAGGTCGTTGCAGAAAGTGTTGATGACGTCCGCGAGCTTCGCGTTGAGGTTCGCCTCAGTCCCAAGGAGGCCCTAGAGGTTGTTCAAGTCCTCGTGGGCACGGGCCTTATCCACTGCGAGCTCTACCAAAACAAGCACGCAACACGGTCAAAACCCAAAAGAGCAGGAAGAAGGGTCGAGACAGGACAAATTCTGCAACACTCTCGAAACACCCACCTTGGGCATGCGCGTCCAGGGTGGCGTAGGCCTGCTCGGTCTCCTTGAGCTGGCGGCGGACGTCGACAAGGTCGGAGGCCTGACCCTGACCTTGGCCTCGAGGCCCTTGATGGTTTTTCCCGCGTCATCGAGGGCCCTCTTCTGGTTCATCGCCACCACGCCCAGGGAGGTCGCGCGGGTCCGAGCCTTCTCCTCCAAGGCGGCCAGCGCGTTGCGCTCACAGGAGACGGCGTCGAGGTCTCCCCGGAGCCCTCAGATACCCTCGCTCGCCCGGGCCAGCTCCTCCTTCAGCCGGGCGGCCTCCTCCTCAGCCTTGCGCTTGGCCTCGAGGGCAGCGTCCCGCTCCTGCCCGACGGTGACGGAGGACTGAAGGGCGAGGTCGAGCTTCGTCTGCGCCGTCTGTAAGGTCGCCCAGGCTTCCTTCTGAACGGCCTCGTAGCCGGCCCTCATGTGGGCGACCTAGGATTCGGCATCCTCCCGGACGGCTGCCGCCTCAGCCCTCGCGCGGGTGGCCCCATCCTCCGCCCTATCCAGCGAGGCGCGAAGGGTCGAGAGTTGTCCCTGTACCGGAGAATATACTGGGACTTCTCGTAAGACCTCACCCGCAGCGCCTGACGACGATAAAAGGGAAAACCATCAGCAAACAATGATCGGATATTCCAAGTAAAATCTAAGGGAGAACGAAACCCACCTCCATCCCCTGGCGTATGTCCATGGCGGCGACCTCCGTGGCGCGGCGTACCGAGTGCTCAAACCAGGCCCGATACTCCTTGACGTACTCCCACCGTCGGAGCTCGGCCTGGCCGTCAAGCGTAAGGAAGAGCCGCTCGGGGTCTTGAGGGTCCGCCAGTTCGAGAACCTCCTGGCCCCAGGCCATGCTGCGGGCGGTGATCCTCTCTTCGACCGTCCGCGTGATGCCCTGGCGCACGGCGGCAGGACCCCGCGCAGCTCGACCTCCTCTCGCCAAGCAGAGAGGGGGGAGAGCTCCTCCGCCTGTCCTCTCCCGTCCTCAGGGCCACCCCGCGAGGACGTCGACGGACCCGCCGAGCTGTCGCCACCAGGCGAAGGAAACCCCGGCCAGTAAAATGGCCCTGCGCGGTGAAAGACTCGAAAAAGTTAGCACCCAACAATACAAACCCACTGCGTCTCGAGTAAGTCGAAGTATGGCTTACCTCGAGACAACGACCCCCCAGCCTCGAGGGGAGGCCGATCCACCCCCGACTCCGCCCGAGGGACCGCGACGGTGGTCGTCTCCGCCGAGCCCACCAGCTTGGCCACCATCTCGTCCACCTCGGCGGGGGTGGGCTCCATCAACATCCCGCCCTGCGCCGGCGCGGGCGTTGCGTCGGGCCGCTCGACCCGACCTTCCTCCTTGAGCCTCGGCGTCGACGAAGGGCCCTCGGGTGCGTCGGCAGTCGTGCCCTCACGCTCGAGCCGGAGTCGAGCCTCCAGCGCAGCTAGGCCCTCGGGCCAACGCCCCGGCGTTGGGTGAGCCGGAGCCTCCTCCTCGTTCACGGGGGCCTGGGTCCCGACCACCTCCACCACCTCGGCCGCAACCACCGTCGACGAAGGCCCTGCACCCCCAGGGGCGCCGGGTGCGGCTCCTTCCGACGGCCGCGCAGGCGCCGCGACCGTCGCTTCCGTGACCCCTGCAGGCAGACCCGTCTCCTCGGTCGTCTGAGCAGACACCGAGGCACCCCGCGCCGTCCCCCGCTCCATCGCCTCCCGGGCCTTGGCCGCCAATGCCGCCTCGGGGGTGAGCGTCGAAGAGGGCGGAGCAGCAGGGCCGGCCTCGGCGGCTGCCTGGACCGCGGCCCCCGCCTTCAGCTTCTTGGCAGGGGCAAAGGACGCGTCTCCCTGCGGGCGCTTCGACATGAGAAAGAGACCCGTGCGCAACGATGAGCACAGGTCATTATCAACAAAAAGAAAAATACAGACAACACCCTCGAAGGCGACTTACCCCCTTGGGGCCCGGCGTTTCTGTCCGGCAACCGTCGGGCTGGTCGAACTCTTGAGCACCGCCGCCCGGGGGTCGGGGGTCGAGGCGGTTCTCGGCGCCGTCTCCTGGGCAGGGGCCGGCGGCGCCACCGTCGTCCCCTTGCCGGTCTCCACCTGCGCCGATGGGCCCGACGCCCGTACGCTCGACGCGGCAGGCGTCGGGGGCTCGCTCAATCGACCCCCCGACGGGGATCGCGATGCCTGCCCGCGCGTCTGCCGCGGCACTTCATCCCGAGAGGCCACGGGGCGCTCCCCCTGTGGCCCAGCTTCGACGGTAGGGGCCGACCTCGAGGACGACCCCTCCCCTCCACCGGTTTCAACGGCCGCCTATTCAAGCGCCGTCTCCTCCTCCACATCGCTCCAGTTCACCTCCTCCTCGTCCTCCTCTTCTGAGGGCGACAACTCCTCGTCAAGGCTTTCCCGCCTCTGACGGGCCTAACGTTGCTCTCTCGCCTCTCTCTCCCGGGCCCTCTTGGACGTGGCCTTCTTGGCTTTGTCCTTGTCAGCCTTCTGCTTCTCCGCATGGAGGCGCCTCGCCTGCTTCGCGGCCCGGTCCTCCTTCACCGGCGGGGGCGAGGGTCGGAAGGACACATTCCCCTGCGGAACGCGAGGCAGTTAGAACACAGGCAAAGAGGACGGAAAGGGCTGAGCGCGAGGACTCTAACAAGAGGAGAGGACCTTACCAGCTCAAAGAAGCCCTCATCCGGTTTCATGGGGATCTTCGCGACGTTCTTGGCGGCGAACGACCCCGCGAAGAAGCGGCGGACGCGGCGGACCACCCTATCCGGGGCCAGTTCGTCTTCGGCGAGGCGACAACCCGAGAGATCGACCCCCGGACCCATCTCGTCGATGCGGAGGGGTCGATCCATCAGTGGCACGACCCGCCGCCGGTGGAACGCCGACGCGGCGATCTCCGCCGTGAGCCCCTCCTCCTTCAGACGCCTGAGCGCGTCCAGCAAGTTATTGAGGCGGTCCTGCTTGTTCGTCGGGACGCCATATCCCCAGCAGTCGGGCTGGGCGTTGAGTGTCCTCCCGGTATACGCCGGGAGCAGGTCGTCGTCGTTCCTCAAGTAGAACCACCCGGAGTGCCATCCGGAGTGGCTCGAGGACAACTTCCTCGGGATCCAGCACCCCGGCCGCTTGACGAAGATGCAACAGCACCCGGCCCTGACCATCCGGCGGGTACCCTTGTCGACCGAGGCGTGGAAGATGCTGGCCTTGAAGAGGTGGAGCCACAACTCCCAGTGCGGCTCGATCCCCAGGTAGCCTTCGCACACCGCGGCGAAGACCGCCGCCTGGCAGACGCCATTGGGGGTGAGGTGTTGGAGCTCCACGCCGTAGTGGTGGAGGAGCGCGCGCAGGAAGCAGCTGGGCGGGGCGCCTAGTCCCGCCCGGTGGAAAATCTCGAACGACACCACGTACCCCTCCGGCGGGTTGGGCTCGGCGTGGTCCGGCGCCGGAAGCAGCCACTCCGGCCTCTCCGCCATGGTAGCAGGCCGGAGAAGGCCACTCTCACCAACCCCGTCAGGTGCGAGGCGGTCACCGAGGAGGCGGGCCAGTCATCGGGGCCGACGAGGTCGAACTTGGCCATAGGGATGGTGGTTTGCTCGGACTTAGGGGCGGACGGTACGTTCCCTATCCCTCTCTTTCTCTCTCTCGCTTGCGCAGAGTTCCGGCTCGCGGGATGCCTAAGGCAGTAGCGGGGAGAAGGAGGCAAGGAAGACGAAGGCAAGGAGGCGAGGAAGGCAAGTGTGCAGAAAGAACACCCAACTCCTCACCTTCGCTACTTATATGCGGGAGGCCAACGGACGGATCCGACAGACAGGCAAGAGAATCTCCGCATTTAATTCGCCTGTACTCCCTTCCTCGTATTCCTCCAGGATAAGGCGTTCCGTCCCATCGTCGGGCTCTGCGCCGCACTCCGCCCTGCAACCGCCACTGTTGCGCCGAACGGACATCGCCTAAAAAGGCGCGCAGCCGGAAGCGTTATCTTCGAGGGTACGAAATCTTGAGGCAGCGAGAGCTGGCCCTCGAAAGAGGGTTCGACAGCTACCCTCGAGTACCCGAGGCCAGAAATGACCTCGGGTTAGGACTTCGGTCCACCCCAAAATCTCGAGGGGACAAAGGCCGGCCCACGAACGGGCTCGATAGCCCCCCTCGAGTACCCGAGGCCTGACGAGGCCTCGGGTCGTCGACTCCAGTTCATTCCACGGCCTCGAAGGGATAAAGGTTGGCCCGTCCGTGGGGTCGACAGCCTCCCTCGAGAGCTCCAGCACAGGTATGTCCCCAAGTTCAATACAACAATCACCTGCTTTTCCCCTCGGCGGTCCACAAGGCAGGACTCCTCCTCCTGAGGATAGCGTCGGATGACGAACCATCCGTCAAATCTTGAGGGAGTGAAGGCTGGCCCTTACATAGGGTTCGACAGCCGCCCTCGAGTACCTGAGGTCTGGAAGGACCCATGGTTAACGGACTCCAGTCCACCCCCAAATCTCAAGGGGGCGAAGGCTGGCTCCACGAACGGAGTTCGACAGCCACCCTCGAGTACGCGAGTCAGGGATGTCCCAGGGAGGCCAGGCGCGTGCCCCTAGCTCGAGAACGAACTCTCGAGGCTCCCTAGGACATATCCGAGGCATAACCTAGGAATACCTAAGGATCCCTCCGCTGGGAGGCATCGAGCCACCAACTCCTATCGAATGGGGTTGGCACCTTGGTAGTCCACATGGTCGTGCTTAGTAAGCCGTACGGCTTACTTAAAAATGAGAATGCCTCCGGGCCACTAGTCGACCCCTATCGAATGGGGCACGTGTTCTCACTCGGATTTTTACCCGTACTGGGCACAATTTCTAATGGACTCATGCCCGAGAACAGCTCACCGAGGACTTCGGGCTCGTCCTAACGAGGATAGCACGATGCTCTTCACCCCACAATCCGAACGAAAGGATCCGTGGGAAGGACGCTATGAGGTAGTGAAGGCCTAGCCATTCGAGGGCTCGAGGGCCCGACTACGCACGGCACCCCTCGACGAAAGAGGGTCGAAAAACTCGTGACCTGGCAGACAGAGTCGACCTCTCGGGCGGGGCGCTCTGACTCCAGTTGTGCTCGAGGGAGCGAAGGCTGGCCCTCGGTAGGGTTCGTCAGCCGCCCTCGAACACTTCTCTTTTCAGGGAAAGGAATGGAATCGACCCCTCGACAGGGTGCCATGCCTCCAGGTATCCTTAAAAAAAACCCTCGATACAACATATTATAGCTCCCAGAGGAGTTCTTAATCACTCCTCTGGGGCCTCGGGGGCTACCCCCGCGGGGTGCGCTCGCGCGCACCCCACGGAGAATCGAACCTCCACTAACCCTGCAGGCCAAGGACAAAACCTCCGAGTAATCCTTACTCCCTCCGAGAAAACGTGTATCATAGCCCCCAGAGGAGTTCTAAATCACTCCTCTGGGGCCTCGGGGGCTATTGTCGGGTACGAAGGTAAGGGGTACCCTAAACCCTTCGATAAATTAACGCTAAACATAGCAACTATTTTTAAGGCAGGGACCAGCCCAGTGCTCAGTAAGGCATGGCCCATCGCTCGAGGGCCCCCTCTACACCAGCTGTGGCAACAAGTCACGGGCCGGCCCACCTCGACGCCGAATGACGGACGAGGGGTCGTTCGGACGACCCCCCGGCTCCTACCTCGACGAGAAATGACGGACCGAGGGGCGAGCGAACGACCCCCCGGCTCCTACCTCGACGATAAATGACGGACTGAGGGGGCGAGCGAACGACCCCCCCGGCTCCTACATCGACGAACGAAGGACGGACGAGGGGTCGAACGAACGACCCCCCGACCTCTACCTCGACCTCTCCGACCCCGTCTCTGCTTCGACCCTACCTCGACGATGAGCGACGGACCAGGGGTCGAACGAACGACCCCCGGACGAGAGGCTCGATTAACCCAACTGCTCCCAGCATGGGTTAAAGTGAAACCACCTAACGACATGGGCGCTCGCGTCCGCTATCAAATCCGCCAACTCCCCGTCAAGTCCCCGATTCCTGTCAACTGTGCCGCCACTGTCGCCACTACGCGAGTACGGACTCCAGCAGTACCCCTCAGAAAGTGAACAGTGCGACCATCGACGACAACTTCGGGAATGCGACAGAGCCACGCAGGGCTCAACCCCTCCCTCGACCGGGGGCTCGATCCCTCTCTCCAACAACTCCAGTATGGGGGCCGTCCCATCCGCCCCGTCCCGCTTCAGCCGTGGGATCCGTGCCCGTCTGCGGACGCTGTGCCACGGCGACTTCTACTGCCACCACGACCGGGGACGCCAGAAGGACGGGAAGGCCATGCCGGCACAGTGCTCAACGTCTCTCCGCCAACACTGTGCCTCGAACACGCTACCCATACTGCCACAGTTAGGGCCCTGTACCCTCGGACCTCCCCTTGGTCTATAAAAGGGGACGCCGAGGTAGAATAGAGGGGACCGACAGATCTCACTTTCACTGGCCGGCTCCGGAAATCTCCGAGACTTCAGTTCAGACCCTCACTTTCCACGCATACACACCCTGCCACTCGATCGACCCCTCGGGTGGCAAACCCTGTGTAACACAGCTTGTACCCCCCTGTACGAGCACGTTTTGGGTGCGAGATAATACAAGTCATCCTCCCCCGCTGGACGTAGGGCCTTCTTTGCCCGAACCAGGATAAACCTTGTGTCCATCTTGCATCACGTCTGAGAGAGGGAGCACGCGATATACAAATTTACTCGTTGGTGGACTTGACCCCCGGGTCATAACACCGACAAAGTGAAAGTGCAATCAAGCCCTAAAGTGGGTTTTGGTGACATGACAATATATTTAAAAGTCTAATGAGACTCTACAAGTATGACAAGTAGGTAAATCATAAGGAGGTTGATGAACAGGTTGACGGACCCCTCCAATTATAAAAGTGCATGGCGACAAGCTCAAAAGAGTTTAAATTCATTTTATACTTTCGAAATTGAGTTTAGGTATGTCGTACTATTAAGAGGGATTCAACACACATACCAACAAGTGAACCAAATGCAATATCTATCCAAACATCATACACCTCCACATACATAGTAGGCAAAACAGCCAGCTATTCAAGATCCTATCCTTTGCTGTTTCTGCTAGGCCGACAGTGCCGGGCAGGCCGGCAGTGACGGGCCCAAGGCCGGCATTGCCGCGACTTGTTTTGCCCATTGGACAGTGAAGGAGTATTTTTTACCCCCTCAATCTCCTCCAATGGCTAGTTCTGCCATTCTCACATTCTAACTTTGCAAGAACAAAAAAGAAGCTCTCTTCTAGCTCTCCCTTCTCCCTTGGTGCTCCAACTCTCTCCTCCATTGATTTCCATTCATCCTTTGAGAGATTGAGCCTCCAAGCTTGAGAAGAAGCTTCTCCCTCAGATCTTCAACTCCTACAAGCATTTGGTTTGCGTGGTGGCCGGCGGTTTGAGTTCTTTACTCTTGGAGCCTTGCTCCTAGCCAGCTAGAGGTTGCCCTTGAGCTTGCCTCTTTCGTGTGGCAGCCTAGGGAAGTTTGTATCACCCCCATATTGCTAATACATAACCTCTCATCTCAATGGTTCATTCTCTTGACTTGAGACCGAGGAAAGAGCTAGCCTTTGTGGTGACCTTGAGCCTTATGTGGCGCACCTCAACAACGTGGACGTAGGCAAGCCTTGGTGGTGAGCTGAACCACGGGTCAAATCTTGTGTCCCCTTGTGATTGTCTCTATACTTTGATATATATATTGTTTGCAAGGTGATTTCTAGGGTTTGGTCCCGATCTACTCGGTGGGTGTGTTGCTACCACTTCCAGGTGGTGCTAGAGGTTCCCTACACCTCTAGAAGGTTTTTATTCAAGCAAAATTTCCATTCTCAGTTTACATTTTGAATTGTTCTTAGTTCTGTTTAGGTGACCAGCAGTGCTGCCCCAGAGAGCAGCAGTGCCGGCCACCCCGGCAGTGCCGGACCTGTGCTGACAGAAAGTTGTGAAGTGTTTTTAAACAGGCCTATTCACCCCCCTCTAGGCTAATCAGGTCCTTACAAGTGGTATCAGAGCAAGGTTACCTCTGTAAGCACTTCACCGTGCGAGGTAATGGCTGAAGAGAGAAAGGTTAAGATGGTTAACCCCAAGAAGGTGGATTTGCACTCCACGGACAACAACGATGAGAGCGTGGAATTGGAAAATTACTTGACCACTCCTGCCATGTCCGCTGGAGAGAAAGCGAAAAGAAAGGAAGAAAGAAAATTGAGAAGAGAAGCAAAGAAAAAGCAAAAAGAAGAAGATGCAATCAATGAAGCCAAGAGCTTGAAGCTTGCCGAGAAGCTTCATAGAAGAGAAGTAAGAGCTCTCAAGAAGAAGCTCAAAGCAAAGGAAGAGGAGCTAAAGAAAAGCAAAGAGCAAGCCTCTCAAGTGGAGGTTGAATCAAGTAGCTCTGACGGTGATGATGATGCATCATATCAAGCCTCCAAGATTGTGAAGAAAGATGAGAAGAAGAAGAAGGATGATGGCAGCAAGAAATACTTCGCCATATCTTTTGATTATTCATCCATTTCTAAACATGAGCATAAACCTCTATTTCATGTTCCCGCAGGCAAGTTGCCTCATTTTGATGGGACTAACTTTGCCAAGTGGAAACACTTAATGAAAGCTTATCTTGTAGGTCTTCACCCCGGTGCTTGGGAGATTGTCCATAGAGGTTGTGAGCCTCCCATGGATCCTACAAGTCCCACCACAACCGAGCTCCGTTGCATACAACTCAATGCACAAGCAACTAGTGTGTTGCTAAGTGCATTGGATGGTGATGAGTGCAACAAGGTGATGGGCTTGGAGGTTGCCAAGGAAATTTGGGACACTTTGCATCTTGCACATGAGGGTGTAAGTAAAGTGAGGCAGTCCAAGATTGATTTGTTGATGGCCAAGCTCAACCGGTTTGTGATCAATGAAGGTGAAGGGCCACAAGAAATGTTTGATAGGTTGATGACCATCGTTGGTAAAATTAGAGGTCTTGGTGGTGAAGAGGTCAATGATCAAAAGGTCGTCAAGATAATGCTAGAAGCCTACTCTTCAAGAAATGAGACCGTGGTGACATTGATTAGAGACAAGAAGAGATTTGAGTACTTCACACCAAGTGATGTGCTTGGAAGGATCATGACCTTTGATCTACAAAGAGAAGAAACTCTTGAGAGGAAGAAGCTTGGAGAGATGCAATCAAGGATGGAAGGGATGAATATCAAGGAAGTGGCTCTAAAGGCAACCAAGAGCAACAAGAAAACAACCCCTAGCTGTCCTAAAAATAGCAAGCAAGCTTCCTCAAGCAAAGCTCAAGCAACCAAAGCCATCAAGCATCATCCCGAAGCTACAACATCAAGTGATGGTGAAAGTGAGTTGGCGGACCCCTCCAATTACAAAAGTACATGGCAACAAGCTCAAAGGAGTTTAAATTCTTTTATACTTTGAAATTGAGTTAGATATGTCATACTATTAAGAGGGATTCAACACGCATGCCAACAAGTGAACCAAATGCAATATATATCCAAATACATTACACATCCACATACATAGAAGGCAAATCAGCCAACTATTCGAAGATCCATCCTTTGCTGGTTCTGCCAGGCCGGCAACTGCCATGACTTGAACTGCCTGTTGGCAGTGAGGGGGTATTTAACACCTCCTCACTTCTCCCCAACGGCTAGTTCTACCATTCTCACTCTCACACTTCGCAAAAAACATAAAGAGGAGCTCTCTTCTTGCTCTCCCCTCTCCCTTGGTGCTCAACCACTCTCCCTCATTGATTTGCAATCAACCTTTGAGAGATTGAGCCTCCAAGCTTGAGAAGAAGCTTCTCCCTCGGATCTTCAACTCCTACAAGCATTTGGTTCGCATGGTGGCCGACGGTTTGAGTTTGTTACTCTTGGAGCTTTACTCCTAGCCGGCTAGGCGTCGCCCTTGAGCTTGCCAACTTGTGTGGCAGCCTAGGGAGGTTTTTAACACCACCAATTTGCTAATACATTGCCCCTCATCTCAAGAGTTCATTCTCTTGACTTGAGACCGAGGAAAGAGCTAGCCTTTGTGGTGAGCTTGAGCCTTGTGTGGCGCACCTCAACAACGTGGACGTAGGCAAGCCTTGGTGGCGAGCTGAACCACGGGTCAAATCTTGTGTCCCCTTGTGATTGTCTCTCTATTGTGATATATATTGTTTGCAAGGTGATTTCTAGGGTTTGGACCCGATCTACTTGGTGGGTGTGTTGCTACCACTTTCAGGTTGTGCTAGAGGTTCCCTACACCTCTAGGAAGGTTTTCATTCAAGCACAATTTATATTCAGTCCTTACATTTTGAATTGTGTTGATCTCTGTCCTGGTGATCAGCACTGCTGCCCTTAGCCTAGCAGTGTCGGCCACCTCGGCAGTGCCGGCCTCGAGCCCGGCAGTGCCGGCCTCAACTGACAGCAAGTTGCTAAGTTGATTTTAAACAGGCCTATTCACCCCTCTAGGCTAATCAGGTCCTTACAAGATGACTTGGCTCTATTCATGAGAAGATTCAACAAGGGCCTAAAGAAGAATGGATACAAGCTCACAAGAAGAAAGTTCACAAACAAGAAATCAAGAACTTGCTACAAGTGTGGTAGCACCGAACACTTCATTGCCGATTGCCCAAATGAGAAGAAGGAAAACAAGTTTGGCAAAGGCAAGAGAGAAGACAAGGGTGACCACAAGATAAGCAAAAGATATGTGGGTGAAGCACACATTGAGCATGAGTGGGACTCAATGAAAGAAACCACAAGTGAAGATGAGGAGATGGCAACCATTGCAATTCACAAGCCATCCACTTCACCAAGTCTCTTCAACAACATGTCCGATGATGATGAATCCTTCCCGTAGACTTGTCTCATGGCAAAGGGTGATAAGGTAAAACCAAAATCAAAACCCATAACTCCTCCCCCCAAAGACATCTCTAGTAGTGATTCTAGTGATTACTCTAGTGATGATGAATCTAGTGATGAAGAAATAAATGAAATAACTAAAAATATGGATGATAAGACCAAGATCTTCATTGCTAATCTAATGGGTGAATTAGAGGCAACCAAAGCTGAGCTAGCATCTAGAGAGAAAACTCTTATCAAACAAGAGGATCTTTATATCGCTAGTGAGGAAGCTCTTGCATTAGAGAGGAGTGAGGTGAGCTCTTTGACCAAGGCTTTGGCTAAGGAAAAAGAAGCTCATGCTCTCACTAGGAAGGAGTATAGTGAACTCAAGCAAAAGCATTGTGGCTTGGTTGAAAAGCATCAAGAGCTTGAGGGACAATACAACCTTCTTTGGGAGAGCAACTCACATCTCACTAAGGCAAATGATGCTTCTTCTCCATCCACTAGCCAAGGTTGTGGAAAATGCTATAATCTTGATTTGAATGATTATTCCACTAACCTTGCCAACATGGAGGCCATAAAGAAAGAGATAGTAAGACTCAACAATGTCATCTCAGTTTCTAGAAAGAATGACAAAGACAAAGTTGAGCCAAAGAAAATCCAATACAAGGATGGAAGGCATCCATCAATCAAGGATGGGCTTGGACACACCCAAGAAGGTAAAACCAATGGAATAAAAATAGTGAAAGGCATTGAGTGTCAGGTTTGAGAAGAAGGGAAGCATAGGTGCAGATAAGCCTGCACAGACAGCTGCTCTGCTGGACCAGAGACCGGTAGTGCCAGACCTCAGGCCGGCAGTGCCACGCCCCACTAAAGGGAAGGCTACCAATGCTTCACCTGATCAAGCCCAAGCTCAAGTCTATGCCAAGAGGTTGCCCAAGCAAAAGTAGGTTTCTCAGAAACCCAAGGACTCAATCTAGGTGGCCAAAAATAAGTTTGCTTACCAACCAAAGGCAAGGTCACCTCAAGGAAGTTTGTCCTCATGCTACATGTTGAAATGCAATGACCGTGGTAAAGTCATTACAGAATTTGTGGGTGATGAGAAACATGATAAAAGAAGCATGAACATTTGGGTTCCAAAAATTGTTGTGACTAACATGTAAGGCCCCAAGATTGATTGGGGACCTAAATCTAGAAACTAAATTGTTTTGTAGGCATACTCCTCCGGTGGATCAAGTTGGGTGCTTGATAGTGGATGTATAAATCATATGACCAGAGAGAAGAGTATGTTCTCATCATATTCCCCAACTACAAATGCAAGTGAGAATATCATCTTCGGTGACAACTCTAAAGGGGAAGTGATTGGACTTGGTAAAGTTGCTATTACTCTTGATCATTCCATCTCAAATGTATTACATGTGATTTCGTTGAGTTACAACTTGTTGTTTGTATCACAATTGTGTGAGATGGGCTACAATTGTCTCTTTACGGATAAGGGTGTGGAAGTCTTTAAGAGGGAGGATTCCTCTATTGTCTTTACGGGTCGTTTGAAGGGCAAGCTTTACCTAGTTGATTTCAACAAAAGTAAGGCTAAGCTTGAGACTTGTTTAGTGGCAAAATCTAGCATGGGTTGGTTATGGCATCGCCGACTAGCTCATGTTGGGATGAGAAACTTGACCAAACTCCTAAAAGATGAACACATTCTTGGACTAACAAATGTTCATTTTGAGAAGGATAGAATTTGTAGCGCTTGCCAAGCCGGAAAGCAAGTAGGTGCACCTCACCCATCAAAGAGCATTGTCTCCACTAAGCAACCATTGGAGCTAATTCACATGGATCTCTTTGGACCGGTGGCCTACATAAGCATTGGCGGTAACAAACATGGTTTAGTTATTGTTGATGACTTTACTCGTTTTACTTGGGTGTTCTTCATGTATGATAAGGCACAAGTGCAAGAAAAGGTGAAGACCTTTATTAAAAGAGCACAAAGAGAATTTGGGTTCCAAATCAAGAAAGTTCCTAGTGACAATGGAACCGAATTCAAGAACACTCAAGTGGAGGAATTTCTTGATGATGAGGGCATCAAGCATGAGTTTTCAGTTCCATACCCCCCTCAACAAAATGGTGTAGTAGAGAGGAAGAACCGGAAACTCATTGACATGGCAAGGACAATGCTAGATGAGTACAAGACTTCGGATATCTTTTGGGCCGAAGCCGTCAACACTGCTTGCCATGCCATCAACCGGCTCTATCTACACAAGATCTTGAAGAAAACTTCATATTAGCTTCTAACTGGTAACAAACCAAAGGTGTCATACTTTAGAGTTTTTGGGTGCAAGTGTTTCATACTTAACAAGAAACCCAAAACCTCTAAGTTTGCATCTAAAGTTGATGAAGGTTTTCTTCTTGGTTATGGATCAAATGAGCATGCATATCGTGTATTCAACAAGACCTTAGGGAAAATTGAAATCACGATAGACGTGACATTTGGTGAATCTAATGGCTCTCAAGTAGAGCAAATTGATCAAGTGATTGTAGGTAATGAGGAACCATCATGTGAAGCAATCAAGAATATGGCTATTGGTGACATTAGGCCACAAGAAGTTCAGGCCACAGAAGCAGAACCTCAGGGTGATGAAGCTACTGTCCCAAGACTTGAAGAAAATGGGCCAGCAGTGCTCCCTGGTCAGGCCTCTGTGCCTATGGCCGGCATTGTCGGACTAGAGGTCCTTGTGTTTCAAAACTCATTTTGAAAGAAACTTGAGTATGTGAAAGGTCCTTGTGTGATTTTGGTAATTGAGTGACAACCTAGGTGAACTAATATGTGTTTAAGTGATATATACACATGAGATTAGTTCACATGTGATTGTATGATGAAGGAGCTTAATGCACATGAAACATGACATTGAGTCATGTGACCAAGATGGAGAAGATCAAGATGAGTCTTGGCTTGATGGACCGGTTGCAAGTGTGAAGGGCAAGTGAGTGATGCTTGGTGCCGATGGACCAACGCAACGGTGAAGAACAAGTGAGGTCAAGATCGATGAACCAATACGGTCACGTGATGATATGGAGTGGATCATATCATTTGGTGATAGGTTGGTGCATGTGTTGCATCAACATTGGAGAAGGAGATGGAATGGAATGCGCAAGGCAAAGGTATAACCTATAGGGCATTTCATTTCACCGGTCATAGGTGTGTAGAGAAGTTGATGACCGGGTTTAGGATAGATAGCCGTACTATCAAGAGGGGCAAACTTGTTTGCATATCGGTTATCTAGTGCCACATTGAGCGATCTAACTTTGCGATGAATTAGGATCGAGTGGCGCGGTGAGAGCAAGTGAAAATGGTTTGAAAATTATTGTGAAAATGCTAACACACATGCACAAGGTGGAGAACACATTTGTGTTAGCACATGAGAAGCAAAGGAAGAAGTTAGGAGGAGTCTCGGCTGAGTTTCGAGCTCCGGACGCTAGGGGTTTTGGTGTCCGGACCATTGCGTTTGGGTTCGGAACCAAACCCTAGGTTTGGCTGAGTCTGCGGACTCCGGATGCTGGGGTTGTGGCGGTCTGGACCATTGGCTGTGCGTCCGGATGCCACCCCCACTGACTGAGTAGAGCTAACAGAGGAGATCCAAACGCTGTTTGCGGTCCGGACGGTGAACTCCGGACGCGGGTCCGGAGGATTTGTGCTCTCGGGGAGCTCTCTGCATAGGTCCGGACGCGCGTGAGCGTTGGTCCAGAGGACACGTGGTGGCAATCGGCGCAGGGCGCCAACGGCCGTTTCAAACGGGCAGGAGTCCGGACGCGCGCGGTGATGGTCCGGACCCCCTGTGAAAAGTGCGTCTGGACTGATGCAGGAAGGCCCATTGAGTGGGCAAAACGGCTAGTTTCGTGGGGGAGCTTATAAATAGTCCTTGGCCGGCCCTTGGGGCTGGTGGAGCACCTTGGGCATGTGTTGCCTCTAGTGTGCTTGGTGAAGGAGCCCTCTAACTCACTTGTTAGTATGCACTACATGCTTATTCTAGTTAATCAATCTGTCTTGATTTATATTCTGGTATTAATCTGGAAATTGTTATATTATTTAACAATCCAAAAACCTTATTGTAGATTTCCAGAATTATCTATGGCTAGTTTTGTTGACGCGTTGAAGCCAGAAAAGTTTACTGGTGCAAACTTTAAGAGGTGGCTCGTCAGGGTCATAGATTGGCTTACTGTCATGAATGTTTTCTGGGTCAAAGATGGCTTTCCCGAGGGTAATATCTCTGATGAAGATCAGAGAAAATACCAGGAAGCTAATAAGATCTTTATGGGAGCTATGCATATTGTGGTGTCACATCATATCTATGATGCCCTCATGCACTATGGAGATGCACAGTCTCTGTGGAACTATCTGAACTCCGCCTATGGAGCTTCGGATGCAGGCAAAGAGCTATATCTCATGGAGAGCTTCCATGACTATAAGATGGTTGGAAACAAATCTATAGTCGAGCAAGCTCATGAGGTGCAGCGCATGGCTAAGGAACTTGAGCTCCTTAAGTGTGTTTTACCTGATGAATTTGTGGCTGGTTGCATTATTGCAAAGTTGCCTTCTTCATGGAGGAGCTTCACCACAAGTCTTAAACACAAGAGACAGAAAATATCAGTTGAAAACCTGATAGCATCTCTTGATGTTGAAGAGAAGGCTCGGGTTAAAGACAACACTGAGAAGGAGAACGAGGATAGAGCTAGTGCCCACTTTATCCAGAGAAACCATGGCAAGAACAAAGTAAAGGTTAAGCTTTTCAATGCCAAATCAATTACTCCCTTCAAGAAGAAGAAGAAGAAGAAAGACAAAGCTGAGATGCCTTGTTTCACCTGTGGAGAGCTTGGTCATTTTGCTAAAGATTATCCGGAATGAGCGGACTGAAAAGAGAAAAAGAAGGCCAATCTCGTGACTACTAGCAAAACTGATGACAGGTATGGTAATTTCCCTACTGTACTATCAGTTTTTCAATCACCAAGTTGGTGGTTTGATACAGGTGCTAATATTCACGTGTGTGCTGATATGTCTTTGTTTTCTTCTTACCAGGGGCTCCAAGGTTCCTCCGTCCTAATGGGGAATGGGTCACATGCTTCTGTTCGTGGTGTTGGCATGGTAGATCTGAAGTTTACTTTGGGGAAGATCGTGCAATTGAAGAACGTGCAGCATGTCCCTACTATTCGCAAGAACCTTGTTAGCATATCCCTTCTTTTGAGAGATGAGTTTAAAGTAGTATTAGAGTCCAATAAAGTAGTTATGTCCAAGCATGGGCAATTTATTGGTAAAGGCTATGAATGTGGAGGCTTGTTCCGCTTATCTTTGGCAGATTTTAGTAATAAGTCAGTTAATCATATTTGTGGCACCATTAATGATAATTCAAGTGTTTGACATTCTTGTTTATGTCATGTGAATTTTGGCTTGATGTCGCGTTTATCTAGCTTGAGTTTAATTCCAGATTTCACTATTGCCAAAGGTTCTAAGTGCCATAGTTGTGTGCAATCAAAGCAACCTCGAAAGCCTCATAAGGTAGCGGAGGAGAGAAACTTGGCGCCTCTTGAACTCATACATTCTGATCTTTGTGAGATGAATGGTGTGTTGAAAAAAGGTGGAAAAAAATATTTTATGACTTTAATTGATGATGCAACTAGATTTTGCTATGTTTACTTGCTGAAAACTAAAGATGAATTACTAGACTACTTTAAAATCTATAAGGCTGAAGTTGAAAATCAGTTAGAGAGAAAGATTAAACATCTAAGGTCTGATCGTGGTGGTGAATATTTTTCTATACTATTTGATGAGTTCTGTGCGGAACATGGCATTATTCATGAGAGGACAACTCCCTATTCACCCGAATCAAACGGGATTGCCGAGAGGAAAAACCACACGTTGACTGACTTGGTGAACGCCATGTTAGACACTGCTGGACTATCTAAGGCATGGTGGGGGGAAGCTTTATTGACTGCGAGTCATGTCCTGAATAGAATTCCAAACATAAATAAAGAAACAACTCCATATGAGATTTGTGTTGGTAGGAAACCATCACTTTCATACTTGCGCACGTGGGGATGTTTGGCGAAAGTCAATGTTCCAATTTCTAAGAAGCGTAAGCTTGGGCCGAAGACTGTGGACTGTATCTTTCTAGGATATGCTCACCATAGCATTGCTTATAGATTTTTAGTAGTAAAATCCGAGGTTCCTGATATGAATGTAGATACAATCTTTGAATCTCGTGATGCTATATTTTTTGAGAATATATTTCCTATGAAAGATAAGCATAGCAATGCTAAATTTTCTATTGAATTAGCTCCTGATTTTACTATACCTACCGAGCATCCTATTGAGTCTTTTGAACACCACTTGAAGAAGTCTTAGAGGAGGATGGCAATGAAGTTCTCGTGAGGAACAAGAGACAAAGGATTGCAAAATCTTTTGGTGATGATTTCATTGTGTACCTTGTGGACGATACTCCCACTTCTATCACAGAGGCATATGCATCACTAGATGCAGATGATTGGAAAGAAGTCGTTCGTAGCGAGATAGACTCAATTCTTTCTAATGGAACTTGGGAGTTATCTGAGTTGCCATTTGGTTCTAAACCCATTGGTTGTAAGTGGGTGTTCAAGAAGAAGCTTAGACCTAATGGTACTATTGATAAGTACAAGGCTCGGCTTGTGGCTAAGGGTTATACCCAGAAGGAAGGCGAGGATTTCTTTGATACTTATTCACCTGTTGCTAGAATGACCACTATTCGAGTTCTACTTTCCCTAGCTACCTCATATGGTCTTCTCGTTCATCAAATGGACGTGAAGACAACTTTTCTTAATGGAGAGTTGGATGAGGAGATTTATATGGATTAGCCTGATGGGTTTGTAGTAAAAGGTGAAGAGCAAAAGGTATGTAAGTTATTGAAATCGTTGTATGGCTTGAAACAAGCACCTAAACAATGGCATGAGAAGTTTGACACTACTTTAACTATTGTGGGCTTTGCTGTTAATGAGGCTGATAGGTGTGTGTACAATCGACATGGTGGGGGCCAATCTGTTATTCTATGCTTATATGTTGATGATATTTTAATCTTTGGAACAAATATTGATGTCATAAATGAAGTCAAGTCTTTTCTGTCATAGAGTTTTGACATGAAAGATCTAGGAGAAGCTGATGTAATTTTAAACATCAAGCTGATTAAGGAAGAGAGTGGGATTACTTTGTCGCAATCACACTATGTTGAGAAGCTTTTAAGACGATTTGGCTTTATGGATAGCAAGCCTTCTCCAACACCTTATGATCCTAGTGTGACACTAAGAAAGAACAAAAAGAGTGCTAAAGATCAGTTGAGATATTCTCAAATTATCGGTTCACTCATGTATCTAGCTAGCGCAACCAGACCAGATATCTCTTTTGCTGTGTGCAAATTAAGTAGGTACATGTCCAACCCGGGTGATAATCATTGGAATTCACTTGAAAGGGTCTTGTGCTATCTTAAAGGTACAATGAGTTTTGGGATTCACTATTCTGGGCACCCAGCTATGCTAGAGGGATATAGTGATGCGAACTATATTTCTGATATTGATCAAATCTATGCCACTAGTGGGTATGTTTTTACTCTTGGAGGTGGCGCAGTGTCATGGAGGTCTTGTAAACATACTATTTTGACTAACTCAACCATGGAAGCAGAACTTACTGCTTTAGATACAGCATCTGCAGAGGCAGAGTGGCTGCGTGAGCTCTTGTGTGACCTGCCGGTGGTTGAAAAACCAATACCGGCTATCCTTATGAACTGTGATAATCAAACAGTGATCACTAAAGTGAATAGTGCAAAGGATAATGTGAAGTCAACAAGACACGTTAAAAGACATTTGAAGTCTGTCAGGAAGCTGAGAAATTCCGGAATAATAACTGTGGCTTATGTCCAAACTGACAAAAACCTGGCAGATCCCTTTACTAAAGGGCTATCACGGAATGTGATAGAAATTGCATCAAGGGAGATGGGTATGAGACCCATGTGAGTTTGCAGTAGTAGTAACCCAACCTTTTTGATCGGAGATCCCGTGACTAAGGATCTGGGAAGAACAAGCTATTGATAAACCGAGGAGAGTATAACTATAAAACTTCTCTAAGTGAAGATGCAAATACTCTCAAAGCATTGAGGCACTGTATGGTAGGTTGGCTAAATACCTTAATATGTTCTATTGGCTTTCATTAGCGAAGATGTTGTCCTATAGAGCATTCTTGAAAGAATATACCTATATGAGTTCGACTATTAAAACGTCGCAGTCTATGAGACTTGGGTAGTCTTAGTAAACTCATTAAGAGACCACGGAGTACGACGTATATGCTCAACCCACGGAGTAAGGCTATTGGTGGTCAAGTACTAGTTTAGCTTTGGGTAAAGCTCATTCGCACAAAACTTGCAATTCAAGGCGTAGTCCATTGTTCAAGTTGTGGATGAGTGTAACTTGAGGTTCTAGGCGGAAGTTCAACTTCACAGTCTCTGCCGAAACATTGGTATATCAAACAGAAGCGAGAAACAACCAAATCTCTAAATGGGTATTTGAGATCTGGTGGGGGATTGTTGGAATTTATATGGGCTTGGCCCAATAACAAATTCAGAAATTCCTAATAAATCTCAAAGGCCCATGCATGAAAGCAAGAGGGGATGTGGGAACTATTTAGTACCACATTGCTTGTGGAAGTAGAGGTATTGGTTGGACCGGACTATATAATTAGACTATCGGTCATGCCAATATATCATAAAATTAAGAGCTAGAATTTCTACCTCTTCTCGCTGTTGCGCCACCGTAGCTACTCCAGTCTGATCATCGGCGTGCACCGACGACCAGGCGAGCAGGTCTCCGGAACCCTCGTCTTCGTGATCCTGCAGCGGGAGAAGGCGAATAAGGTTTTTGGGAAGCGCTCTTTGCGCGACTACTCCCAATCTTTACGACGGGTCGTCTTCCGTCCAAGTCAGGCGGTGCTATGTCCCGGCGTATTCGTTGTCAACTGAACCGAAGTCTTCCACCGCCGTTGATCGACATCAACGACATCGACATCGTCTTCAACAACCTGAACGTCGCTCCATCGACACCCGCATCTTCGCCATCTTCACCGCAATCTACTACTCCTACAACTAGCAGGTATAAACCTTGTGATCTAATCTTGTGGTTCATACTATCCAATCTATCTAGTAAACAAGCTATGTCTATGCTAGTTAACTTGAACATGCTATGTGATATGTGGTTTAATCATGTTAGTATGCAGTACATGCTTATTCTAGTTAATCAATCTGTCATGATTTATATTCTGGTATTAATCTGGAAATTGTCATATTATTTAACACTTTTGAGGGGCATTGTGCTCGCCCCGCGGGAGATCGCGAAGAGCAACTCTAGTTGAGCATGTCATTGAGTTACCCTCACTTGTGGGTAGATTCTTGCGGCGCCCGAGTGAGTGGGTTGGGCTTGTGAACGCCTATTAGCTGCCGAATCACCAAGTGTGTGGTCGACACAACGGGGACTAGCTTAGTGGCAACCAAGTGAACCTCAGGAGAAAAATCACCGTGTCAACCTTGTCTACTCTTCTCGGTGGTTTGAATTCTCTGAATCACTAGCTTGTATTTACTTGTTCATATCTTGTGCTAGTGTTTCTTTGTTGCTCTTGCAACTAGTTTAGCTTGTGTGGCTTGCCTAGTTACCTTCTAGCTTGTGTAGCATAGAAGTAGCTCTTGCGTGGCTAATTGGCTTGAGTAGCCTTGTTAGTCACATTGCTTAGTTTGTGTAGCTAAGTAAGTTGTGCTCTCTAGTTGACTTGTGTAGTCTTGCTAGAGAGCATTGCTAGTGAGCTTAGGTGCTTTGTGCTTTGCTTACTAGTATGTGTAGGAGCTCCCGGTTTGCTTAGAGTACTAGTTGCTTAGGTTTGTGTGACCTTACAACCTAGACTTGTTTAGGTGAGCTTCCTAGCCCGGCACTTTAGTTAGCTTCTTAGACTTCTTTGCTAGGTGCTAAAGTTATAGATAGAGGGGTGTAGTCTTGGCTAGACCGATAGTTTTAATTCCGCATTTGTTTCGGTTAGCCTTTGCGCTTAAGTTTTAGAAAAGACTATTCACCCCCCTCTAGTCCACCATCTCGACCCTACACGTGGTATCAGAGCTTGGTCTCTCATTTGTGGTCTTTACCGACCCGAGAGGATGGCGACTTATGGGCTAGATGTTGAGTGTCCACACATTTTTTATGACACGCACTTTGCACGGTGGAGAAACTGGTTGACATGCAATTTTAAGTTTATTTCTCCCCAAATGTGGTGGATCGTAGATGTGGGACTCTCTTGTGCAATTGTGAGAGATGATGCAACTAAAGCACAAAAGAAGTGCCTACATCTCGATTGCCAAGCTACTAACATTCTCTACCATTCTATGAAAGATAACATCTTTGGTGAGATAATGGACATGAAGAGCACTCATAAGATTTGGACATACCTCATTGAAAAATATGAAAAGGTTCCAAACAATGATGATGATGTGTCCAAGTTGGTGGCACATGAGGATATTGAGCATGACCATGACTTGGTGGCTGTGGAAGATTGCTCCACCTCATGTTCAAGTGATGATGAGGATGATCTATCCATCAAGAAATCACTTGATAAGAATGATGAAGGCCGAACCTCAAGTGTTGCAATTGATGATGCTACTCCAAGCACACTTGATTATGATGATGATGATGATGATGCATGGTCGGGCTATGAGAGTGATGCTTCCACAAGCTCTTCTATCTCATCACATTGCTTCATGTCACATGGTAACACTAAGGTATCAATTGGCAATGTGATTGTAGATTGTGATGACCCTAACTTTGAGCTTGTGTGCAAACTCTCAAAGGATTTAGAAAATGAGTTAAAAAACAAAGAAACTAAAAGATGAAAACTCATTTCTAAAGACCTCATGTGAAGAACATAATCACTTACTTGATGTTCTTAAATCTTCACATGATGAACTAAAATTGGATCATGAGCAACTTCGTGTGTCTCATGGAGATTTGGTTCACAAACATGGCTCTCTAATTAATGAATTGCTAAATCTTAAAAACGAAGAGAGCTTATCACTTGGGTCAAATGATCAATCATATGTTGTTGCTAACCCCTGTGATGTAGGGAAGAAGAATGTATCCACCTCTTGTGATGATTTACTTGATATGCCATGTTCTTCAAATATAGATGCTTGTTCTACTTCTATGTCTTGTGAGACTAACCTTTTGAAGGAGAATAATGAGCTCAAAATTGAATTGAAGAATATGAACAACAAGCTAGAGAGGTGCTACAACTCCAAAGTCACCTTTGAGCACATGATGAACAATAAAAGAAGCTATGGTGACAAGTGTGGAATCCGTTTCCACAAGGGCAAGGGCAAGAAAGAGAAGAAGCAAGAACCAAAGAAGCTATCTCATTTCATGTGCTTCAAGTGCCATGGGATGGGACATCTTGCAAATGCTTGCCCAACCAAGATTGCTCAAGCTAAACCACAAGTCAAGCCCCAAGTGCAATACAAGGTCAACCATGAAGATGGTAATTCGGGGATGACAAAGAAGAAGAAGACAAGAAGAGGTGGCAAAGCTAGAGCAAGGCATCCAACTCCTATCCATGATGCCAACAAGATGATGATGAGCAAAGATCAAGAGAAGAATCATTTGGCTCACATCAAGTGCTTCAAATGTGAAGACATAGGACAATTTGCCTCGAAGTGTCCCACCAAACTTGAGATGAAGATTCAAGCAAAAGAGAAGAGATAAGACAATGCGAAGCACAACATTAGCAAGGAAGAAAAGGCTCAAGCAAAGAGAGTGTGCTACTCATGTCGGGAAAGGGGACACATGGCTTATTCATGTCCCCTAGGTATGACTTCTAAGCCTATTTCAATTGTTAATGATCATATGCTTAGAAAGGATGGTAATGGTACCTCTATGGTTGCTATTGCAAAACATTCCGCTATTCATACTAAGGCATTGCCTAAGTATGTTGTACCTAACTTGAGAGGACCCAAACTAGTTTGGGTACCATCAACAAGTGGATGAATGTGTGTAGGTACCATTGGCATTAGAGACTTGATTCATTTGAGTTCATAAGTGTTCATCATATGATTGAATCAAGTAATGAAGCTTAGTGCTATTCTCATCCTAATGCCAAGTCAAAAGAATGAAGTTCAAATGCTACAACATACAAGTGCATGATCAAGTTGTGTTTATTAGATTATTTGAAGGCTTACAAATATTCAAATTGAAGCTTGCTAATGGATTGATCATGATCTACTAAGGTATATTTCTTGCTGATCAATTTCATTTGGGTGTGTATAAGATGTTTGAATTGGATATACACATAGTACATATGAGTTGATTGAATTGGATATATATATGTGCACTAGTTGCTTGCTATAAGATATTTGAATGGATTAATTGCTTAGTGATCAAGTTTGAGTTGATTTGAATGGATATGATCATGAGACTACTTTTAGTAAGTGGATTGAATGGATATATGTCTTGTGAGAATGTTCAAACAAGTTGGATTCAAATTTGGTTCAAATTAAAGAAGCATAGCTCAATATCTCAAATCTGTCTTTTATTCAAATCTGAGCTAGCTGTGATCTTAGCCATGTTTAAGAGATCAAATCTATTTATATTGGCTTGAAATTTTGTGTTCATGCTCTACACTTATGTTATTAGTTGTTGTGAACGTTTCATGAGTAATGGATAAGGGACACTTCGGTTTTGGAGTGGATTTTGTCAACACATGTGCAGCAGTTTTTAGCATGTACCTAGGTGAAAAGATATGAAATCTGGTAGCAATATAGAAATGCAATGAAGCTCAAATTTTTATGGCTGCTAGATGACTTAGTGAAGCACATCTCCACCAAATTTCATGATCATTGGATATGTACTTTGGGAGATATGAATTATTCTTTGAAGAGTACAAAATCTGCCAGAAAAGTGACAACTATTGGATTGATCAAGAGTCACTATGATTGAAAGGTCCTCAAGTTGGAATCATGATTACAAGTGATTGAGGCATCTATGTTTGATTTTGTTTCAAGATTAGAAGCATGACAAGCAATGAGTACAAGGCCATTTGATTGTGGAGTATATTTGACACTCAAATTGAAGATCATGATCAAACTCAAGATAAAGATGAAGTTTAAGTTCTAGTGATGATTAGAGATCAATGGATAGAAAGAAAAGGACTTAAACAAGATAAGGCTGAGCTCATAGTGGATTAATAATCATTCATCCAAAGTAGTTCAACAATTGAGTCAATCAAACAAAGCTAATTCAAGTGAGTATCAAGAATGGTTCTTGGAGAAAGGTCACTTTTCCCTTTTGTAGGGGCTTGCCGCCTTGTGTAGGTAAACCAAGAATGTTACTTGGAAGGCTAACATGGAAGTGGTTATTTAGGGACCATTTGGAGATGCTTAGTTGAAGCTATCAATAGGATTGATCAAGAAGAAAGCAAGCAACACCCAAGAAGAGAGATGCATGAACTTACATTCAAAATAGTGTCATGTTTTTCAAGTGGTATCATGATTACATGTGGTACATCATTTGGTATTCTCTCATGCAAGCAAAGATCAAGAAAGAAGCAATTCAACCACAACAAGAAAGTGCACTTGATCTTTAGTGATTCTCAAATCATATGGGTGAAGAATGGAATTCATATTGGTATTCATTGGTCTTCACCATGCTCTTAATTGGACTTCACATTGCTAATTGGAGATGAATCTATATGACTATCCTCTACTCCAACATAGCAAAGGTGAAATTGTTTGACATATGCATACATACATTTCTTAGGACATGTTTAGTGCATATAGTCATCCATAGTGATCATTCATTGAAAATCAAATGAATTTTATGCTTATAGCCTACCATTATTGCTTGATTGAGTTATGTGATCTAGTGGTAGTATATGAGTTTGTTCATGAGCTAGTAAACCCAAGTACTTGATCTATTTTGGATTGCAATCAAGTGACAAGTACAACCTCTATAAGATAACCGCTAAATGTGTGTGAACAAGCTTAGAGAGGGTTTAAACTGGACTTGGAAGCTTATGCTATTCATTCTAGTTCAGGTCCAACATAGAAGCTCATGAAGAAGAATCTAGTTCAAGCACAATACAACAATGCAAATGGATATCATAGATGTAACCTTAAAGTGGTATCTACACTTATGCTAATCTTTCAAAAAGTATCAACTTTCATATTGGTACTTGCAAAAGATGTCTAGTTCTAGCATACTTGTGTTAGCCCACATGTATTTTCATTCAAGCAATCCTACACGTGGTTTCTCACAAGCAATGATATCCTACAAGCTAACAAGTGATCCTCAACTTTAAGTGATCAAATCAAGAGTTCTCTTGCTTGCAAAGCTCATTTGGATGACAATTGCTTTGACCAAAGGGGAGTTGCCCTACTCAATGGTATAATGGTCAATGATCTTACATGAAGAGTCATTCCAATACATATATGTTGGTGTTTATCAAAAATAAGAAGGTACAAGTATCAACCATCTACCCTAGTGCAACCTTTGCATCAATAGAGAAGCATACCTTTTATGGAAATTGATGACAAAGGGGGAGAGATTAGTAAACAAAGATATTAGTGAATGGACATGCACCAAAGGGAAAGAGACATGGACATGAACAAGGGAACAAAATTGAAAGGATCAAAGTCTTAAACTAAGTGATGCACACAAGTAGGGGGGAGCAAGCTCATGGACTTGATTGATTGCATTTGATATGTGCATATTCATGTGCTTGCCTTGCATATTGCATAAGTTTTATCTTTATATGCATGCTTGTGTGGTGTATGCTAGTTATAGGATTTGAATGATGATTTGATAAACTAGCATGCATAGGTTGGTAATCTAGATATATGATCTTTATATTGGTATCTAGAAACCGTGCTTATAATGTTGATCTCACAGGGTTTCTAGTGTTTTTGTTGTATCTAGCTAACCATGGTGCTAAGGATGAACTTCAAAGTGGAACTACATGGATATCTTCAAAGGTTTATCCTATATCCCTTAAAATCACTTAGTAGTGCTAGCACTCCCACAATGTCTATTCATGCATGTGTGCAAAGTTTAATTCAAACCTTTGTGAGCACACATGTAGGGGGAGCTAACACTACCAAGTTGGACTTTGTGACATTTATCCAAATCTTGGCATAAAGCTTAAATGATGGATAAATGGCATAATGTCCAAATTTGATCTTAATTTCCATATCTTTGTAGAGTTGTCATCAATTACCAAAAAGGGGGAGATTGAAAGGTCCTTGTGTGATTTTGGTAATTGAGTGACAACCTAGGTGAACTAATATGTGTTTAAGTGATATATACACAGGAGATTAGTTCACAGGTGATTGTATGATGAAGGAGCTTAATGCACATGAAACATGACATGGAGTCATGTGACCAAGGTGGAGAAGATAAAGATGAGGCTTGGCTTGATGGACCGGTTGCAAGTGTGAAGGGCAAGTGAGTGATGCTTGGCGCCGATGGACCAATGCAACGGTGAAGAGCAAGTAAGGTCAAGATCGATGAACCAATACGGTCACGTGATGATATGGAGTGGATCATATCATTTGGTGATAGGTTGGTGCATGTGTTGCATCAACATTGGAGAAGGAGATGGAATGGAATGCGCAAGGCAAAGGTATAACCTATAGGGCATTTCATTTCACCGGTCATAGGGGTGTAGAGAAGTTGATGACTAGGTTTAGGATAGATAGCTGTACTATCAAGAGGGGCAAACTTGTTTGCATATCAGTTATCTAGTGCCACATTGAGCGATCTAACTTTGCGATGAATTAGGATCGAGTAGCGCGGTGAGAGCAAGTGAAAATGCTTTGAAAATGATTGTGAAAATGCTAACACACATGCACAAGGTGGAGAACACATTTGTGTTAGCACATGAGAAGAAAAGGAAGAAGTTAGGAGGAGTCTCGGCTGAGTTTCGAGCTCCGGACGCTAGGGGTTTTGGGTGTCCGGACCATTGCGTTTGGGTTCGGAACCAAACCCTAGGTTTGGTTGAGTCTGCGCACTCTGGACGCTAGGGTTGTGGCAGTCTGGACCATTGGTTGTGCATCCGGAAGCCACCCCCACTGACTGAGCAGAGCTGACAGAGGAGATCCGGATGCTGTTTGCGGTCCGGACGGTGAACTCCGGACGTGGGTCCGAAGGATTTGTGCTCTCGGGGAGCTCTCTGCATAGGTCCGGATGTGCATGAGCGTTGGTCCGGACAGGAGTCCGGGCGCGTCCAGAAGACACGTGGTGGCGATCGGCGCAGGGCGCCAATGGCCGTTGCAAACGGGCAGGAGTCCGGACGTGCGCATGATGGTCCGGACCCCCTGTGAAAAGTGCGTCCGGACTGATGCAGGAAGGCCCATTGAGTGGGCAAAACGGCTAGTTTCGTGGGGGAGCTTATAAATAGTCCTTGGCCGGCCCTTGGGGCTGGTGGAGCACCTTGGACATGTGTTGCCTCTAGTGTGCTTGGTGAAGGAGCCCTCTAACTCACTTGTGCAAGCAATATTGTGATTCTAATTGCGAGTGAGTGATCTCTAGTGCGTTGCTTTGAGAGATAGCTTCGTGTGGCACTAGGTGATCGTGTTGCAAGTCGGTGGTGCTAGTTACTCTTGGAGGTTGCCACCTCCTAGACGGCTTGGTGGCTTGTGGCTCCGTCGAAGCGCACAAGAAGATTGTGTGGCGCTCCGGAGAAGTGCTTGTGAGGGGCATTGTGCTCGCCTCGTGGGAGATCGCGAAGAGCAACTCTAGTTGAGCGTGTCATTGAGTTACCCTCACTTGTGGGTAGATTCTTGCGGCGCCTGAGTGAGTGGGCTAGGCTTGTGAACTCCTATTAGCCGCCAAATCACCAAGTGTGTGGTCGACACAACGGGGACTAGCTTGGTGGCAACCAAGTGAACCTCGGGAGAAAAATCACCGTGTCAACCTTGTCTACTCTTCTCGGTGGTTTGCATTCTCCGAATCACTAGCTTGTATTTACTTGTTCATATCTTGTGCTAGTGTTTCTTTGTTGCTCTTGCATCTAGTTTAGCTTGTGTGGCTTGCCTAGTTACCTTCTAGCTTGTGTAGCATAGAAGTAGCTCTTGCGTGGCTAATTGGCTTGAGTAGCCTTGTTAGTCACATTGCTTAGTTTGTGTAGCTAAGTAAGTTGTGCTCTCTAGTTGACTTGTGTAGTCTTGCTAGAGAGCATTGCTAGTGAGCTTAGGTGCTTTGTGCTTTGCTTACTAGTATGTGTAGGAGCTCCCGGTTTGCTTAGAGTACTAGTTGCTTAGGTTTGTGTGACCTTGCAACCTAGACTTGTTTAGGTGAGCTTCCTAGCCCGGCACCTTAGTTAGCTTCTTAGACTTCTTTGCTAGGTGCTAAAGTTATAGATAGAGGGGTGTAGTCTTGGCTAGACCGATAGTTTTAATTCCGCATTTGTTTCGGTTAGCCTTTGTGCTTAAGTTTTAGAAAAGACTATTCACCCCCCTCTAGTCCGCCATCTCGACCCTACAGTATGGTGGTCATTGTGTGTATTGTTGATTGCTTACTGACCATCATATGGCAAGGGGTATATGTCTACAAGTGCATAAGTATATAGTATACAGTGGTATAGACCCTCACTGCCTGGCTAGGCTAGCAGTGCCGGCCCCTGACCCAGCTATGCCAGGGTGCTCGGCAGTGCCGGACCTAGTCCGGCAGTGCCGCGACTTAAGGGTCCCAAGTAGTTGGGCCCAAGTCCCATCCCTCAGGTCCTCCTTTATTTTCTACCCCAGACCCGAGGGGACTCCATCCCAAGTCATATCCGCCCAACAGAAACACCTCTCCTCTCCTCTCTCCACCCTAAGGAGACCTAGGGAGCCCGGAGGTCCCTCTCTTCCCCTCCCCCGGTGGTGCCGCCCTTCAGAGGTGCTGCCATTGGAGGAGGTGTGGAGGATCTTCCTCCCTGCGTCAAGCTTCATTCAAGCCCGACCTTCTTCGTCCTCTTCCCTCTCTTTCAAAGGTAATAACTTGAAACCCTAGGTTGGATCGATCTATGCAATGTACGGATTTTAAGATGAGATTTAGGTTGTTAGTAGTTGCATTATGTATGGTGATATATCTCTGGTAGTTAGATTTGGTCAAAACCTAGATTCCATGATGGATTAGAAAAGCATGTATGGGTGCTATCTGCATCCGGCCGGCAGTGCCGGGCCAGAGGCTAGCAGTTCTGGGCAGCAGCACCAATGCATTTGCTTCTCTAATCAACCATAGACTCTCATTTTTGATGGAATCTCTCCGCTAGGTTTCCAGTCACTATTCTAAGTGCAGCAACTTAAAACACTCTCCTTTTAATGCATAGATGGATGCCGGAGGACCAAGCGATGTCAGAGGAAAGGGGCCAAGGACAAAGGCTCGTGTTCACAGAGGAGGCAAAGATGGCACTGATGATGGTCTGAGCCCAAGGCAGAGGATCAGGCAGGAGAGTGAGCTCTAAATGGCTAGAAGAACCATCATGGAAGGTGCTTGCCCTAGGACACCTCTAGATTTGGGACTTTTTGATGGTTCCTATCTCATTGAGCATGCTGAGGAGGTACTTGTCAGAGAGCCTCAGGACAACCGTGCAAAGCCAAGGGTAAATTATCAGAATCAATTGCGGTCAGTCCAAGAGCAAAGGGCCATCTATCCCTATGATGTGCCAAAGGACATGGGAGTGGACTACAGGTTCTGGAATGTTTTCCATTTTGACTATTATTCTTCTATCATCTTTCATGCTGCTAAGCCTAAGGTCATCAAAATGAAGTATGTTGATTGGGAGCACTTGGAGAACAAGAAAGACTCTGTATTTGACAGAGTCATTGATCAGTGCAGGCAGCTTGACATGTATCACTGGATGGGATTCCAAAATGATTAGAACACTGAGATAATTCACCAGTTCTATGCCACTTACTATCTTGACAGGGAGAACATGGTGATGCATTGGATGACAGAGGGTATACACTATAAGCTTGATCCGCCTTCTTGGATTTGGAGAAGATGACAGAAACTGCATGAACATCCATGATGAGAGAGGCTTGACCAATGAAGAAATCTCTCAACTTTACATTGATCCTGAGCAAGCAGATGGTCTTGTGAAGGGGTTAAGGAGTAAGTACTACATCTTGAACAACCTCTTCAGGACTACTCTCTATCCCAAGGTGGGATCAGCTTCAAACCTCTATGCCACATCCAAGAATGTGCTAAGGAGGATGAGAGGTGGAGCACCACCTTTCTCAGTGGCACGCTTTCTGTGGGATGAGATATGCATTGCAGCTGAGGATGCTAGAAAGGGGATTCCTTATGCCCCTTACTTGATGTTTATCATTGAGAGAGTGACAGGCCGGATCTACAGTAGGGACACAGTCCATGAGCCTTACAGAGCAGAGAAGGCAGTTCACTCTACTGTTGTTCAGGAGGTGGTGACTCCTCCCAGAGATAGCACCAGGGCAGCAGCTTCAGATCGCCCTGAGTCATCAGCAGCAGCTGGCAGAGGCAAGAGAAAAGGGAAGCTTGGTAGGCTTCTAAAGAAGATCTTCTCTGGCATTTGTTATGCAAATGATCATGCTTATCAGACTAGATTGGAGATCAGACAGCTCAGACAGGAGCAGGACCTCAATTAGTTATCTCCTCCCACTCCTCCACCAGAGCTCAGCCAGGAGTCCACCAATGGCTCAAGTGATGAGGATGATGATGAAGACGATGATGATGAGGAGGAGATCTCAGAGCAGCGGCCTCCGAGACACAAGGGTCGTGCTAGTGGTCCTGGCGTTCACTTCACTTCAGCCCCTGATGATGATGAGGAAGAAGAAGGTGAAGATGAGGATGATGAAGATGACCACATGGACGAGGATAGCGACTAGTTTGTATTCTTTTTGCTTTGTTCTTCTCTTTTTGGTGACTTGTTGCTAAAGGGGGAGAATTACTAAGTGAAGGGGGTACAACCCAAAATCTTTGACGGTCATGGAGGAGCTGCAACTAGGTATCTTAGTTTTAGTTAGTGAGATGAGAGAGCAACATTTAAAACTATTTTATTTTAATATTGCCACTTAAGTACTTGATTTGTGTTATTTGTGGACATGTACTCTCTCTTATATATCATGCTTGTCTTAGTATGCATTTAGTTTTTATTTATATTGTGTTGTGTGGTCGTGCTTAAGCTTCTGCAACCTTGCTGTTGGTAGCTAGGCCGGTAGTGTCGGACTACTGTCAACAGCAAGCCCTCTGATGTGTTTGAGACAGGTTTGTATGCCTCACGTATATTCTTGTGACACCTTTTTCAGCACCCCACAACAGCCATGGATGTAGGGGGAGCCCTATTTCACTCCAATGTGTGAATCTTGGCTTTTCATGTCAAGTTTGGAAATTTAAATTCCCATTCACATATTTAGGGGGAGCTCCTACACCCATGACTTGCATTGTCTCAGATTATTTTTCACTTTTGTAAGTTTTAAGTGTGTTGTCATCAATCAACAAAAAGGGGGAGATTGAAAGTGCAATCAAGCCCTAAAGTGGGTTTTGGTGACATGACAACATATTTAGAAGTCTAATGAGACTCTACAAGTATGACAAACAGGTAAATCATAAGGAGGTTGATGAACAGGTTGGCGGACCCCTCCAATTACAAAAGTACATGGCAACAAGCTCAAAGGAGTTTAAATTTATTTTATACTTTCAAAATTGAGTTTAGGTATGTCGTACTATTAAGAGGGATTCAACACGCATACCAACAAGTGAACCAAATGCAATATCTATCCAAACATCATACACCTCCACATACATAGTAGGCAAAACAGTCAGCTATTCAAGATCCTATCCTTTGTTGTTTCTGCCAGGCTGCCAGTGCTGGCCTCCAGGCCGGCAGTGCCGGGCCCAAGGCCGGCACTGTTGCGACTTGTTCTGTCCGTTGGACAGTGAAGGAGTATTTCTTACCCCCTCACTCTCCCCCAATAGCTAGTTCTGCCATTCTTAGATTCTAACTTTGCAAGAACAAAAAAGAAGCTCTCTTCTAGCTCTCCCTTCTTCATTGGTGCTCCAACTCTCTTCTCCATTGATTTCCAATCATCCTTTGAGAGATTGAGCCTCCAAGCTTGAGAAGAAGCTTCTCCCTCGGATCTTCAACTCCTACAAGCATTTGGTTTGCGTGGTGGCCGGCGGTTTGAGTTCTTTACTCTTGGAGCCTTGCTCCTAGCCGGCCAGAGGTTGCCCTTGAGCTTGCCTCCTTCATGTGGCAGCCTAGGGAAGTTTGTATCACCCCCATATTGCTAATACATAACCTCTCATCTTAAGGGTTCATTCTCTTGACTTGAGACCGAGGAAAGAGCTAGCCTTTGTGGTGAGCTTGAGCCTTGTGTGGCGCACCTCAACAACGTGGACGTAGGCAAGCCTTGGTGGCGAGCTGAACCACGGGTCAAATCTTGTGTCCCCTTGTGATTGTCCCTATACTTTGATATATATATATTATTTGCAAGGTGATTTTTAGGGTTTGGACCTGATCTACTCGGTGGGTGTGTTGCTACCACTTCCAGGTGGTGCTAGAGGTTCCCTACACCTCTAGGAAGGTTTCTATTCAAGCACAATTTCCATTCTCAGTTTACATTTTGAATTGTTCTTAGTTCTGTTCAGGTGACCAGCAGTGCTGCCCCAGAGAGCAGCAGTGCCGACCACCCCGGCAGTGCCGGACCCAAGGCCGGCAGTGCCGGACCTGTGCTAACAGAAAGTTGTTAAGTATTTTTAAACAGGCCTATTCACCCCCCCCCCCCCTCTAGGCTAATCAGGTCCTTACAACAAGGAACCAAAGAATTGACAAAATAATAAGTGACCATGTTGATTCTGCTTTATACCAATAAGAGCAAAGCTGAAGCAAAGTCAATTCAAACAATTGGAGATCCACCCCTTTCACCATCTTCATCACCTGGTCACCAGAAACCACCTAAATCGTCTTAGGGATTTTTTATGACATTTGGTTTAGCAGAGATGAAATATATTAATAGTCCTACAAAATTAGCAATCTGTGTTGTCCACTTAAGTATCATACATGGTCAAATCATGTTGTTTCCTGAACTGGGAGTAGAGGATAACACAGAATTTAGTGTGTGCGTGTGGTGGTGAGATGGGGTTGGTGTGGATAAAGGAAGGACATCTAGATTTGTGATATTCCTGCATCGTGAGCATCATATTGTCTTTGACCGGTTGTTTTCTTCTAGAAAAAGACAGAGAGGAGAGGTGTGATGCAGTTCGACTGAACAATCTACTATCATTTAACAGCATGTTCTTGCTAGGAAAGGAGGAGGGATGGAAGGCTAAGGCCATGTACCTGCTATCTGACGGAGTCTACGACATACAGCATATGGAAACACCAAGACCAGAAGGACCAGCACCTCCGAACAAATTAATGATTAGTAGAGCTGTAGAAGCGCCGGATGGGGTGGGTAAGGGCCTAAGGGGATCTGGAGCTCGGGCGTTGGAGACGGAAGCTGCTCACCATAGTAGATCCGATCCAACATTTTTGGGGGACAAGTTGCCCACCTCGCGCAAAGATCCCCTCCAACGCCAGGAGGTCGGCGTCGCTGTTGTTGTCGTCGTCGCAGGAGATCCCCTCGAGGCCTCCAACATCGAGAGGCCGACGCCGTGGGTGGCGAACTGGGACGCTGCGAAGGCCGGAGATCTCTTCCCGATTTGTGCACCCCAATCTCGCTCGGCTCCCCATGGTCGAGCGATGGCGGCGCCGCGAGATGCGAGGCAAGCAGTGAGGGGCGGCGGGGTGGAGAGGAGAATGAACGAAGAAGTGAGGGGCGGCAGGATGGAGAGGAGAATGACGGGGAGCTAGGGTTGGGGGCCTGAGGCTGGTAGGGGGTGTTCTCTGTAAAACTGCCTGCGAGCGTGTTTTCATAAAAATGACAAGAAACTCAAATTTTGTTTTCTTCACGTTGAAATAAATTGTACAACAGGGAGTTAGATGGAAAATAACCAAACGTAAACACCGTAGATCATAAACAAATTGGATCGCGGGTTGATATCCATGAACTAAAGGGCTTGTTTGCAAAAAAAAAATTGAGGCCAGACGTCAGCGCAGGGAGAAGCCACGGATGCCCGAATGCTCTCGTGCGAGCATACTCAAGTGAGTTTTAATAACCCCCATAAAAGAAAAAAAATATTATATCATAGTACATAGTAAGTTCATCTAATAAGTTTAAATGAACACGTATATTTCACCTCTTTAAAAAGTTATAATTGTTTCAGAGTTTAATCATATATAAAATATATTTTCAAAATGATATGTACAATTTACTTTCTTAATAAAGAATACTACGAACATTCGACGTCTTTCATTCAATCTAGAAAATAGAGCCGTTTTGCAAAATAAAGACAGTTCTTTTTAATTATAGTGTTTGGGTCTAAAATGACTAAAAGGTGAGGTTTAATCTATTTTAGTTGTATAACTTAGTGACTAGTTGGCTAAAACCCTTTTAATTTCATTTAATTATAGTATTTGGCTAAAAATAATGATACTAAATTTAGGTGAGTAAACTTTAAAGGTGTATCCTTACCATATTCTATGGAAAAAATGATGTGATTTCCATCCTGCCATAAAGTTGGACCCAGTCGCAAATGCAACAATGGCTGAGCAGGGAGGCAATAGCGCCAGGGGCGAAGCTCTGTAATCACTAGGGATGCACTCCCTAAAATTTTAAAAAATAGCTGTATTGATCAAATTTTTATCTTATTAGCATCCTCCATAACATAGATTTATGCACCCACAAGGCAAGTGCACCCCCCTCAAACTTTCTCTAGCTTCGCCACTAAATAGCGCAACCATGGCCTTTTTATGTGGTCCATCTGTAGTGTGTGACTGTGTCAATGGTTCCCAGCAAGGTACGTACTTTGACGATGTGGCATCATCGGTTGCTTTTGGATTGCTAACCATTTTAAAGGCTATATAAAAATACTGTCTAGGACCCAAGACAGGGGCTCGTTAATTGTGCGGTACGGGATTGGGCACCTAGCAAAGCTCTCATTGAATCTGTAGGGCATGCCTTGATCCTCACACGCATAATTTATTATTATCCTGATATTGCCCCTGAGGTCATTCTCAGTGTCAATGGCAGTATTTACGAGACTTTAGTTCAGACGGATCCTACTTAATGAATTATGCTATTTGTCTAAGAATTTAATATTCTATAATTTTTCTAAGCTCATAAATAAGTCTAACTTAAATTCATATGATAGAAATAGATTCTATAAATCAACATGCTATATTTCTACTCTAGAGCTTATAGCGTGCTTTTATACTTACTTTTCTATAATAGAAATGCAATTATATAAGTATCTCTCTTGTATGACTAATAATAATATATAAATATATTTCATATGCAACCATGTTAGCTTAATCTATGCCTAAATTAGAATGAATTCAATTCCAAGATCCAAACATGGTCTTATATTTAATAAGTTGTCTGCTATCACATATGTACTTTCGATGTCATGGCAATATTTTTAAAAAGAAAGAAGAAATAAGTTTCATTTAATAATAAAATTCTTTTAGCATGATTACCAACTCTACCAGTCACGAAATTAAATATCCATGAAAACTAGAACAAAACTTTCATTGAGAGTAAATGTTTCATCCATGTTTTTTTTTCTATATGACACAATAATTTTGAAAACAACACCACAAAACTTCTTGCTGAAACTAGTCTAAAGTGCCCGGGGGTGTTCTTAACGCATTCACCTTGTTTTCCCTTTCGATCTATCCACCTGGTGTGCACCGTCATTGTGAGGTAATTGTGAGGTAATAAGGCATCATTTGAATTCGAAGGGATTTTGAGAATCTAAAACTTTTAAGAAGAATCTTAACAGTTTTATTGGATTTCAGTGAGTTAAAATTCCTCTAAAATCTAGGCTGTTTGGATGAGATTTTAGGATTATGAGTTTTTTTTCCTAGCTACTATATGGATTCTCAAAATCTGAAGGATTCAAATATGCCCTAAGTTTTACCTTCAAGAATGGGTGTTGGCTGAGCCATAAACGTACCATCCTAGTAAAGCAACCCAACGAGGTTTTGTTATTAAACTTGATTAAATGCAGAGAAAACGTTTAACATTTACGACACCAAATATAATTCTATAATATTGTACCATTGCTTATCTAACATAGTTTTGCAATTTTATATATCGCAATTTTATATCTTTCTCAACCTCCTAACCTCTTATTGCATTTTTATATGTTGGTCGTACTATGATTCGTAACAAAGATCCTCGTATTATATTATTTTTTGGCCGGGTAGAGGTGTAATCCTCATTTTTATGTGGCACTCTCAACGGTCCTCAGTCCTCACTACCACTAACCGTCATCATTACAATTGTTGCATCGTTCAAGTATCACCTACCAGAATTCTCTATTTCGTGTTTATTGCACAACAGTTCCATGCTTTGTTGTGCAGCAATCATGTCTGTGGAAGCTTGATGAACGGGACAAAGCTCGATGAACAGGACAAATTGTAGTGCACGTGGGGTGCTATAATAATACACTCTTTGTCCAAACTATACTTCTATTCGTTTTGGTTTATCTAGATATATAATAGAAAATATCGTATTCGTTTAGTTTATTAATTATGATATAATATTTTTCTCTCATAATAAAATAATATTAGTCGGTTCTGTCTAAAGCATAAGTCGAATAACCCAAATATAAAATGTGTATATAGAAATATCAAAACAATATATAAATTAGAACGAAGGGAATACTAAAACAAGTGCCTCAAAAAGCTCGAGTGAATTTATCTTTTCCAGTTCGATAATTGCATTATTGAACAAGCAACTGTTCAATCCACGACAAGCAAAAGGGAAAAATGATACACAGGGGCATTAAGGTACATCCGGCAGTGCCACACAGCCATCCTCGGGCCCGGCGGGCCGGCGCCCGCGCGAACCGCGATTGTGCTTCGCCTCGTGGGCTCGTGGCCGTGCGCGCTAATTATAACCGCGTTCTGTTACTAAAGCGGCGTCCCGTTCCCCCAGCGTGCGTTTCGCAAGCCGACCACGCGAAGCATCCAGCATTCCAGCGTTGCTCAACTCTGTTCGCCACTGCCCACTGCCAGTCTGCCACCCTCCATTGCCCCACCACCCACCTCGGCACCTCGCCGCCTCGAGGCCAGAACCCTAGGCAGTCCCCAATGCCGCCCCACCGCCTCCCCCTCCCCCTCCCCCTCTTCCTCCTACTCCTGCCTCTCGCCGTCTCTGGCGCGGCCGCTGCCGGGGGGGACGCCACGTCAGCGCCGCTCGCCTGCTCCGAGCTCTCGCGCGTCTGCACGGCCTTCCTCGCCTTTCCGGCCGCCGGCGCGGGGTCCGCCAATGCCACGCTGCTCGAGTCCATGTTCGACGCCGCGCCGGGGGACCTCACAGCCGACGCCGCGGCCAGCCCGGGGTACGCCTTCGTGCGTAAGAACTGCTCCTGCCTCCCGTCCCGGACCTACCTCGCCAACACCACCTACACTATCTCCTCCTCCGCGACGGCCTCCTCCCCAAATGCCACCGCCGCCGATGTCGCGGCCGCGGCGTACGCGGGCCTCGCCGTGCCGCCGCCTGGCGGGGCGGCGCAGCGACCCCCGCGACCGGGGGCGGTTGTGGCGCTCCACCTGCTCTGCGGATGCTCGTCCGGGCCCTGGAACTACCTTCTCAGCTACGTCGGCGTTGATGGGGACACAGTGGAATCACTGTCGAGTAGGTTTGGGACGAGCATGGATGCCATCGAGGCTGCCAATGCCATGGCCGGCCCCGACCCCATCACCGCGGGGAAGGTGTACTACATCCCACTCAACTCAGGTCAGTCATACCAATGTTTGCGATCATTTTGGACAAGTCGATCAAATGTTTCTCTCTTTGTTCAATTCGCTGTGAAAAGATTGATAGTTCCTTTCGTCTCAGAGTTTGTTGGGTTGTTGCAATTGCACTCATGGATCTCTAAATAAGTAAATATAGTTGCTCGTTTATGAAGTACGGATCCTCTGTATTTATTGTTCGGGGCTTGTGAAGCGTACCACGAAATTCAAGTTTTACATCTTGTGACTGATCTGGAAATTACCAATTGTCCCAGGACCATGCTGTGGACACGGTGAACTATCGTGTCAAAGCTGTACGCTAAATGTGTTGTTTAGTGAAGTGGCAGGTACTCCTTGCCCAATGATCAGCTGCAACTCAGCTTTGTTGAACATCATTGGGTTTAAACTTTGAGGTTACATACTAAATGGAGTAAAATAGTCTCTTACTGGTCTGGTAGCAGCATCTCTTAATGTGCTTTTATATAGTTCTAGGTTGGCACAGGGAGGTACATGTGACATTGAGTGATTGCACTAACACATGCCCTGCACCTAATCTTCATTAGGAATTGAACACAGTTACATGCATACTATGTAGTAGATGAGATATTTAATGGTAGTGACGCATTAAGTTTCTCACTCTGCGCTGCTCTGTTCCCTGTTCTCCAGCATTTGATTGCTGAGCCTCCCAATAATATCCAATGTCAGCTTTCTTGGTCAGCTGAAGCCTCTGATCAGTTTTTCCTACTTCGTGGTGTTAGCTTTTATTTACCACTATTATTATTCTTGCTCATGCAATAATGTTTCTTCTTGCAATGTTTAAAAGGAAACCTTACTTTATGCAATCCATTTTTAAATAATTTCTTGTAAATTTTCATCTAATGTTTGTAATAGACTTGTTTTTGGAAGAGTTCCTTATGAATATTCCATCCTCATTGTAATGTACCAATTTGCAGTTCCTGGACAGGCGTATGTTACACTACCTGCTCCTGCTCCTGCCCCAGCGCCAACAGATTACACATTGTCAGGTTGCTGTTCTTATTTGTAACTCGTTTTGTAATGTCATTGTGAGTGATAATTTAATACTGATCGGAAACATATTTTCAGGTACTCATTACAATTTACGACTCATTTGTTGATGTTTTGGTTTAAATAGCCATTCCATGATTTTGTGGTAATATGGTATGCTTTATTTTGTGGGTAAACTTTTGGCAGACTGGATGTTGTTTGAGAATAATCAGTGACAGTTATTTACAATATGCATGTTCCACATTTTTTTTGCTTATTTTATTTCGAATTTCTTTCAGTTAGTCACTCTTTTCATGGTCTTGATCCTAAATTTCTCTTCCAAATATCATCGCTGAAAAATGCCAGTTTGGTATCAAGGATTATATACAATCAACAATATTCTTGTTATGATAATCTAACAAAGTATCCTCTGGCATACAACTGCAGAAACACCAAATCACCATTCGACCAAATTTCCTTATGGATGGGTTATTGGTAGCATGGGAGTTGCACTTGCTTTAATTGCTATTGCTGTCCTTGCACTTGTCCTACGGAAATTCTTTGGATATAATCCCCAAGATCCTGGCCAGGGAAAGAGCCCAGACCGACATAAATTTCAACTCCTTAAGAGTGGTAGTTTTTGTTATGGTTCTGGAAGATACTTGTGTTGCCAATTTGGAAATGCAAAGCCAACAAGAGCAGATGGTGGTGATCATCATATCAATGTCCCCAAAGGTCAGTTTACTGTTTGTTAACCATTCCCATAAAAAGGAGCACAAGTAACTGCTCTCAAGCGTGCACTTGTTCTGGAGATGGACCAAGTAATTTCTTGAAATAGGATACAGTGGTAATTTCAATTGAGATTCAGGGCAACAAATTCACAGTTGGTATTAAATTAATACCAGCACAAATTATCTACTGTTAATTTTGTTTTGCTTCTTTCATTTATAACTGATTCAAGTCTCCAAAACAGGCGTGGCAGCAGACGTATTTGATAGGGAGAAGCCTATCGTGTTTACGTACGAAGAAATACTCACATCAACTGACTCATTTTCTGATGCAAATCTTCTTGGTCATGGTACATATGGTTCTGTCTATTACGGTGTTCTCCGAGACCAGGTCCAACATCGAAGCTGCCCACTTGTATGCATAATATTCCTTGTCATTGCCTTCTCATAGTAAAAAAGTGTTTGTCTACAGGAGGTTGCGATAAAAAGAATGATGGCCACTAAAACAAAAGAATTCATAGTGGAGATGAAAGTTCTTTGTAAGGTTCATCATGCTAGTCTGGTACGGTATTTTATTGCTATCACAAAATCCAAGTATAAATTCATTTATTGCTGTTCCATGTTTACTGAACTTTCATCGTGTGACCCATGTTTTGTCAAAGGTAGAATTGATTGGCTATGCAGCAAGTAAGGATGAGCTTTTCCTGGTTTATGAGTACTCTCAAAATGGTTCGCTCAAAAATCATCTACATGATCCTGAAAGCAAGGGTATACCCTCATCTAACACTTGATTTCTGAAAGATTTTCTTGCTCTTAGATATGACTTTCAGCTTTATAAAGTAGTAACATGTTCATAAGCTGTTCATTTGTTAGGACTGTGGAAACCCCCGTGTCAAACAATTTACAATAACTTTCATGTTTATTGGTTCCAGAACATTGTGTTACCACGTACGGGTGTTTCAATCGAAAGTCTCCAGGCTCTAGGCGAGCATTAGACTTCCACCTAGCACCTAGCCCACCTAGGGAGTGAAATGTTCTCCAGGAGGCAAGGAGGAGGCTGGGGAGCACGCTTTATGTGAATATTTACATCTTGCTTAAATGAAATGTCATGTTACAAGAAAAAGTGGGCCACATAGAGAGACATTGTCTTAAGAATGGGACTACTGTTTACACCCTCCATCCCAAACTGAGTGTCATTCTAGCTATGTTTGTCCAGAACTCTAGATTCATAGCTAGAACGACACTCTTTTTGGGTCGGAGGGTGTATGTGTTATGCTATGGGCAGCCTTGGACCACCAAGTACAGGGATCACTATAGTACTCATAATTCTATTTGTCCTCCATAATTCTGGACTCATATTTTATGCCTCACTTGGTACTATGCTACCATTTGTTTGAACACCTAATTATGCTACCTCCACAGGATTTACCATTGTTAATTTTTTTATTATTATTCCAGGGTGTTCATCACTTTCATGGATCTTTAGGGTCCAAATTGCGCTTGATGCTGCTAGAGGACTAGAATACATTCATGAGCATACCAAAGATCATTATGTTCATAGAGACATTAAATCAAGTAATATCTTGCTTGATGGTTCCTTCAGAGCAAAGGTTAAGTGATTTAAATTATTTGGTTCCCTTTTTCTTGCATCAACTAAATATCTGATACCTTGTGTATTGCATCTTTTGCCTTCACAGATTTCAGATTTTGGCCTTGCAAAACTTGTAGTGAAATCCAGTGATGCAGAGGCTTCTGTCACTAAGGTTGTTGGAACTTTTGGTTATCTGGCCCCTGAGTAAGTGCATATTTGCTGTCATTGTTTTAATTAAAAGCAAGCTTTGTCTCTAACTCTGGCATTGTAACAATCTTTCATTGATCTTTTAGATACCTGCGGGATGGCCTGGCAACTACAAAGAGTGATGTTTATGCTTTTGGTGTGGTACTTTTTGAGCTAATATCTGGAAAGGAAGCAATTACAAGAGCTGAAGGAATGGGTGCAAGCTCAAACTCTGAGAGACGCTCACTGGCATCAGTTGTAAGTTTTCAGTTCAGTGTTAGTTGACTTTCTAATGTTGTACCTTAGGCTTTACCATTATCTTACCATTGAAGTAGCATAGAACTTCTGTTGAACTTTGTTCAAGTTTCTAATTTATTTGTTTTTATTTACTCCAAAAGTCTTAATCAACTTTGGTTTTGTACTCCACAGATGTTAACTGCTCTAAGGAAATGTCCTAATTCAACGTATATGGGGAACCTGAAAGACTGCATTGACCATAATCTAAGGGATCTGTATCCTCATGACTGTGCGTACAAGGTATGAATTTTAAACTCATATACTTCTTGCAGTCAGAACTAGGATTTTCCTAGTTATCTTGCCAGCCCATTTTGCGGCACCTTTGCTCGTCGTTCTGAATCCTCTAAAACGCTTCTCCTAAGATGGCCATGCTAGCGAAACAGTGCGTGGACGAAGACCCTGTTCTACGGCCGGACATGAAGCAGGTGGTGATCACGCTCTCTCAAATACTGCTGTCTTCTATCGAGTGGGAGGCAACACAGGCTGGGAACAGCCAAGTGTTCAGCGGTCTTGTGGCGGGGAGGTGATCTGGTCACCCTGGCCTGTGATGCTACTGTACATGCTCTTCAGTGATGTACTCACCTGATCTACCGGGGGCATACTTGCCTATAGCCTTCTTCTTTATATCTTACTGGTCCTTTGTCCAGTTGAGCGATTTTTAGGTTTCTTCTGAGTTCTGAGAGAATACCTACCAGAGTGCAATATATTTTTGGGATAACTGTGTTCTTACCCTTGTCCAGTAAGCTAATTGTGATTGATAGGGTTGTGGATGATCAATTAAGGTTCTGTTTGGTCCTAGGAACAGAGAAAATTGAAAAGTAATTTACACCTTGCTCATGGCCCGATTCCTTCCTCATCGCGGCACCCCGCATCTGATCTGATTCCTTCCTCATGGTGGCGCTTTGCTCACCATTTCGGCGAATAGAGGAACAAGACCGCAACCTGAATTAAATATAGGCCTCAACGATCAGGTCTCTGATGAAAAGTCCGAAGAGCCCGGATGTTTGACAATTGAAACAAAGAAATATACTATGGGCACCCGAGCCGGCGGCAAGGCGGAGCAACCGTTGGAAAAGGACAGAAATTTAGGGACAGGAAAACTGTGCCTGGCCATTGGTCAACATCAAGAAAAGCACAGTGCTGTCAACCGTCAAACAAAGCTATTACTCCCTCCGTCCCCGAAAAGATGACGTTATGGAATACGTGACTAAGTTTATAAAAAAACGTTAGCTTCTCGAGAAGCGTTGTGTTGGCCTAAATTATTGGCGCAGAAGATTCATTTCACACTCCTACAGTCCTGCTCCCAGCATATCTACAGCGGTCCCATTCTGCTGTCTGAGGCTGGGCACAAAACGGTCCGGAACATCCTACTCCCTCCGCCCAAAAAGAAATCCCTCCGTTCAAAAGCACCTTCTATGTTTAGACAAAGTCAAAACGATAGTATGTTTTAATCGAGTCTATTGCCCTGTTTATTTGACTTATTAGCCGGTTTATCAACCATCGAAATAGTGTTTTTCTCTCACAACAAAGCAGTTAAAAACGGTATAAGCAGATTTATCAGCCACCAAAACGATGAGACGAACATGCCGAAAAACATCAACATTTAAACATTTATAAGTTTAATAACTGGATTTACACAAAAAGATAACTGTGATAAATACATATAATATGAAACCCTATTGCTTGATAAATTAAGTGATAATAACTTGATATTATAAATATTGGTGCACCGATCAAACTTATAACCATTTGAATTTAGCTAAACCTATGATATTTTTTATACTGAGGAAGTAAGAGCATCTCGAGAGTATCGAATATTTTTTTCCTAAAATGACGGTATTATCTAACTTGGCAAAAATTATTAGGAGAAATAAACAAATTCATATCCAACGGTTCTCAATAATTCACTTCTAAAATATAGAAGATAATTTTACATTAGAACTCTTATACAAATTCTAAATTATACTAACTAATTTTATATTTCACGCTCTTTAACTTTTAGAATGACCAATGTATATCTTGCGGCTAATGGTGGAGCCAGAAATTATACATAGATATCAGACTACAAAAATTTAACTTGTAAAGTCAAACATAGCTCAACTAGTCAGGTTTATCGTGGTGACTGTCTAGTCTACTTCATCGACTTGACACGGGTACTCGTATTTTTTTTATATGTATTCTATGGTTTAAGTTGCTGTTTTCTCAGTGTTAGGTGGCATGCTCGTTGATTGCAAGGATCTATAAGTTCATAAATCTCAAGGTCTAGTGGGCCAGTCTTGAGATGTGCTTATAGAGTTAATTTTATTATCTAGTGTCTTTTAGATATACTCATATGAGTTATTTTAATTTAATATATAATCATGTTTTGTATGATTTTATAATCTATATATGATAAGAATTTTGTTATATTCACTCAATATAAATAAAAATTATGAAGACATCCTAGTAATTTTTTTTGTGTCATATGTTAGCCCCACTTGACTCCGCTAGTGCCTATGGAAAACAATATACACGCGAGAGTCCGCACATCACTACTCGCAAAAGATTTTTTTCAAGTGCCAAAAAATTAGAAGTTGTTAGGGATGTTTTTTTTATTTATTGTTCATAAAAATCAAAGATTGAGAAAGATTATTAGGTGCTCTTCGAGATGCTCTGAGTTCGCATTCTCGAATAATCAACAACGAAGGAAGCGCCCAACTTCATAGGTTGCAGTATTGCTAGTACGAGTGTGTAACTTTTATGTAATATCAAAGTTTGAATTTGTTTGCTAGGATGCCCAGCGACGGAGCCAGCGGTAGGGCTGGCCGGGCCCAAGCCCCCCCCCCCCCCCCCCCTACTGCTGCATCCATGGAGCATCCCATAAAATTTCACAAATTTCTGAACGGAAGGTGGGGCTGAGAAGCTGATCTGGAGTTTGAAGATGGCTGGAGGTCGGGCTGACATGCCGATTTATATGAATATTTGTAGTGTTTAGCTAAACTTAAACACATGTTCATCTAGGGCTATGTTACATCAGCCCCTCCTAAGATTTTTCCTGGCTTCGTCCGTGAGGATGCCTATAGCTGTATGACTTTGGAGTAGATTTGTTAGAAGCCTGTGTATATAGTTAAACTCTTCTTCTTAATGAATGTTACTTATTCAAAAAACAAGCCTGTGATTAAACCCGCACACGTGATGATGTCGCTACAATTTGGATCTACGGAGTACTCATCTTTTCTCTTCTATGGTGTCAGTTTCTGCACGCAGATCAACATAAAGATCCTCTAAAATAGTACAAAGGCGAGGGGAGACAGACCGTTTTGAGTATAAATAATTGAACCACTGACCTGTAGAGCATTTTTCCTTGTCAGTTTCCCCAGTTTCCACCTCCTGAGACTCCTGAGGTCGAGGAGCGCGAGCGCGAGCACCATGGCCACGTCTCGCGGCGGCAAACAGCGGCGGCCGCTACTCCACTCTCCCACGCCCACAGCTGCCAACTGTGGAGGCGCAGCCGGGAGGCGCAGGTTCCTCTCGTTCCTCGTCGTCACGGCAGCTCTTGTCGTGTCCTACCACCTCCTCGTGCCAACCAATCCGTCACATTACCACGCGCTATTCCTCTCCCTCGGCTCCAACACCACCGCGGCCGCCCACCTCCGCGCGCTCACCCTCCGCCCCCACGTCGCTGGCACCGAGGCCAACGCGGCCGCCGCCCGCTACGTGCTCCACGCGTTCTCCTCCCTCTCCTTCCCAGCACATATCACACCTTACTCGGTGCTCCTCTCCTACCCCGCCCACCGCTCCCTCTCCCTCGCCGCGGCGTCTGGCCTTGCCGCCAGGCCGTTCTCCTTGGTGCAAGAGACCTACAAAGGCGACCCGTACGCCAAGGCCGCGGCGGAGGTCATCCCGACTTACTTCGCCTACTCGGGATCGGGCTCCGTCACCGCCGAAGTCGTCTACGCCAACTACGGCCACAACGAGGATTATGCCTACCTCGCCTCCCGCGGGGTCGACGTCGCGGGCAAGGTCGCGCTCGTGCGGTACGGTGACATCCACTGCGAGGACATGGTGCGGAACGCGCGCGCCGCGGGCGCCGCCGCCGCTATCGTGTACACCGATGCCAAGGACTTCGGCGGGAGCGCGGCGAAGGGGGAGAAGCGCAAGTGGTTCCCCGACACGCGGTGGCTGCCGCCGACTGGCGTGCAGGTCGGGACCCTGTATTACGGGAACGGCGACCCGACCACGCCGCTGTGGCCATCGTGCGCGGCTGGGGACGACTGTGAGCGGCTAAGCATGGAGGAGCTGGACGGCAGCGAGGCGATGCCGGGCATCCCGGCGCTGCCGGTGTCGGCCAGGGACGGGGAGACAATCCTCAAGGCGATGGGCGGCGACGTGGCGCCGCCGAAGTGGCAAGGCGGCGACGGCGCGCCAGTGTACCGGCTCGGCCCCGGCCCGGCCGTGTTGAATCTCACCTACATTGTGAGTGCCTCAGTGGCCAGGAATCATTATCTGTCGGTACTCTGGTATTATTGTCTGAATTCAAGGGCGAATTTATTGATTATTGACTTACGATTTGCAGGGAAACGAGACTTTAGCAACCATCGAAAATGTGTTTGCGGTGATAGAAGGGAAAGAGGAGCCTGACAGGTAACTTGTGTCTCTAAACTGTATAGATTTTCCCAAAATACAAGGCACCGAATAAGCCGGCTGATTTCGGCTAGACTAACAAGCACGTATTTACAGATATGTGATCATAGGCAACCATCGTGATGCTTGGACATTTGGAGCAGTTGATCCCAACAGCGGAACGGCAGCCATGCTTGAGGTAAACTACTGAATAATATATATATATATATATATATAGTAGCGTGTAAATCATACGAGGCCATTTTGATGGCATATTCGATGATTTCGAGAAATTCTACTTCAAAAAACAAATTCTGAAGGCATCCGGTTTGCTCCCACTGTATAGATTGCAGAGAGGCTGTCAAAGCTACAAGCGAAAGGGTGGAGGCCTAGAAGAACAATAATCCTGTGCAGTTGGGACGCAGAAGAGTTTGCCCTGGTACCTCCTTACTCACTGGTTCACGTATCCTTCTCTGCAAGTCACATGCTCAGATGAACACCGTCTCAGATAGGGTCTACTGAATGGGCCGAGGAGAACATGGACACTCTAGCTTCGAGAGCTATAGCTTACCTGAACGTGGACATATCAGTGTTTGGTCCTGGGGGTCTTAAACCCCGTGCAACCCCTCAACTTGATGAATTGATCAAAGAAGCGAGTAAAATGGTATTCAAGCTCTACCCTGTTTCTATATCACGGTTTATGGAGACTCCCCTTTTACCTTCTCGTCATTTCTTTATTCTAGGTACCAGATCCCGATGAACCATCTCAAACCTTGTATGACACCATGATGCGCTATCATCCACCGGTATGTATGTTCAGTAGTGTTAAAGATGTTCTATAGCTCTGATCTGGTCCAAACGAGTGATGAAAAAGAGTGAAGTCCCAGTGGATAAGAACGACTGTTGTCAGGTACTGAAGTGAATTTTTTTCCCCAGATCACTAGAGTGGCTGGTGCTGGAACAGATTTTGCAGCATTTGTCCAGCATATAGGGGTCCCGTCACTCGACATGTCTTATGGAATGAGTAAGTGAAACTGATTTGAAGCATTAAAATCGACACCTCTCTGTTTGATCGCTTCAGTGCCGTGACAAATGAATTCACAAGTTTTTTATAAAAAAAATTGCGATGAATTCACAAGATTGGGAACCATGTTGGAAAATGGATTTGCATTACCATAGCCACTAGGAGTATTACTTATCTAGCATTTGATGTAACACAATTTTCAGTTGAAGAATACCCTGTTTACCACTCGCTGTATGATGATTATGTTTGGGTGGAGAGGTTTGGAGACCCCTTGTTCCACAGGCATGTTGCAGGTATTTGAACCATCTATTTTTAAAGAAAGCTTTCAAGTTTATCCCAAGTACATTCAAATCAGTTTTCCTTGCATAATTATCCAGTGGCCAGTGTTTGGGGTTTGATTGCACTGAAACTTGCTGATGACGAGATCATACCCTTTAATTACGTCTCTTATGCGTCCGAACTGGAGGTACCACTTATTCACATTTGATGTACACAATTCGCTTCTTGTTTATTGCTATACTTGTGTTTATGAATCTTGAGACATGAAAGAGTTGTGTTATCTTGTTGACTGCAGGAGTGCACAAAAGATATCATAGATAAATGTGAAGGATTTCCTGTCAGTTTCTCTCCTTTGCAGAAGTCCATCAAGCAGCTCGAGAGTTCGGCCACCAAAATTTACAAAGAGAAGAAGGTAAGACATGACGTGTCTGACACTCAGACGTGTAACTTGCAAATTAAAACTTTTAACACATCATTTCTGGTATGTAGTTGTTGCAAGCAGAAAACTGGAGCATAAAGACAAGGCAGTACACATTGAAAGTCAGGGAGATCAACGACCGGTTGATGATGGCCGAACGAGCGTTCACCAACCGAGAAGGACTCGCTGGGAGACCATGGTACAAGCATATGGTGAGTAGAGATCTAGAAATTGCGTTTTGACGTGCGTTTTTGAACAGTGAAGCTGACAGAGTGACAAAACATTTCACTTCTTTTGCCCTTCTGCAGATATATGCATCATCGGATCAAGACGACTGGGGGACCAAAGCCTTCCCTGGTATCGTCTCGGCCATGGACAAGGCTAAGAAGTCCAACACAACTGAGACATGGCGATTGCTGCAGCATGAGATTTACAGGGTTGCAAGGGCTGTGTCCAAGGCTTCTGCAGTCCTGGATGGTAAACTAACATGATATGAAATGCAGATTCCATTCTATTTCCATACAGATCAAAGTACCTCATGGATTCAGGTTTTATTTCATTTCTTGAAAGTTGAAGTGCGTGGAATAGCTGTCAGATATCATTTGGGTAACTGTAAATAATGAAGAAACATGTTCAATTTAGCGTCCTACTTACTGAATAAGAATAGTGAATCATCTCTCGGTGATTCCCTGGAGAGCACTGCCAATCAACATTTCCTATGAATTTGTATGATTGTCCTTGCCTTCGCTATCTCAGCGACTGCTGCAAATTGAGCGTTAAGCATCTGTGTATAAATATCTCTTCTATCAGGGTGTGAGCTCAGACTGATTGGCTTGGTGCTGGACTGGTATATACCGTGTCAGCAGCATGGGACCTATAAGAATACCTTCCGAAGTTTTGGTATCTCACGGCTGAGGGCCTGATTTGAACGCAGAAATTTCAGTGTAGGAACTTTACACACAAATAGTGTAGGAATTTTACAGTAATCAGTTTAATTTTATAGAAAAAACGCAGGAACAGAAATTTGTTTCCGTGTTTGAAACAGGCCCTAAAATGGCAGGAACAGTAATGCAGCCATGCAGGAGCAGGACAGGTTGATGGAGGGTCGCTATCTGTTAGATTTTATTTTTTTTAGATTCACTATCTGTTAGAATTCTTTTAGATTCACTATCTGTTAGAATTCATGAAGAGGTAGGTTGCACGCAAAAGATTCCATGAAGGCAACATGTGCAAGTCGACCCAATAATATTGTATCGAATCAGTCCTGTGCATTTTCACTGTGTCTCTGGCGGCTGGATAAACAAGGGCACAAAATACTAGTAAAGCAACATCTGGCTGGCAGTTAGTTTGCCGATCAGTGCTTTGTTTCCGTTTCCTTTTATAAGGACTAGAACATCAAGCGCCCTTCGGGCGCCCTGCAATGACCTGAAGAGCACAATCTATGATCCATACATCTTAGACTCAGATTCATAATTATAATCAAATGATAAGATTATGATCTAAGCACAAACAATGGTATATATATCACATCACCATGGCATTAGTATCTAACATCAAGCGTATCATATCAACATAGTACAAATTATTAAACTACCTCATCTTCCATATTTCGCCTTTGTGGTTTCGTTCAGTCATACATTACATAGCCATTCATTACAGTTTACAATCAGAAATCGTGATTATCAAATGCCTTAGCCAATAGCTTAGAATGCCTATCCAAATGTCTCGTGGTAGTGGTACAGCTCGTAGGAACCCGTAGACACAAAAAGCCCTGTAAATGGGAAAAAATGGGAATCAGGGAAACACTCTTACCAAACATGATAAAGAGTATGGTACAAACCCAGATAGAAACCACACGATTCCCATTCATCTAAATCATGTTAATCTTAGGTAGATTCGGCTCAAAGTGCACACTGAAAAATTGATGCATGATATACCCAAGTATTACATTTTAAGATTAGAAATCGTAATGACTAAACGTTGGAGTTTATAATTACCAAACACTTTAACGGTAGATTGGTGTAGTGATCAAATTTGCAATGAAAAAGACAAGTTTCCTATAATAGAAGCAGCAAATTAAACGGTCTGTGCCCAGCAGGCCTTCCAAAATTATTAGTCGATTATTAGGGTGGCAAAAAAATTACGCCAGATGTCAAACACTATGCAAAAGCCGCTCATATACAAACAACCAGCAAGCAGCTCAACCAAGAGTATTTATTAGTTTACAAACTCTAGCTCTCAATTTAATGTTTAGTGGTTCCCAAGCAAATGATATGTTCAGGAATTTTTTTTTTTTGTTAAACTATCATCTGCTTACTGATTATACAAGATGTTACATGAGATATTTAACTAAGCTTGTAGTCTTTTCATTTTAGAGGAAACTTTTTTGTTACGATATTATCCTTTTTCTTAATAGCAGAGCTAAAGAACTCTGAACTTAAGTCAACAATACTTAGCTAGTAATCTGAGAACTTGTTTCAGTACTTGAGCTGCCGAAGTTTTAAGCAAAAACTCTATAACAGCATGTACCAAGCTACCTGCCCTGTTTTAGATTTCAGAAACTCAAGACCCAGCAAGTATCAGTAACAAATAAAAATGTCAAATTAATGCCTCACAGTACTATGGGAAAGTAGCATTAAGCTCAATATGGTAGGCGTAAACTTATTGACAAGCAAATTGTAAGTCTCAGCTAAGCTTTCACAAGTAGTCATCAGCTTCTATCAGCATAGCCTAAAGCTGACATAGTACAGCTTAATGTTACCCCCAGTCCATTTACTGAATGGACAGCTATGAATAGAATATCAACTTCAAAGAGATAATAGGAGTTTATTTTGGTCATGGTATTAAGAAATCATATCTTAGAACGGCTCCTTACCCAACTCAAACAACTTGTCTTTTATTAGAAACTTATGATTTATTTTTTTGTGTAGCAACTCAGCAGAAACCAAAACCAAAGCAAAACCTGAGACCTGGCATAAAAAGGTTTGACGGAAAAAAGAGCAGCAAGAAATTTGAAACCCACATCTCCAAGGATTATAAACATTTGTTGACTTATGGTACCGAACAATAGAACATGGAATCCAAAATAAATAAACTCGATGAAACTGAAATAGGTCGACACAGTTCTCTGAATTAATTGCAAAACTGCATTGCTAGCTGATTGGTGCACTCGTGCATCCAGTGATATTAGCATGACATATGCAACACAATCACATAACTATTAGCATTTAGAAAAGCAGTGAAACACATCAAGCATAAAGGGCTAGTGTCTAAGATCGAAATTTTGTTTTCAAGATGAGAAAAATAAGACAATATGCTGCTACCTAACCTAAGGCTATGAGATGCCTAAAAGTGACTCCATTACCGCTCATGTTGCTGACGGAACATATAAGCAGACTGAAAGAAAAAAGAGGGAGATGGGATTTCATTACCTGCTCACTGGAGAGCTGCAATGACCGCTGATGGTGGGTCAGCCGGGTCGGCATCCTGCATCCAGCGCTCGACACTTCCAGCCTTCCAGGGGTATTACGCAACCCTTGCAGGATGATTTAGGGACCAACAGCAGATGCATGCGGCACGTTTCAGTCCACCGGACATTGCAGGCTACACCACTTAAAACCGGGTATAGTGTTAAGCATGCATAATGCAGCCTAGTGTCAATCAGGCACCCAAGGCTGCAACACTTAGTAAGGGCATCAGGCACAAGATGATACTAAGTGACCTGGAAATCATTAAATTATTGTATGGTGTTTTAAATGCATTGGCTTCTTCGTTCGATCACATCTGGACTAAATGTTTCCCACATAATTTTCTATGCCATAATCAAAATTATAGTAAAAACATTGTAAAAAAAGGACAGCCTCACTTCATTAAATTTGCAAGAACCACCATATAGTCAAATAAAACAGATAACACCAAACAGTGAATCATTGTAGTTGAAAATAATGCTAAGATGAAAAGGACCACATAAAAACAACATATACCACTTCCTGTTGATTAGGATGGTCACCGAGGAAACTTGTAAACTAATCTGAAATTAAATCCAATAAACAAACAAATATCAGAAATACGCTAAAAGGTTATTAACTGTAATTTGTTCACATGGGAATTAGGGAATTGATAATTTTGAGAGGAAGAGAGATTGTCCCTGACCCAATGGAGATCAGAGGTTGAGGCAAATAATCAGCTTTGTAAATGGGTAATCACCAATCCTGAAACAATTCCAATGAGATCAATCTGTAATTAAGTGAAACAATAAAATTTCCCATCATATACATTCTAACTACCGGAATTTTAGGGGAAAACTCTGCAGCAGATCGTCCCTTGTACTAAATGAATGAAGAAACTAACATCTAAGCACATCACGTGATGATCTTCTATAAAATTTCCGGTCTGTACTACTGTGCTGTGATTTGGAGATGGAAAAGGAAGGGACTACAGAAGAATCAGCGAGTTACCTCTGAGATCCGGTGGGATCCTCCTGCGCCGCCTGGATCTGAGACAAATCCTTGTCCGTTCGTGCGTGTTGCTGGATCTCGCGTGGCTCCAGTCGCTCCCACGAACCGCAGAAGCCCCACAGCTTCTCCTGCTCGAGCGACGGTGCTCGTGCAGGTATGGAGGCAGCGGGGAAAGGAGAGGACAGGGTGGGCTATCGCTTCCTCCGCTGTCGACCATGGCCGTTGGAGAGACCGAGGAGGTCTGCCTGATTTGTGCACCACGGATCGCGCGCCGCTCCAATCATCACCCCCTCCCCCTCGTCGCAGAAGAGAGAAAGAAGGGACCGCATGGTCCAGCGGCGGCGGCGGCGGCGGCGGCGGCGGCGAGCAGAGAGCTGAGGCGTGTCGCCGACACTGTGGGGCGGCGGCGGTAGGGAGAGAAAGAGGAGGGAGGGAGGGAGGGAGAGATGCTCTCATTGCGCCAGGGTTGGGGACTTGGGGTGCGCCACTGCGCGGGGGGTTGTCTGCAAATTTTGAAGGGTACTTCAGCAAAACGGGTAGGCTACCGAATTTTTCCATCGTCGGGTCGAAATAAATTTACCCTGAGGGTCCTTTTTGTAAAATATCAAAACGTGAATACTATTTATGGAGGATAGAGTGGATAGCGGGTTGATTTCCTAAAAGTTGAAGGGTCTTTTTGTAAAAGCTACGAAGACGCGTGTCGATATCCCGAGGAGCCATCAATGCTCCGATTCCTCTCGTGCCAGCGGAACCGAGTGGGTTTTAATTTAATAACCCCGATGGTGCCTTTTACCTTGACTTCTTTTCATCCTCTCCCTTTCTTTCTTCATTCTGATTCATGCCATCTCATCTTCATGGTCTTCATGTAGCTCAAGTCTTGTATTGGGGACTATACTTGACCTTTCATCTTACACCAAAACATTAGTCTACAGATGTTATCGTTAATTACCAAAACCCAAACTTTTAGCTGGCCATATCATTTATTAATCCTAGCGTCTAATTGGCGAGTGCATTTACCACATTAATAATGTTTGGACCGTTTATGCATGCTGAGTAATTTCACTATTTAAGTAATTTACAAGTAGTTGGACCAATTTGCATCCACATGCAAATTGTTGTATAGTAAATTCACATAAGCTACTCTTTATGTGGTTTTAAATAGCCGAGTATGACATTACTATAGCTTTTTTAAGGCCTACCACTATGAGAGTGCTACTTGTTCCACACTTCCACTACCGTGTTGTACTCCCTCCATATCTATATTAGTTGACATTTAGGACAACGATATGATCTCCAAAGCGTAACTTTGACTTCTTACATTTTAAAAAATATTTATTAAAATATAATATATGTATACTATTATGGAAGTATTTTTCAAGACAAATCTATTGATATGATTTTTATTTTCCCAAACTTAATAACTTAAAAGTTATCCATGATACCAATATTTGACTCAAATCTTTTCTAAAACAACAACTAATATAGGTATGGACTATGGAGGGAGTAGCTATGAACACTTTACCTTCAGTAAACACCATCATTTGGCGTAGCCAATGGCTCATTGTCCCATTCTCATATCATCATAAGAGAAGCGAATATTCTCCTAAAGACATGTCATTTGAGAGCCCGTGACATAAATTTGATTTTTTGCGTGTAAGAATCTTTCTTAGCTTTATGCTTATGCAATGACTAATTAAATAGTCTTACTTTTTTTATAAAACCCCTAAATGAAATAGTTTTTGTTATAGCTTTTAGAGGAAGTCATTTCTACATGATTTAGTCTGGGATTTAAAACATTGACTAAATGAGGTTCTGCGATGATATTGGAAAGTGATTATCTTTAAATGCTATAGAATTGATTTTCTTTTGGAAAAGAAATTGCACAATAAGGTAATTCTCAATATTCCAAGACTTTCACATCATGTAAAATGAAATAAAAATGAATAAAACAAATATCTTCAATGCATAGTTTCATTCAATAGTTCCATGGATATTTGATTATAAAGTAAATTACGTGGCCGGTCCCTAAACCATCGGTGAGTTTTCATCCGGGTACCCAAACTATAAGAATAATCATTGAGGTCCCTAAACTATCACTTAGGTTTCATTCCGGTCCTTAAACTTTCAAAACGATCATTTGAGTCCCTAAACTATTGTTTAGGTTTCATCCCTGTCCCCAGCTATCGTGACAGCGGTAACAACTGCTTTGTTTTATTTATTTATTTGGGTTGAATCTTTGAAAAATCATAATAAATCATAGAAAAAATATAGAATAAAAAAAACCAATTTTGTTGGAATTCACATGAGTAGATCTACGTAGTGAACAAATAACATGGTATGCTGTAGTACAAAGTTTTTGCTATGAAGGTTTTGTCTTTTTCGTTTTAATTTATGTGGGCTGCATTTTTTAAAAAATCATAGTAAATCATAGAAAAATCATAAAATAGAAAATTCAATTTTTTTTTACTTCACATGAGTAGATTTATGCAATGAACTAATAATATGGTATGCTTTAGTCCAACAAAATAATTATAGAAGTTGTAGCTATGAATTATTTTAATTAATTACATAAAGCATAGATCTAAAGCTAAAACAAAAGTTTTGTACTAAAACATACTATATTATATGTTCACTGTGTAGATATACTCATGTGTAGTCAAACAAAATTAGGTTTTTCATTTTATGATTTTTTATGATTTACTATGATTTTTCAAAGATTCAACTCAAATAAATTAAAAAGAAAAACACAAAACCTTCATAGAAATCTTTGTACTAAAGCATACCATATTATTTGTTCACTAGGTAGATCTACTCATGTGGATTCCAACAAAATTAGATTTTGTCTTCTATGTTTTTTCTATGATTTATTATATTTTTTCAAAAATTCAACCCAAATAAGTAAATAAAAACAAAGCAATTGTTACCGCCGTCACGGTAACTGAGATCGGGATGAAACCTAAATAATAGTTTAGGGACCCAAATTACCATTTTGAAAGTTTGGGGATCGAGATAAAACCTACGCAATAGTTTAGGGACCTAAATTATCATTTTATATAGTTTGAGGACCGAGATAAAAATTCACCGATAGTTCAGGGACCGGCCATGTACTTTCTTGGTTTTATAACTCACACTAGCAAATGCCCCTTGCGTTGCTACAAGAGCCTCAAAATTATCAACGTGATAAGAATATTAAAAAAAATGATTCATAGCTTATGTATTGCAAAGGGAGCTAAAAGAAAATCCTTTGCTAGTACTAGAGTTCAGGCATTTTTTTTCAATACAATGCAAATTCAGCATACTTTATGACGATCGACAAGTGCACACGTTTTTCCTCCATTAAGAGTCAATTTTATAGTTAAGAACTGATCCCAGATCCATTTTTTGGGTGCTGTAAGAAATTGTTACCACACCAACACATAGTCTTTTTTTTTTCGACGAACACCAACACATAGTCAGCGGACCCGTTTACACGTGCGGGAGGCGTCGGGTGGAGTAGGTGGGCCCCACTTGTCAAGCCACGCGGATCGCAGACTGAGGCTGGCAGCGGAGCTAGGAGCGAGCAAGTGCCGCGGACAATTCCAGTTTCGTTTTTTTTACCATACTGAGCATGTTTGTAATTGCCCCATAAACTCTCCTACACAAACTTCACTATAGAGTAGCTCCATAAAAATGTAGAGTTTGTGAAGTAATTTTTATGTGCTCTTATAATTTCACACTTTTTCCTCAAATTACGTGCGTAGATCTTAAACTGTTTGGCTAAAAAATCTGAAGCAAAGCTGAAAAACATGGAGTAGAGTAGTCTCAAATGCCCCCTAAACTACGAGATGTTTGACTTTTTTATCTCAAATTTGAACACTCTCTTTATTTAAAAAATTTGTAAAAACATATTTAAATTTAAGTCAAATCTTGTTTAATTTCCTTCAAAATTCTAAAATTTACAAGATTTTTTTGTCACATCGAATCTTTAGACGCATGAATATAGCATTAAATATAGGTAAAAAATAACTAATTGAACAATTTACCTGTAATTTGCAAGACGAATCTTTTGAGTCAGTTATTCCATGGTTAGACAATAATTGCCGAATACAAATGAAAGTGCTACAATATTTTTTTTTCTAAAATCTTTTTGCATCTAAACAAGGTCTCATTCTAAAAGAACTTTTATTAACAAAACATACCACGACAAAAGAAGTAATATTATGTACAAACTTTTTAATCAGACTAGTGATCAAACTTAGGGTAAAAAAAATCAAATACTCTCTCCGTTTCAAATTGTTGTTCGTTTGAATTTTTTAACCCTAAGTTTAATCATTTGTCTTATTCAAATTTTTATGTAAAATATCACTTTTTTTAGTGTGGCTTGTTTATATAATAAATGATCTATATAAATAGCTTAAATTTGACTATGTTTGTATAAATATTTTGAATAAGACAAACGGTCAAATTTGAGGTCAAAAGAAAATCAAACGAAACTGAGGGAGTATCTTATAATTTGGTACAAAGGAAGTACTAGATGGATAGAGTTGATAATCGTGCTAACTGAGTTTCATCCAAATAAACTCACATTTTCTCTTTTTCTTAAAAATGACTGGCCTAACATGTCGCGGGACCTAAATCGCCTTTTAAACAGGGTCAACGGCGCAGCCAGACTGAAACAGATGTAGTGGTAGCACCACGTACCAGTACCACTAGCTACCTGCTTCACAGCAAATCACAAGCGTCACGTCAGTGTAACGGCAACCGGGAACCGAGCACTGCTCACAATGTGTAACCGTGGAGCACGAACGCGGACGGATCCTCTGCACGGCGATCTCCTTTTCAAAAGGAGAAGAAGGTACCACGATTTGCAGTATTCTCCAGCGTTGGCTTCACAACAACAGTCCAGAACTCCAGATCGAGTAATGAGAATTCCTGTCCGTCGTGCGCGGAGTGGACAGCACGTCAGCACCCGCCGCTTTAAACCCCGCTACCCGCCGCCCAGCCGCCACAGCAGAGCACACCACCTACCAGCCCCGGTGCCATGTCCCGCCCCGACGCGGCCTCGCTCCTCGCCCCCTCGACGCCGCTGGCCAAGCCCCACCCGCGTCGCCGCCGCCTCTGCTTCCTCTCCTCGCTCGCCGTCCTCGGCGCCTCTCTCGCGTTGCTCCTCTTCTTCGCGCTCCACGCCGCGCCCAACCCGGTCCCGAACTACGCCGAGCTCTTCCTCTCCCTCGGATCCAACGGCACCGCCGCCTCGCACCTCCGAGCGCTCACTCTCCACCCGCACGTCGCGGGGACCAAGGCCAACGCTCTCACCGCCCGCTACGTGCTCGACGCGCTCTCCGCGCTCTCCTTCCCCGCCCACATCACGCCTTACTCCGTCCTCCTCTCCTACCCCGTCCACCGATCCCTCTCCCTTTCGGCGCCAGGCCGTGGCGTCGTCGCCTCCTTCTCCCTAAAGCAGGAGACCTACCCCAACGACCCCTACGCAGCCGCCGCGGCGGAGACCATCCCGACGTTCTACGCCTACGCGGCCTCCGGGTCGGTCTCCGCGGAGGCCGTGTACGCCAACTACGGCCGCGAGGAGGACTTCGCCTACCTCGCCTCCCGCGGCGTGGACGTCGCGGGCAAGGTCGCGCTCGCGCGGTACGGGAGGATCCACTGCGAGGACATCGCGCACAACGCGCGCGCCGCCGGCGCCGCGGCCGCCGTGGTGTACACTGACCCGCTGGAGTATGGCGGCGCACCCGGTGAGCGGTGGTTCCCCGACTCGCGCTGGCTGCCGCCCAGCGGCGTGCAGGTCGGGAGCTTGTTCCGGGGCGTGGGCGACCCTACGACGCCGATGTGGGCGTCGTCCGAGGGCTGCGAGCGCGTCAGCGTGGAGGAGGCAATGAACACCGATGACATGCCGCTCATCCCGGCTCTGCCGGTGTCGGCTCAGGACGCGATGGAGATACACAGAGCCATGGGCGGGGCCGTGGCGCCGGCGGACTGGCAGGGCCGAGAGGGCGGCCCCGTGTACCGCCTCGGCCCCGGGCCGGCAGTTTTGAACCTAACGTATCTTGTATGTACAGTTCGATTCGAGGCACCTTCGTCTTTTCGGTTCATTGGCTTGGGCCTTGACGCTATTGTTTTGGATTTTGCAGGGGAATGATACAATGGCAACGATTGAGAATGTCTTCGGAATTATCGAAGGCGTCGAAGAGCCCGACAGGTAACTGATTCCTTTTTTTTATCTCATTTTTTGGTAATAACAAATTCTTGGTGGAATGTGACGTTGCATCTTTCTGTTTTGTCACGAAAGCTTCAGTCATTTGAAGTTCACGTGGAGTACCACTAGGAAGTTGCAAACCTGTAAAGTTCACGCAGCCCACTTTGGGCAGTTGAGAGCACTACGTTTGTAGTGTTGTTGTTGATCATATATACTCCCTCCGTTTCAATTTATAATTCGTTTGACTTTTTTGACCCTAACTTTGACCACTCGTCTTATTCAAAAAATTTATGCAAACATAGTCAAATTTAAGTCATTCATGTAGACTATTTATTAAATAAGTAAGTCACACCAAAAGAAATGGTATTTTGCACAAAAATTGAATAAGACGAGTGGTCAAACTTAAGGTTGAAAATGTCAAACGAACTATAATTTGGAACGGATTAAGTAGATTATAGAAGGTTAAATACATGAGTGGTCTCTAAACTTATCATTTAGTTCTACAAATTTTGAAAATATATTTGTGACTATATAAAAGTGATGCAACACATGTTCTAAACTTGTAAAATGGTACACGGTAAGTCTATTTGTGGACCATAGCGACCACGACGGTGCATAACTTAACAAATTTAGAGGCAAAGAAATGTATTTTAAAATTGATGGACCTATAAGTGACATCCATGATAAGTTCATGGACAGTTCATGTATTTAACTGGTTATACAAAGATAAAAATGGAAGTATCTGAGAAATCTTTTCGCTTGCCAAGAAAAAAGAAATTATAGGGCCCAGTCTCCACAAAATTTTCTTCCTATTAGCTAATGATTTAAGAGAGTTAATAAGGATTTTATTGTAGAAGAAAAAAAATGATGTCTGGTCAAGGTGTGCACGGGCGTGGACGCGTGGTACTACAAAATTCTATAATCATGTATACTCCATAATTTTTTAAACCTGTTAGCATACCCTATAGAGGATAGGGCCCACTTGCAGATCGGAAAGTTCTGCAGGTACATCATTATTTTGGAAAAGACATCTTTGTAATTTAACCACTCCGATTTTTCATATATGTTCAGGTTGGCTTGGGATGGTCATTTGTTGTCCTTCCTTTTAATGTACAGTATCTATGAAGATCTTTCTTTCAAGAGAAAAAAAAATAGCTAAGCACAGTTAAGAACCAGATGCATGAGGTCAAGCTCTTTTGTTCTTCACTGAAGGCTCATTTTAAATGGGTAGCTCTTGTAGTATCTCTCAGCCTCTCATGATTGTATAAGGATTTCCTTGAAAGTAACCCTTTTTTTTTGAACAAAAACAAACAATTAAACTCAGTCCTAGCCTTTATAGCTATAGGTACTCAGAGTTTAAACAGATATTGAAGAAGTGTCATATGCTTATCTCTATATAGGCGTTGGCACAGTATAACCACATTGAATATTATTATTTTTTTCTGCCAAAGATGTGACTGAACTGAAAATTTTTAACATTCTGTGATCCAGATATGTGATTCTTGGTAACCATCGTGATGCTTGGACGTTTGGTGCATCTGATCCCAACAGTGGAACAGCAGCTATGATTGAGGTAGTCGTCAGTTCCAGAACGTTTTCTCTATACTTTAGTACACTTTGTTTTTGTTGACCTACTATGCCAGAATACTGATTACGTTTAGAGCAGGTACTAGCCATGTCCTTGTTTAATACCTAGCGCTAGCTGCCTTGCCTAGGTCTTCGCTTGTTGCTGGGGCTTTAACCCCTCCCCTTGTGTTTTTGAGGAAATCTATGGTCCTGGCTTAAAAACTAGTCATGTCCTCTGAATAGTAAGCTGAGGTGACTGAACCTTAGTTCCATTTCATGTATCTATGCCTGATCTCAATATTGTACTGTATATGATACATGATCTGCTACTTATCTGGTTCATAACATGTTATTTCACTCTTTGTACATCTAGTTAGCTCAAAGGTTCTCAATGCTGCAAAAGCAAGGATGGAGACCTCGAAGAACCATTATCTTCTGTAGTTGGGATGCGGAAGAATATGGACTGGTGTGTTTCTATCTCTGAACCACTCTTGTTGGTCTTTAAAACATCCAGAATTCCAGATTGATCACATTTGCATTTACTCAGACAGGATCTACTGAGTGGGTTGAAGAAAACCGGGAGATGTTATATTCTAGAGCTGTTGCTTATCTGAATATTGACGTTTCAGTCGTTGGTCCAGGATTCCTGCCTTCTACAACTCCCCAACTTGATGAGTTACTTCAGCAAGTAACTAAAGTGGTATGTCCATCCTACGTGAAACTAGTGATAGTAGCATACCCAGGAAGAGGGAAAACATGATACTATAATTAACTTTGTTTGCTTTTGATCCCCATGTTAGTAGTCAACAATATGAATATAGTATTTTTCTTGTTATGATGCCTAAAGTTTAAACTGCTCTTTGTCAATTTGTGAAGGTTCAAGATCCTGATAATTCATCTCAGACTGTGTATGATTCATGGATTAAATCGAGCATTCCTCCCCGGGTGAGTTGTTGCAACTTGCTCATCCAACAGTCTACCCTCTATGTAGTGCTGAGGACCCAAGTTGTCACTATTATATAGTGATTGCATTGTTATCAAGCTACAAGTTCCTTTGAGTTTCAGTTCCATCCCTCGAGAATTATGAGGTTTCAGGAGGGGAAACCACTTCTACTTCCTGACAAATTATATAACGATACTCACTATTCACTGCGTATCTCCTGCATTAAGGTTCTAAGACTGGGTGATGGAGGATCAGACTATTCAGCATTCGTCCAGCATGTTGGTATTCCTTCGATGAATATAATTTTTGGAGAAGGTAATGCCCCTGCTCTTTGCTATTTGTCTGCTCAGCGACTTTCGTATTTTCCAATGAACTTTCCTATGAACTTTTACTTCTGTAGGACCAGGATATCCGGTTTACCACTCCTTATATGATGACTACGTATGGATGGCGAAATTCGGAGATCCTGGGTTCCATAGGCATGTGGCAGGTCTGCTCAATTATACTGTTTTTGTGCAGAATATTAGTTGTGGTGTTATCCGCGCCACTACGACATGGTAACCAAGATTTTTCATCTTCCAGCTGCTAGTATATGGGGAATGATGGCTTTGAGGTTGGCAAATGAAGAGATCTTACCCTTCAATTACATGTCCTATGCAATTGAGCTTGAGGTAAGACGTCTCCAGTGTTCACTAAATTCTGCTTCCGTAGGCCAGTAGAGCCACTCAGACACAGGGGACAGATGAAAATTAACATAGATATCCTTGTTACTATGGAAACATGACGAAGCCCTAAATTTCTTCCGGTGGCAGGGATATACAAAGATTGTAGAGAATGAAGTGAAGGGAACAACTGTCACTTGTTCCCCACTGTACAACTCAATCAGAACTCTCAGAGCGGCAGCTACCAAAGTGAATAGCGAACAAAAGGTACCTTCACTTGAGAATTGCTGCTCGAGTTATGCAAAACTTAAGAGTCTACCATACTGCGTTTTGTGCACTGTGAATCTGTGATGACTAAGGGACATGAGCACTTTCAGGAACTTCAAAAGCAAGTCTTGAGCAAGCAGCTGAACAAGGATTCACTGAAAATCCGACAGCTTAATGACCGGCTTATGCAGACCGAGCGAGCATTCACTAGCAGGGAAGGCATCTTCAAGCAAGAATGGTTTAAGCATCTGGTGAGCAGATACTCATGCGCAAAGCACTCACCTTCCTCTCTGGAAATTGCATAAGGCTTATAGTTATGCTAACAGTAAGTGTTCCCATCCATAGGTGTATGGACCTTCAGATCAGAATGACTGGGATACTGCAGTCTATCCCGGTATAGCCAATGCCATAGCCAGCGCTCGGAGCAGCAACACTTCGGAGTCCTGGAAGTTTGTACAGCATGAGGTCTACAGAGTGGCCAGGGCCGTGACACAAGCATCTGCTATACTGAGTGGCCGTCTGACATGATAGGATTCAAACCGGTTGAGCGTACAACCGAGCAACAATAATCTTAAAAGGGTCGAGCAGTAGCAGCAGCAGTGACGGCAGCAGCAGCAGCAACAACAACAACAACAACAACAAACTAAGTTAACAGCTATAAACAACTAACCATGGTGGCCGAATGGCCTCAACACGTCAAACAACATCATCTCTTCATAGCTCTAACCATTTCTCTCAACAACTTATGTGTACAACCACGGCTACACCATAAGGACCAACCACCCCTAGTCGTTTTTTATGTTGTACTACCGTCGCCCATTTGACAAAACTGTCAACGCGATAAGCCATCTTCACTGCTCACGCCGTTGTTATCGACAGATGCAACGATGCCCACACCGCTCTAGTCATTACCGTGTAGTCAGTAGTTTGCTGCAACGTCCAGTCAGTGCATGTAGCATGCTAGGCAGTCAGGCGCATCAGCCTTTGCCTCAGGCCCATCAGCTCGGCACAGCATGGCAACCAACCACTCCATAGTTTCATTCGCAACAACCTTGGTCTGCTAATTGATTGCTAAGGGTCATTTCTTCGCTTCCTAGGTAAGTCCACCAACTCTTACAACGCCTAATATTCTAGGATTGGGGGAGTAGTTATAATGTCATCACTAGGATAATATTTACACCATATTGACCTAGAATAAGTCATCATCATGGGCGAAGCTAGAGAAAATTTGAGGGGGTGCACTTGCCTTTTGAGTGCATAGACTTATGTCATGGGGGATGTCTATATGGTGAAAATTTGACCAATATAACTGTTTTTAAAAATTTTGGGGGGTGCATAGGCACCCCCTACTAACTATACAGCTTTGCCCCTCAATGCTCGTGTTGTTGTACCAATGATGCCCTATACCGCTATGGCATTGTTGCACCAATGGTGTCCTACCCTAAAGATCATGTCTTGCATTAGCATTGTATGGAGAGTGGAACGACTAAAGACAACTTAGCCCTTGTTTAGATGCTGTCATATTGACCTCAATCCATATGTGTTAGAGTGATTGAGGTGAAATTTAGTTCAAGTTTCACTCCAACCTACCCCTAACACATGTGGATTTATGCAGATCCGGCTACATCCAAACAAGATATTACGTGGATCCTATATATATGGATTAATTGATCCATATACATTGATCTTTTCCCTATGCATTCCTGCCATTCAATACACTTGTGGTGCTCCTCCACGCACCATTTTTTCCACCCAGGACCATTGTCCCCGCCCCCTCTCCAATGTCTGCTACCTGTCTAAAGAATCATGGCCCTATTGGTTTCGGTGATTAACGACAAGTTAAAGATTATTTTGGTAACGTGTGTTTTGCAGAGGCTATGCGTAGCTTAGCCATAGTGATCAACATGAATGGACATAAATGGTTATCACTTAGCCCCCAAGGTGGATATCGTTTCGGATTTCAAAGGCGACATGATGAAGACCCTAGAATGATAGGCTAAGTGCCACAAGGTGATGAAGGACACTTAGAAATAGATAAGGCTTGTATTTGATCTTTGACCGTACTATTAAGAGGGGTCGAGACTAGTAGATTGACTTAGGAGAGCTTCATGACTTAGGTGTGGTGCACACTTGACATCCTTATCTCTAAGCAAGCCTATGGTGACCGTAAGATAGCCTATAACAACTTCCATATTCATCGCGACGAAAACCGAAGTTGAGAGAGCCGTGTTCTGGGCGTCGGACGCTAAGGCCAGAGGCGCCAGACGTTGTCCGGCGCGCCGGATGCTGGGGTGGAACCCTAGCAGCGTCCGGCGGGCCAGCAGAGAGCTCCAGAGACGCCCATTTCGCGACGGACGCGTCTGTCGCATGGGCATCGGACGCTGAGGAGTGTCCGAGAATATTTTCCCAGAAACCCGAGAGCAGCCAGTTGGCGTCGGACGCTGGGGCTCAGCGTCCGTCGCCTGCTGACGTGAACATGATCTAGCCGTTGGGGCTAGCGACGGAGCGTCCGTCGCCAACTTAAAATGCTTGTGTTTCTCAGCCCGAGGGCTGAGTGTGTGGGGGCTATAAATAGCTTACCCCTTTCTCTCCCACCTTGCCTTTGCTCTTTTGAATTGCTGAGTTCTTTGAGAAGGTTGGGAAGAGAGCAAGAGCCCTAGAGAGAGAGTGTGATTTGCAAATCCATCCATCTTTCTCTCCTCAAGTTCATCCAAGAGTTCAAGTGTGCATCCACTCTAGTTGTGAAGCTTGAGTGAGTCAAGTGAAGATCAAGGCTTGTTACTCTTGGTGATCGACATCACCTAGACGGTCCGGTGGTGCTTGTGATGAAGGTGATCGCTGGAGGATTGTCGGCGGCCCTTCTCCATCGACTTGTGATCGGTTCACCGAGCCAGAGTGGCGAAGAACCAGCCCGTAGAGAGCACTCATCCCTTGCGCAGGATTGAGGGGGAGCAATACCTTGCGAGGTGCTCTAACGAGGACTAGGGGGGAGTGTCGACTCCTCGATACCTCGGCAAAACGTCGTCGTGTCAAGAATCTCTTTCCCTAGCTCTTTTATACCGCATTACATTCCACACTTGTTCTTCAATTCATAATAGAATTGTGTAGGGTGTTTTCACTTTCCTTGACTTGCTACCGCTTTCATAGTCTAAGGCACACGAATCGTTAGGCACGGGGTGATTGACACTTAATAGGATTTCATATTTGCTTTAGAAATTTGAAATAAGCCCAATTCACCCCCCCCCTCATGGGCATCTTGATCCTTTCAATTGGTATCAGAGCCTTGTTGCTCTAAATTAGGCTTCACCGCCTAGAGCAAGATGTCCCATGGGGATGGACCGCCACCCATGTTTGATGGGGATGATTTTCCTTATTGGAAAGTGCGGATGGAGGTCTACCTTGAGGCCGTGGATATCGGTGTGCACAAAGCCGCTACCATAGGTGGAACCGTGTTCGCCGAGGATCCCTTCTTTGAGAAGAACAATGCCAAGGCAAAGAACATTCTTTTCCGTGGCATTGGCAAGGATGTGTTCAACCATGTGTGGAATTGCAAAACCACATACGATGTTTGGACAAACATTTGTGCGCTACACGAAGGGACCAATGTGAGCGTGAGGAACGCTACCATTTGGTCATGGCTAAGTTAAACTCCTTTGCTATGCTTGCTAATGAGAATGCAAATGAAATGTACTCACGTCTCAATATTCTTGTAGAGGAGTTGAATGGACTTGGGCTCACCCAAATGCAACCCGCCGATGTGGTTCGCAAGATTCTTTGTGTCTTGCCAATTGATAAGTATGACCACATCGTCACCGTTCTTCACCAAGGGGATCTCTCCGCTTCTACACCAACACAAGTGTTGGGCAAGATCAACGCTCATGAGATGTACATGAAGATCGGTGATGACGGTTCTTCATCCTCCTCCAAGAAGAAAGACAAAGAGAAAGAGGAGAAGAAAGACTTGGCCCTCAAAGATTCCACCAAAGAGAAGTGCAAGATCCAATTGGTGGTTGAGGACTCAAGTGATGAAGATGATGAAGACAACATCGTTCTCATGGTGAAGAAGACCACCAAGATGTTGAAGAGGCTAAACAAGAATGGAGTCAAGTTTGACTCAAAGAAGAAGAAATTCTTCACAAGCTCTTCAAGGAAGCCAATCTCCCAAATAAAATGCTACAATTGTGGCATTCTTGGTCATCTAGCTCATACATGCACCGAAGAGAAGAAAGACAAGTTCAAGAACAAGAAGTTCAAGAACTATAAGAACAAGAAGGGTGCACAAGATGATTCAAGTAAAGATGACAAGAAGGAAGATAAACCTTACAAGAAGAAGAAGAACTTCAACTTTCACAAGAAGAAGGATGGCAAGGCTTATATTGTTGGTGATTGGCTCACCGACATTGAGGACTCAAGTGACTCCTCCGATAGTGAGAGTGAAGATGAGAAGGTAGCCGCATTGGTGATTGGTTCTTCTACTCCACCGCCACCTCCTCCATCACCGGGCTCATCCTCTACACACCTATGCCTCATGGCTAAAGGTGACAAGAAGGTACAAAAAGAGGATGATGGTGATGCTTCCTCTGGTGATGAGAGTGATGATGAAGAAGCACCTCCCTATGATGAACTAATTAAAATTTGCAACAAATACTCGGACATCATAAGGAAGTACAAAGCTAAAAATGACAAACTTGTTGTGATACAAGAAAACTTGCATGCTAAGCTTGATGCCTTGTCTAGTGCTAATGATGTTTTGAAGCTTGAGACTAACACTCTCACATCTAGCACTAGAGAGCTCAAAGCCTCTCTTAAGCAAGCTAATGAGAAACATGATAAGCTTGAGAGGTCAACACAAGAGCTCCAAACAAGGTATAACTTGCTAAAAGATGACTACAACCAAGTGAAAAATGAACATGACACACTTGTGGTAGCTAATGAATTGCTTACACATGATCTTGCTACACATGTTGCTATTAACCCAGTTGTTAAGTGTGATAGTGCTACTTCTTGTGAGGATTTGCTTGATGAAGTTGCTAGTGAGCAAAAAGCTAAGTGCAAGGGCAAGAAGATAGTTGAAGCCAACAAGTATGATGACTATGTGAAGATGAGGGAAGAGAACTCAAAGCTCAAGGAAGAGCTAATCAACCTCAAGGCAAACAAGCCCTTCACTATCAAGTCGACCAAGGAAGATGACAAGGATGACTCTACCTTGATCAACACACTTAGAGAAGAAAATGCAAAGCTCAAGAATGAGAAGATCAAGCTAGCAAGTGGTTTGGAAAAGTTCACCAAGGGCCACAACCTCCAAAGTGAGCTCTTGATGAACACCGTGGTGAAGAATGACAAAATGGGCATTGGGTTCAAGGAGAACCAAGTGATGAAGGCCAAGGTCAAGATTGAAGCAAATAATTACTACAAGAATAAGTACAATGGCTACAATCAAGACAAGCCAAAGCCCAAGCCTAGAAGATGCTTTGTATGTGGACAAGTTGGTCACCTTGAGTTCCAATGCAAGACACCACCTCCCAAGACCTTGCCCAAGCACACAAGGTCATTTGCTCATGATGCACACTTTGTCATCAACAAGGATTCCAAGGGTAGACCTTTAGTGGTGTTTCTTGGTCCACCCATGAAGAACAAGCCTAAAGTGTTGTGGGTTGCTAAAGAGTTGGTTGACAAGGCTATGGGTCCCTGCAATGTGTGGGTTCCCAAACAACAAGCTTAACTCCAAGTTGCGTGTGTGTAGGTGAACTACAAGACCGGTGGTAGCCATTGGGTAATTGATAGTGGTTGCACTCAACATATGACCGGTGACCCCCGGATGTACACCACACTTGATGAGGATTGTACAAATCAAGACAAGATTACATTTGGGGATAATTCAAAGGGAAAAGTTCAAGGGCTTGGCAAAGTGTCAATCTCCAATGATCAATCAATCTCAAATGTCTTGTTAGTGCAATCTTTGAGCTTCAACTTGCTTTCGGTTGGTCAACTTTGTGATCTCGGGTTCCAATGTCTCTTCACTAAAAATGAGGTAGTTGTGACCAAGATTGAAGATTCATCATTGATATTCAAGGGGTTTCGGCACAACAATCTCTATCTATGGATTTCACCTCAAATGAAGCTAGCTTGCAAACATGTCTATTCTCCAAGAGTTCCTTGGGTTGGCTATGGCATAGAAGACTAGCACATGTAGACATGTCAACTTTGAAGAAGCTTGTCAAGAAGGAATTGGTTAGAGGGGTTAAGGATGTGGTGTTTGAGAAGGACAAACTTTGTAGTGCATGTCAAGCCCGGCAAGCAAGTGGCAAACACTCATCCAACCAAAGCTTTCATGTCAACCTCAAGAGTCCTAGAGCTACTCCACATGGATCTATTTGGACCTACCACTTAGGCTAGCCTTGGAGGCAATCTTTTTTGCTTGGTGGTAGTTGATGACTACTCTAGGTACACTTGGGTATTCTTTCTTCAAGACAAGAGAGAGACAACCGAAGTTTTTAAAAAGTTTGCAACTAGAGCCCAAAATGAGTTTGATGTGAAGATCAAGAAGATTAGAAGTGACAATGGGATCGAGTTTGTGAACACCAAGATTGAAGACTATTGTGATGAAGTTAGCATCAAGCATGAAGTGTCCGCCACATATACTCACAACAAAATGGTGTAGTTGAGAGGAAGAACCGGACTCTAATCACTCTTGCTAGATCCATGCTTGATGAGTACAACACCCCTGAGAAGTTTTGGGCCGAAGCAATCAACACCACATGCTATGCGGCCAACCGACTATTTGTCCAAAGGCTTCTCAAGAAGACCCCCTATGAGCTTGTGAATGGGAAGAAACCGGATATTTCATTCTTCTGGGTGTTTGGATGCAAAGTCTACATCTACAAGAAGTGCCAACACTTGGGGAAGTTCCAAAGGCGTTGTGACATTGATTTCCTTGTTGGTTATTCACTTAAATCCAAGGCATATCGTGTATTCAACAAAGCCACCGGCTTAGTTGAAGAAACGTATGACTTGGAGTTTGATGAAACTAATGGCTCCCAAGGAGCACTTGAGAATCTTGATGATGTAGGTGATGAACCCTTGAGGGAGGCTATGAAGAATATGCTTGTTGGTGCTATCAACCCACAAGAGGTGGAAGAAGGAGAAGATGGTGCAAATCAAGAGCCTTCTCCATCCCGCACGCCTCATGTTGAGGAAGACCAAGTGAAGGAAGCACATGAAGATACATTCATCCCTCAAGATCAAGCCGAGGCGGAAACTCAAAATGTTGAAGCACCTCATCCCCCTCCTCAAGAGACTACAAGAAGATCTACACCTATTCTTCAAGCTCATCCACAAGAACTCATAATAGGGAGTCCATCAAGGGGGGTAACAACTCGATATAGACTTGCTTCTTATGTTGAGCATCACTCTTTTGTTTCCTTTGTTGATCCTACTAGTGTGGAGGAAGCACTTGCGGATCCGGATTAGGTGAATGCCATGCATGAAGAGTTGAACAACTTCACCCGGAACGAAGTGTGGACACTAGTGGAGAAACCCAAAGTAGCAAGAATCATTGGCACCAAGTGGGTGTTTCAGAACAAGCAAGATGATCAAGGCGTGGTTGTGAGGAACAAGGCAAGATTGGTGGCAAAGGGGTTCTCTCAAGTTGAAGGCTTGGATTTTGGGGAGACCTTTGCATCGGTTGCAAGATTAGAAGCCATCCGTATCCTTTTGGCATATGCTTCACATCACAAGATGAAACTCTTTCAAATGGATGTGAAGAGCGCTTTCTTAAATGGTTTCATTAATGAACTTGTCTTTGTCTCACAACCTCCCGGGTTTGAAGACCCAAATTGTCCTAATCATGTGTATAGGTTGTCTAAGGCGCTTTATGGATTAAAGCAAGCTCCAAGAGCTTGGTATGAGAGGCTAAGGGACTTCCTACTCAAGAAGGGCTTCAAGATCAGGAAAGTGGATACCACACTATTCACCAAGGTGCTAGATGGAGAGATCTTTGTTTGCCAAGTATATGTCGATGACATTATATTTGGGTCAACAAACCAAGATCATTGCAAGAAATTTGGTGCATTGATGTCCAAGGAGTTCGAGATGTCGATGATTGGCGAGCTAACCTTCTTCCTTGGCTTCCAAGTGAAGCAATTGAGGGAGGGGACCTTCATATCTCAAGAGAAGTACACATGATGTGCTCAAGAAATTCAAGATGGAGGATTGCAAGACAATCAAGACCCCAATGCCTACTAATGGACATCTCGATCTCGATGAGGGAGGTAAACTGATTGACCAAACTCTCTATCGTTCTATGATGGGTAGTTTACTTTACCTCACCGCATCTAGGCCGGATATCATGTTTAGTGTGTGTATGTGTGTTAGGTTTCAAGCAAACCCTAAGAAGTCGCATCTATGTGCGGTCAAAAGAATCCTTAGGTACATAAGGCACACCCCTAGCATTGGCCTTTGGTATCCCAAAGGAGCTCCCTTCCATCTTGTGGGCTATTCCGATTCGGATTATGCTGGGTGTAAGGTTGATAGGAAGAGTACCTCCGGAGGGTGCCATATGCTAGGAAGATCACTTGTTTCTTGGTCCTCTAAGAAGCAAAATAGTGTGGCATTGTCTACCGCCGAGGCGGAATACATTACCGCGGGAGCATGTTGTGCACAAATCTTATACATGACCCAAACACTCCTTGATTACGACGTTAACCTTAAAAGTGTTCCACTCTTGTGTGATAATGAAAGCGCCGTAAAGCTTGCAAACAACCCGGTTCAACACTCTCGCACCAAGCACATAGATATTCGCCATCACTTTCTTAGAGATCATGTTGCCAAGAAGGATATCACACTAGTTGGAGTTAGAAGCGAAGAGCAATTGACGGATATCTTCACAAAACCACTCGATGAAACAACTTTTTGTAGGTTGCGAAGCGAGTTAAATGTGCTTGATCACTCTAACTTCACTAAAAGATGATCTTGTGTGAACCAACCTTGCATTCATGTGTAATATAACATGTTTAAATTAGTAATGCACATAGGCTTGGCTAACGCGGTTGAGATAACCGCCTTCAAAGCGTGTGACAAAGCTTAACCGTGGTTTAAACTTGCAAGCAACCTAGATTCAATTTTTGTAATGCATTGCATGTGTATGTGTGTTGTTTGTCGTTTATTTTCGGTTAAGTTTGAGCATCCGCTGTGTTCGTCCACTTAGGGGGAGCATTCCAAGCTCAAGTCACTTCTATACCCCTCTTGTGGCCATATGATGTCTCCTTGCAAGTCTCCATTCGAATATTTTGAGCTAAAACTAAATCTAAGCCTATGACAAACTACTTGCAAATGAGAGTTTGAGAGATGGTTCTCATATCAAGTCCAATCAGGTGTTATTTGGATCTTATTGGGATTGGGACTTGGTTGGGAGAAAAGCGCAAAAATCTGATTTGAAAAACTCTATTTCAAAAGGCGTCGGACACTACCGACGGACGCTCGGCCCTCCATGCCTCAGCGTCCGTCGCGATCGTCCGGAGATTAAAGCCGCTCGCCTAAGGGGCGTCGGATGCTCCCTAGTGTCCATCGCAGAGGCGTTAGACGCGTTTGGCGCGTCCAAGAGCTCTCTGGTCCTCTCTGTTCGAGCGACAGACGCTTCACAACGTTCGTCGCGTTGGCACCGGACACGTCCGTCGCCAACTGGAGCTCTCTGGTCCCTTACTGCATAAGCGTCGGACGCTGTAACCTAGCGTCCGTCGGTCACGACGGAGCGTTCGTCGCGAACTTGCAGAGCACATATGTTCTTGAAAACCGCTCCTCTCCTCGGTCGGTTCCTATTCTATTCCGTACGTTGTTGTTCTGTTTTGCGCCATCGCTTTCACCCGCCGCGTCGCCCCTCGCTCCTCCCAGCGCCGCCGCGCCCTCGCTCTCGCCGCAGCCAGCTTCTCGTCGGAGCACTCCCGTCGCCAGCGTGCGCTGTGCCAGTGCCGCCGGCCCGTGCCTCTCTCTTTCTCCTCTGCTACGTGCGATTCAGCCGAGCAGAGGTGTGGTAGCCGTGTGGATCTTCCCCAAGATCCCCCTAGTTGCTTGCTTCGTCTTCGATTTCTTGTTCAAGGTGATTCCTTTCCTTCGATTCCTTGATCAACTGGCCATCCTATCATACCTAGTTGATACATATTCCACCCAACCCTAAAATTGCTTTTCCCCTATTTAGGTTGCGGGTTGAGTTTGGTAACTGACCGAGGCTCTCCTTCCTATTCCATTTGTCACCGTGTTGTGAGGTATGAATGGCAGTCGCGATCTATCTCTTATCTACTTCATTTTTCCAATTAGATTGACCTCACCTCTAGATATATGCTTAAAGTGTTATATATTCTCTCTATCTATCATGCAGTGGATCTATTGGTAGTTGCAGTTAACTTGGGGCAAAGCCCGCGAGTACGGAACGAGGCAAAGCCTCGAGAGGACAGTCCAGGGCCGTCGTGCTACTCTTTACAATTGCTCGCTCGTGTGGTAGTGATTTGTTGCTTTGGTCAGTGGACAGTGATTGATTAGAGGTAGTGTCAGAGGTTGATTGCTTGACAGTGTCAGTTATTCTTGATTGGCAGTTGATTCTTTGTGATAGTGATGGCACGCACAAAGAACGCCGGTCCCATTCCCGGTGGTGGCAGTGACCCTCCACCTCCACGTCTGAAAGCCTAAGTTTGGTTTTGGTTAATTGATGAAACCTGTGGACTAACCCTATTGGCTAAGTGCTTGATTAAGATAGGGTGATCCACCTTGACACATGAAGCTAAAGGATGACAATGATGCATTGATCAAGGGCTTCATGAAATAAGGGAAAAAAAAAAGAGAAAAAAAAAAATGGGGTCAAGGGAAAAAAATATCATAGGGGCCCTTTTTGGTTTTTGTGATCAAGACACTATAGAGAGTGTGATCAAAAATTTAGGATAGATAGCCAAAACTATCAAGAAGGGGAAAAATCATTTTTGATTACGGTTATCATGTTCCCCTAGGGTTTTCATTGCATGCATAATTAAAATGAACCTAAGTGACACCCAAAATTGTGAAACAAATCCAAGATAAACAAAAAAAAGGCTAACACGGGGAAAACAAGGGATGGATCCAAGGTGTTTCATATGGAAACTTTTGGGGAAAAGAACAAATCGATTGGACAGAGAGAAGTTGTCCG
>CM039137.1:8781475-8823724 GCA_022036555.1 Microstegium vimineum
TGTGAGTTGTCACATGTTTCATGATTTGTTTTCTATGATCTAATGGTTTTTTGAGCTTCCGCGCCATACTCCGTTTTCATTTTTTGAGAATATCATAAAGGTATTGATTCTATTTATATTCTTGAGTACCTGTTTGTGGCTTGGTTTGGATGGAAGTATTGTTCTTCTTATTCACTAACCCTTGCTCAACCCACCCAAGTCACTTGAAACCAAACCCTTTCATTTCTTTTTATCCATACTCGAGGAGTTATTGTCGTCAATCCCCAAAAAAAAGTGGGAGATTGAAAAATTCAGGGGCCCTTTTGGGGTTTCGGTGATTAACGACAAGTTAAAGTTTTATTTTGGCTAACGTGTGTTTTGTAGAGGCTATGCTTTAGCTTGGGCCTAGTGACAACTTGAAGGGATAAAGGGTTTAAACACTTACCCCCCAAGGTGGATATCTTTTCGGATTTAAAAGGCGACATGTTTGAAGACCCTAAAATGATAGGCTAAGTGCCACAAGGTGATAAGGGGGGACTTAGAAATAGATAGGGCTTTTATTTGATCTTTGACCGTACATTAAAAGGGGTTGGATAGTAGCTTGACTTAGGAGGTTTATGACTTAGGTGTGGTGCACACTTGGCCCTCCTTAGCTCTAAGCAAGCCTAAAGGGGACCCTAAGATGTCTTTTGAACAACTTCCATATTCATCACGACGAAAACCGAAGTTGAGAGAGCCGTGTTCTGGGCGTCGGACGCTGTCTGGCGCGCCGGACGCTGGCGTCGGACGCTGGGGTGGAACCCTAGCAGCGTCCGACGAGCCAGCAGAGAGCTCCAGAGACGCCCATTTTGCGACGGACGCGTCTATCGCATGGGCATCGGACGCTGAGGAGCGTCCGGGAATATTTTCCCAGAAACCCGAGAGCAGCCAGTTGGCGCCGGACGCTGGGGCTCAGCGTCCGTCGCCAAGCGACGGAGCGTCCGTCGCCTGCTGACGTGAACAGGATCTAGCCGTTGGGGCTAGTGACGGAGCGTCCGTCGCCAACTTAAAATGTCTGTGTTTCTCAGCCCGAGGGCTGAGTGTGTGGGGGGTATAAATAGCTTACCCATTTCTCTCCCACCTTGTCTTTGCTCTTTTGAGTTGCTGAGTTCTTTGAGAAGGTTGGGAAGAGAACAAGAGCCCTAGAGAGAGTGTGTGATTTACGAATCCATCCATCTTTCTCTCCTTTAGTTCATCCAAGAGTTCAAGTATGCATCCACTCTAGTTGTGAAGCTTGAGTGAGTCAAGTGAAGATCAAGGCTTGTTACTCTTGGTGATCGACATCACCTAGACGGTCCGATGGTGCTTGGGAGAAAGGTGATCGCCGGAGGATTGTCGGCGGCCCTTCTCCATCGACTTGTGATCGGTTCACCGAGCCAGAGTGGCGAAGAACCAGCCCGTAGAGAGCACTCATCCCTTGCGCGGGATTGAGGGGGAGCAATACCTTGCGAGGTGCTCCAACGAGGACTAGGGGGAGTGTCGACTCCTCGATACCTCGGCAAAACGTAGCCGTGTCAAGAATCTCTTTCCCTAGCTCTTTTATATCGCATTACATTCTGCACTTGTTCTTCAATTCATAATAGAATTGTGTAGGGTGTTTTCGCTTTCCTTGACTTGCTACCGCTTTCATAGTCTAAGACACACGAATCGTTAGGCACTGGGTGATTGACACTTAATAGGATTTCATATTTGCTTTAGAAATTTGAAATAAGCTCAATTCATCCTCCCTCTTAGCATCTTCATCCTTTCACTGTCCCTGTCCGATCAAATTGAGAGGAGGAAGCACCCGTTGTCCCTGTCTTCTCCCTGCCCTTATCCATCAAATCGAAAGGAGGAAACACGGTGTTTAGTGTTTCTGCCGTCCTCCCGTGTTGGGTCCACCTGTAAGATTTACTCTGTATATCAAGAGAGGAGATTTTAAGTGGATAGGAAGCTGTCAAGGTAACATGTAGTATTTTACAATGTCTTCGTTTCTTTATAATATAGACAGAATAGATCAGTTCTATAAATAAAGAAGAATTCGAGCGTATGCCTAAATTAGTGAAGTCCCTACTTGATTTGAAATTGGTAAATGGCGTATAGGTTAAGTTATCTGCTCTCAAACAGAGGTACTTTTTAAGACCCCAAGCCTTTCAATGTCGTAACGAATTCGTTGCAGAGCAAAAAAAAAAACAAAAAAAACAAAAAAAAAAACAAAATTTGAATACAGGGTCACGAAAACAAATAAAAAAATCACTGGAATTACTCGGTCTCCCAAGTTCAACTGCTCTAAAGAATAAGAGCTACATCTACCCTGACAGCGTTCTACATAAATCTGTCTAGTTTCCTTCCTACAAATGTTTCCTACTCTTTCTTCCATCCTAAATCCTAGGTATTTTGCATCACAAACTTAAAAATACTGTAAACGAAAGCTGGTCGGGAGATATCTAGATATCCGACGCTGGGATCTCTGTGAACGAAAAGCATGACCCTCTTCCTGAATCTTTGCTCTTCTAAGTTGTGAATAGCAAGGAAGACCCCATGCTAATAAAATTTACGCTTTTGAAAGAGAATCACTTAGCACGCTTCGCCCGGCTCATCCACTTCTTGATAGGAAAAACAGATAGCTTGGGCCTCTCCTCTTTCTGGGGCAACTCTGATGATGTTTCTTTCTCCGCACAATTTTCCTTCTCTGAGTATGGTAGCAGTTCAAAAGCACCACGGGAGAAACCTCTGGCAATCTGAATGTAATGTATTTAAATATGTTAGCTACCTCAGAAACTCCGAGTACAAATATAATGAACCATGCTAAGAACACATACGAGGCACCAGCAGAAGATTGTACCTTCAACAAAATCCACACTTTAAGGGAGCTACTCAGGAGTCCTAGTTTCGTCTTCTTTCCAGACGTCAAATACGTGCACATCTCATGATCCACTTTAAGCAGAAATCTTGGCCATGATTTTGGTTTCTCGGGATCTGATTTTCGTCGTGAGCCAGCCTGGTTCATTGAACAAGATTAACAGAAACAAGAAATTCAGGCACAATTATTAGTAACTAGAATTGGAAGCGAGCGTAGTCCAACTAGTTAGGGTGTGAGGTGCGGTTATGCATCATAATTCCTGTTGCATTAAGTCAGTAGTTTATACTGTTGCTAACACACAAGAAAAATAAAAATGTAATTAGCCTTTAGGACTTACAAGACGTCGACATATTTCACGTTCGATCTTTGAAAAGGATGTGTCAAGAGCTTCCACACGACCAGTACCATGGCAGCATGTACATGGCTCACTGATCATGAAACTAACACTTGGTCGGACCTGCAAACAACAGTAAGCCATTTTAACACTACAATCATAAAATCAACTATCATGGGATGAGCCAACAATAAATCAAAGAGTCCCTAAACTTGTTTAGGGTGCCAGCTAGGCCCTTAAATTATTAATTTTCACATCTGAGTCCTTTAACTTGTTAGTATCACATGCATTTAATGAATGTCACGTAGGGATGAAAACAGGATGGATATTTTCCAATATCTGCCCGTCCCGAAATGGTTAAACCCTACATGGATAGTTCGTATCCGAATTCGAACATTTAATTAATGTCCGTATCGTATCCAAATCCGAATACTCAAACTCGAATTTCTGATATGCACACGAGACAGATATCAATATCTGACGTATCCACCGACATAATCTGTATCTGACATGATATGCTCACTGTATCCGATCCGGTTTCATCCCTAGGGCCACATAACAGTATTTGATGGTGTGACATGGCATTTAAGAAGAAAGAAGTAAGCAGCTTGGGCACGAGAACTAAGTTTTAAAAAGTGCAAACTTGTTCTGGGCCTTAAACTTGGTTGTTCCAAAGCTATCCTTAAACTTGGTTGCCATTTAAGCCTTCTTGACCTCTTCCCTAGAGAGAATCTTGCAGGGTTTAGTTATCCCAACAATGGCCACTATTTCGCTGAGGAAAATTAATGCACATATCGCATGTGATACAAAAAGAAATCAGTGAACATGGCATTGTGTGACTTATGAAGCTGGTGCACATACCCTTTTTCTAGTTATTTCCATCAAACCTAGCTTTGATAGTTCTGAAACACCAACTGTTGATCGATCCTTTTCTACTGCTTTCTTCATTTCTTCATATACTAGCCTTTTGTTTGCTGGAAGAAAATGTGGCATCAGTGACAATGAGAAAGGAGAAGCAACAAAAAAAAAGATTGCATCATTATCATTTTCTATTAGTGGTGATAATTAAGATGTTGCCTTTTGGAGTTCGCGATTTGTCAAAAAGAAGCACCGTCTTAAACATCCCAATTCACTATGCAAAACATTCATGCCAATCTGTCCCTTTTTTTTAGCGAAAAATACAGCAGGGGAAACCCCCACTGTGATATTTTATATATATATAAAAAAAGGTAAGAACTGCACAAAAAAAAAAACAAGCACAACAAAAACCACCTAGGAGGCTGAGAGAGCCACTTGGCAGCCAGAAAATTAAGAAAAGAGATCTAAACAAAGAAGGAAAGAAGAGCGTTTATCCTCAGACATTCTAAAAGCTTGCAATCTAGACTCATCTAGGAAGGCGCATTTCCAGGAGGAGAAAGAAGGCCGTCCTCTATCAAAAATAAAATTGTTTCGCTGCTTCCATATGTGCCAGGCAGCAATGATGAAGATCTCCATGAAGAAGGGATTCTGATATTGTTGTTTTGACTGTATCATCATTTGGAAGAAACCGCTTTCAAAGTTCCAGTGCATATTCAAGTGATGCCAGCAGGCCCGACTGAAAGGGCAACTAAAGAAGAGATGAAAAGCAGTTTCCTCAACATTGTGATTGCAGAGAACACAATTGTAGTTGTTGCCCTCCAACTTGTGTTTTTTCCTTTTGAGAAGATTCCTTGTGTTCAGCCTATCCATAATCATGAGCCAGGAGAAGACTTTAAGTTTGTTACAACATTTTGAATCCCAAATCCATAGGTAAGGGGCAGGAGGCTGAACATTTCTGTAGGGGAAGTTGTAGAATTTAGAGGAAGTATAGCTGCTGCTGCCCCAAATATAGTGCCAATGATCTTTTGTGTCCTGTTGAACCTGTATAGTTTGAATATAGTCTTGCATTGTTTGGTATTCTTGGTAAGCTTGTTCAGACAATGGTAGGTGAAACTGAGGCTCAAGGTTGTTGTTTGAAAGAAACTGCAACACAGATATCTTCTTGTTTTTGGCAAAGGTGAAAAGTCTAGGGAAGTTATTCTGCATGACATTGTCATTCCATAAGTCTGACCAGAAAAGAACAGTGGATCCGATCCCAATTTTGCAATTAGCAATTCCTCTAAATTGATCACAGAGCTTCAAAATATCCTTCCACCAAAAAGACCCTTTATCGATAGTAGCATGTGGGATGTCACCATTGGAGTAGTGTGCATGCCAAACCAGTTTGACCCATGGAATTTCCTTCCTATTATAGAATTTGTCTAGGTGTTTAAGAAGGAGGGCAGAGTTTTGGCTTCTGAGATTGATGATGCCAAGACCACCTTTTCTTTTTGGTTTGCTACATTTTTTCCAGGCCACCAAGGGCTTCATTCTAGCATTGCTATCAGAGCCTCTCCAAAGGCAGTGCCTCCTTGCTCTGTCAATATATTCTATAACTGAAATAGGGAGCTGGAGAGTACACATAGCATATGTAGGGAGAGATGACAGAACCGAATTCACTAGCTCAAGTCTTCCGGCATGAGATAGAAAGTTTGAAGTAGCTGTAAGTCTTCGTTCAACTTTGTTCATGATGAATCCAAAGTGTTCTACCCTTGGCTTGGTGGTGCCCAATGGCAGTCCAAGGTAAGTAAAAGGGAGGGATTCTAGTTTACATCCAAAAACCCTAGCAAGTTGATGTGCTTTCTCTGGAGAGAGGTTCAAAGGCACCAAACATGATTTTTTATAGTTGACTCGAAGTCCAGTTGATTGCGAGAAAGATTCCAACAGTCCCTTTAGAGTGAAAAGTTCCATTTGGGAAGCTTTCATGATGAGAATGGTGTCGTCTGCATACTGTACAATTGGATATTGAGCTGTCTCATAGGAGGGGATAGGTAATTCAAACAGTCCTTCACTGTGTCCTCTGTTGATGATGCATTGAAGGAGGTCTGCAGCCAAAACGAAGAGAAGGGGAGAAAGAGGATCCCCCTGTCTCACCCCACGCCTGCATTGAAAGTGTTTTCCAGGCACTCCATTAAGAAGGATGGAGGAAGTTCCTGTGTCAAGAATTCTTTGGATCCAGTTACACCAAATTTCATCAAAACCTAGTTGTTCCATCATCTTAATGATCACATTATGCTCAATAGTGTCAAAAGCTTTTGTGAAGTCTAGCTTGAGAATAATGATTTCTTTCTTTGATTGCTGACATTGATGAATATACTCATAGGTCCATGCTAAGCAGTCCTGAATTGTCCTGCTCTTGATGAAGCCATACTGGTTGGTATGAATGAGAGATGTGATCTTGCCTTGGAGCCTGTTGGCCAATAGTTTTGTGATAATTTTGAGGACACAGTTTAAAAGTGAAATGGGCCTGAAGTCATTCATGGTGGTAGGGTTGTTTGTCTTGGGAATCAGAGTGATGAAGGAGTTGTTTATAGATTGCAGGTCTAGGGTTCCATTGAAAAAATCAAAACAAAGGCTATAGAAATCTATTTTAATTGTTTCCCAACAGCTTTTGATGAAGTACCCATTAAACCCATCTGGGCCTGGTGCTTTATCCACAGGCATTTGCTTGATGGCATTATCAATCTCCTCAATTGTGAAGGGCCTGGATAGTTGCCACAAATTGTTGTTGGACTGAACCAACTCATTCAAATTGATATAGCATGTCAGGTCTAGTGGTACATCCCATTCTGTGTTTGTATTCTTCAAGTAGCAAAGCAGCCTTTTCACTATGTTCACAAACAGATCTTCCAGCGAAGTGATAGTGTTTATCCTATATCTTTCAGTTGCAGCAGCATGGAAAAATTTTGTGCTCTCGTCTCCAAATTTAGTCCATCGGATGGTATATCTTTTTTTCCAATATTCTTTTTGATGCTTGAGGAGCTTTAGGATGTGGTTCTTCAGAATCTTTCTAAAGTTGAACTCCTGGAGAAAAAGGGGCCTTTGTTCTTCTAGTGTGTCTAGGATCTCCAGTGTAGAGTTGCAAAGTTTTATCAGACAGCTGAGATTAGAAAGACCTTTGCTCCACTTTTTTAGAGCAGCCCTTAAAAGTTTGAATTTGGCACTAATTCTGGTTGCACTGTTAGTTGCTGAAACATTGGAATTCCATACAGAGTTTACCAGATCAAAGAAACCTGGGTGCTCTACCCAAAAATTTTCAAATCTGAATACTTGAGCTTTTGGAAGAGGTCCCAACTTGAATTTTGCAAGGAATGTGATCGGAGGTGGGTCTAGCCATTGGAAAGAGCAAAGTGTTAGGGAAATCACTGATCCAGTTTGATGTTGTGAACACCCAGTCTATTTGCTCAAGAAGTGGAGCACTTTGCATATTGCTCCAGGTGAAATTTCTTCCTTTGAGAGGAATCTCAAGCAGGCCTAAATTTCTTATGATTTCATTAAAGATCATCATGTCATTCATATTAGCACCATCTCTATTTCTATCAGATATAGATCTGTAGAAGTTGAAATCCCCGGCAAACATCCAGTTCTCATCTGCATCGAGATTGAGGCTATTAAGCCAGTTAACAAAGTTGTCCCTTTCTGGTCCTTGGCAAGGTCCATAAATGGACGAGAGAGTCCAGGTTTGCCTATTATGAGAAGAGATGAATCTTACTGTCACTGTGAATTTATTTATTTGGATTATCTCTCCTGTAAAGATGGAGCTATTCCAACCCATCAGAATCCCCCCAGAAGCACCCTCAGAAGGGGAGAAGGCGAATTTGTTGAAGCGCTTTGGAGCTAGTTTTTTTTATGTAGGAATGATCAAAATGTTCTCTTTTTGTTTCTTGTATGCAAAAAATGACACATGCGCTTTCATCAATTTTTTGCTTGATAGCATTGCATTTGTCTTCATAGTTCAAACCTCTAATATTCCAATTTAAAATGTTCCAACATCTGTTGGGGTCTCTGTTGGTGGAACTATTCATTGGTAACTAGTTGAAAATCATTTGTGCTGCTCCTACTTGAACTAGCTTCTTCATGACTTGAAGCTAAGAGCAGCTCAGCCGTCACCTCCGAAGGAGCAATGCGGCATTTCTCAGTTGCTATCTTCTGAATCTCGACCATAGGAATTTCAGGAAAAAAGACACCAGTTTCCTTGCTTTTATAAATATCAGAGAGCCCAGGAAAGGAGGTGGCATAGCCAGTTGGGGGAGTAAGTAGATTGTCCAGCAACTCAAATTGGGGTGTCACTTTTTTGTTTTTAGTCTTGCCTCTTGTGGTAACTTCCTTTGCATCAGGAATGATTTCAGGTTTATGCCCATCGAGAGCATTCTTCAGTCTGAGACTTCTTCTGAGCATCTCTGTTGAAATTGGGGTAATGGGCTTCCTCCTTCTTGTTACCTTGTTACATTCTTCCTGTTCATTTTTATCGGAAGGAAGCTATTGATCTTTGATAGCAAAGTCTTTGGGTCTGGTAGAAAACAACTTCTCTTGTGTTGGCTGCTCCTCGAAAACTTGGCTCTTGATCTTACCCCTTCTCCTGAAATAGACTTTTGTGATAGGACCAGCTCTAGCAAGATGGGTTGCAGGTTCAGTTGATATGTTTGAAAGAGGTTGATAATTTTTACTGATTTAGGTGATCTGTAGGGATCCTGCATTCGTGTTTGGAGCCAAAATGGGGCGACCAGTGACATTGATTGCGGTGTTGAGAGAGTTTATGTCCAATGCTGATAGGTCAATTTGAATTGAGAAGCTTGAGGTTGCAGCCCTTCGACATAGCTGTCTAAGACCATCAACAATGAAATTAGTGATTGTAATTCTCTGGTCTTTGTCTCTTTGATCATCAGACTGAACTGCAGGTGAGTTGGAAGCTGCAGGAAGGGCAAGTATGCCTTGATTTTGTCCAAATACAGTAGCTCGGACCTGCCTGTGCTTCAGTTCAATGACTCTTACAGCTCCAGGTACTACTTGATATATCCTATGTGAAGTCGAGGAGTCAGTTTGATCGAACACCCCAACATTTTGGTTTTCTTCTATAGTCTCTTGGTTCTGGTTAGCAGCAACCGGATTGTCCATTACATGATCAACAATTTCAGTCACATCCTCAGCTTCTCCTGGCACTACCAGATCTCTTGGTTCTAATGCTTGGGACTCCGAAGGGTGAGGAGCAACTGGGATGGGAATGGTGGAGTGCAAAGAGTCGCATGGAGCATAGGGTCTAGGTGCCCATTGAATAATCGGTTCGGCCACTGTATTATTTGACACAGCAACTGAAGAAGATTTAGTGGTCCTTTGAACCCATTTGAGATTAGAGGTCTCACATCTTTTAGCACAATATTTGGCCTTGTGACCATAGTTGTAGCAGAACAAGCAACGAAATTTACTTTGGCAATCTCTGACAAGGTGTCATGGACTTAATCACCTGAAGCAGCAGCGAGAGCAAGTGTTTGTGGGTGGAATGTGGCAATCACCTTGGGGAGTCAGCCCCGCATTAGCTTCAACTGAAATGCTTCTAGAACTATTTGAAGAATGCCTAGATTCATCAACCTTCTGGATTTGATGAACACCTGAACTAGAACATCCGTTGACAATTAAACTAGTAGCAGGAGAGTCTCGGACAAAGCAGTTATCAATAGAGAAAAGGCTATCAGTCTGGTTAGTAGCTTCCCGAACAGGGAGATGCTCTTCCAAGATAGGGCAGTAAATTCTTCCAATCTTGATCACTGAAACAAGTTCTCGTGGCTGAGATTTTGAGATAGGAGAGTCTTGAACAAGTTTGCGTTGAAAGGAAACTTTTTTGTGATTAAGTTTGTGCTTGTTCTTGTGGCTGGTTTTTGTGGTCCAGCTGTTCTCTTCTTCTTTTTGCCATTTGATGTGTTCAGTAGCCCAATTATCCCCACCATTATGCCAGAAATGGAAGTAGATATCAAAATATTCTGTCGTAATCCTCTTAAGAGCTTGAATCAGGAGGCCGACATGCTTGTTGGCCACTGAGAAACGAAAATGGCTATCTGATTCAAAGGTCACATGGAACCCAGCAGGCGTTCCTCCCAAACAACAATGAAGTGCCAAGGCAACAGACTCTTCAGTCAAACAGAAGAGAAAGCGTCGAAACACCACCAGCAATAGGAAAGAGCCATCCGGAGAAGAAGAGGGATGGTGCACTGAAGACGAATACCTGTGAAGCACTTCAGCTTGAAATCTTTTACCCATGGAGAAATCCCAGTCCTTAACTAGATCAGCAAGCCCAGGGTTCTGTTTTAGCACGAGTAGAGCTCCCGGAGAGGAAACAGAGCAGACCATGTTGAGCGGCAGCAGTGCCGAGCAGAAGCAGAGCAAATCAGCAGCAACAGATGAACACTGAGCAGCGGCACCTAGCAGAGCATTGAGCACGTCCACACCTCCGGGCAATAGCAAAGCAGGACAGAAGCTGCAACACGCAGCAGAGGGCCAAGGCGGCCACCAGCGGCAATGGAAGACAGAGGCCGCGGAGGTGGTTCACTAGACGGATGACAGAAGCTGGAGACGGAAAAACCAGATCTGGATGCCGTACCTTCTCCGATTCACTCGCGCGGGCGTAGGGTCTCCTCCGTGGCCTTACAAGCGCGGGTTCAGATCGGCCACGGCGGCGGGCGAGCTCCAGGACCCAACCATGGGGCTGCACGACGAGCTCCAATCGAGAGCTCTATGACCCGGCCATGGGTGCACGGAGCTGTGCAAGGGGAGCTCCGCAGGGTCACGCGAAGTTGCACGGGACGCCGGCGCCGGCGGAACCCAATCCGGCGCCTGCGTGCGTCGCGAGCGGTCCTGCTACCCTCCCGACTTCATCCGGTTTCCTGGAGGCGGGAACCCGGGGCGGGGCGTAGTGGCTGGGAATGAGGCGCCGGGGCGGGAACTAGGTGCGTCGGGGGACAGGGCAGGGCGCCGGCCGCCGGCCGCCGGGGACGAGCGCTCGCTCAATTGGATTGTTATGCCCCCACAGAAACAGTTGTGTTATAATCAGGCAAGTCTATCGCCAATCTGTCCCTTAATTGATGCAAAAAAAAAAATTATGGAATGTACCAGATATTCCAATAGGGAAGATACTGAACGAAAATTGATCAAAATTCACTCAGCTCAATTAAATATTACAGGCAAGTAATATCTAAACACTTTTAAACCCATAAGTAGTTCATTCACTTTATAAAGAGAGCACAGCTACTGCTACAGCACTTAGGAATAGGATGATGCCACCCCCTTCTTGAAACTGGAGTGAAGAGTTATGTCAATGTGATCAATGCTTTTACCCTTTCATGACTACTATATATGCTCTCATATATGAAAGAGTGAAATGCGTGGTAGGTCCTTAAACTTTTCTCCTCTTCTCACCTAGGTCCACGAACTTTTTTTTCACTCGTCTGGGTCCATGAACTTTTCCCCACTTCTCACCTAGGTCCATGAACTTTTTTTACCCTCATCTAGGTCCATGAACTTTTTCTCACTTCTCACCTAGGTCCACAGTTGGTCATATAAGACTGCTATCTACGTGACTGTTGATGTGGCATCACATGCACTTTTTTTAGTTTAAAAAACTGATTCAAACTTTGAAAAATTGCATAAAAAATTTAAAAAACATAAAAAAAAGTCTTTTGTTAGACTCCACATGAATCGATCTATATAGGCATGTAGTTTTATAGTAACTATGTTTTGTTGTCACCCATAAAATCTTAGCTTCGAATTAAATGTTTAGTAGACTAACTATTTATTGACTATTAAACTAGCATAAACCTAGGTAAATGAATAACTCAGTCATACATGCTCCACCGAAGCTGAATTTTTTTATAATTGCTCAAGCATACAATAATTAGCCTAATTTCACCACAATTGTAGCACAGGAGCTGCAGTTTTGAATTCAACATAGAAATACATAGGTCTTCATAGATTTATAGGCTTATAGCTACAACAACAAAAATGTATTATATTATATTATATATCTATTGCATAGATCTATTCACAAGGAGTCTAAAAAAACTAGATTTTTCTTTTTACATTTGTTTGTGATTTTATACAATTTTTTAAAGTTTCAACTAGTTTTTGAAATTAAAAAAAAAAGACCATGTGATACCACATTAGCGGCCAAGTAGGCAGCAGAGTCTTATGTGGCTTGTTGTGGACCTAGCTGAGAAGTGGGTAAAAGTTCATGGACCCAGATGAGAGAGAGAAAGTTCATGGACCTAGATCAGCAGTGAAGAAAAGTTCATGGATCCAGATGAGCGAAAAAAAAGTTCATGTACCTAGATGAGAAGTGGGCAAAAGTTTAAGGACCCACAACGCATTTCACTCTATATGAAATCTTACTGTTTTTTTTCTCTCGAATATGCAGGACAGCTATGTATCATTGTATTAAGAAGAAAAAAAAGAATAAAAAACTCTTATACAATGAATGACTGAATGAAGCAAGGTTTAAACATAAAGAAAGAGTATAGCTTGTACGGTCCAAGCCCATGAAAACTGCAAACACACATATCAATAAAAATTCACATGAAGCATAAAATCACTCCCTCCATCCTAAAATAAATCAATTCCTATAATCATCCTAGGAAAGGGTAACCACATCTATGACACAAATAAGTACATTAAGAAATATATTTCATGATGTACTAGTAACACTAAATTGGTGTCCTTTTCTATAAATTTGGTCAAAATAAAATAGTTTGACTTAGGACAACTCTAGAAGTTGATTTTATTTGGGACGGAGGTTGTAGCAAGGAGGACTGTAATGTATAGGTACCAGAATCCTTTTATACAAAGAGATATTATTAGGAGATTGGCACCAAAAGCACACATGGAGAAACTTGAACATTCAGTTTTGTGACATCAGTTATCAGATAGTATCTGAAATCATACTCACAATCATCTGACATATCGATAAAATCCACAATTATAATGCCACCAATATCCCTCAAGCGCAACTCACGGGCAATCTGCATTCAGAATTTTTTTCATGGTTATTCATAATTTTTCATAAACTTCAAATTTACAATATAATTCCTGCTTCAATTATAGTGTCACCCTATGCAGAATATGTAACGAATCTCTTACAAATATGACAGCAGGGATTCAACATGTTCCCTTACAAATATGACAGCAGGTTATTTTCTGCTTCAACTCACGACTGGTCAAGGCTACAATCAGTGGCATCCCGGCACATGCTTGGGAGCTTGCGACTCCTGAGCAGCTGCTAGATGAACTTTGTCTGACTCGAGGAATTCTTCCTGATACGATCAACCGGCGGGATAATTTCCGTCTCTTTTTTTTCGAGACCGCGTCAAGACGCGTTTTTCATTAAGCAGGGAAAAAACAAAGCAGTTTGTTACAGAAGAGCCGACACCGGGGCATGGAGCCAGAGCTTATCCCAGCGTCCATAGACCTTCTGATTGAAGAGCCGACGCCAGCATTGGTCGAGGGCCCGCCAGTGTTGTGTGCTTTGTCCTACCCTGTCAGCATAATGACTTCTGCCTCCCCGACGCCGGCAGAGGATCCTCCCCCATCCCCTCCTCCGGACAGAGGTGCTCAAGGCAGCGGTAATCAGCGGCATCGGCGTTCCCTGTCCACTGGTTCACGTCCTGGACCGGCTTCCAATGTAGGTGACGATCAGGCGTCATACACCCCGGAGGGGACCCTCCATCTGTGTGCAGGCGCCAGGTGGATGCGACCCCGGGGCATCCTCGTGTCGGGTCCAGTGTGACGTATATAATTCATTCAGCATGTGTGGCTGCTTGGGATGCGGATGCGTCGCTGCGGCCGGGTGACTTGCCTATTTACTGCTACTCGGATGATGCCTACCCTGACTGTCGCCTATGTGCTTCATTTCTAGTGTTTAGATTAGGTCCTATATAAACCCCAGTTATCTGGTTTTACTGCATCAATCAATACAAAAGCTCGTTTATCCTCTATCACTAATCATGATAGGCAAGGATATCGGACGGTGGTGATACTTCTACATCTACAAACCAACCCTAGATCTTGCCAAAATATGTACATGTACTCCATGGCCCATAATCAATCTACAGTTTTACCGTGCAATTCCATTGCATTCAGTGTGGATGCCAGCTTAATTTAGTAAGGCTGCAATGAATATAGAGGTATATCAACAGTTCGTAAAAGCAAACAAGTCGTAATTCATGAGTAAACATAAAGTTGCATGGCCAGAGAAAACACATCCTTTATGTGTATGAACTGTTGAGCAAAACTGCAGGCAACAGATGAACTATGCCATGCATTTCTTATGAGATAGATAAACTCAAAGAAAAAAGGTGACAAAAAAATGAAAACCAATTGAAAAATGGTTGAGGTGAATTATCCTTGAAAAGGAAAATTTGAAAACAATGCAAAGCAAGCTACTTCCCAGTAAATTTCAAGATAAATCACATACTTGCTTTGCAGCTTCAAGATTGACTTCTAAAATAGCCTTCTCCTGTGATGTTCCCTGACCAAACATACTGTGACCACCATTCACATCAACTGAAACCAGAGCTTCAGTCTGTTCTATGACCAGAGAACCCCCATTGTATAGTGGTACCCTGCCACAAGGGGAGAAAACACAATATTACACAAACTAGACTTTACAGCTTACAACTACTTAGTCACTTAGAGGTCAAGACAGTTACATAAACTTAAATTAAAAGTTAATTTTGAACTTGAAGCAGCTTTTTAGTATCAGTTTAATTAGATATCTTGTTTCAGAGCAACAAAACAGAACTGTGTTCCGTAGTGACAACATCTGGCTCACACTGATTTTGCCAAGATGATATATGGAAGGTCTCACAAACCAGACGTGGAATCTCGGATTTGCATGGTGCACTTTGAGTGAATTTCATTGTGGAATTCCTTGAACTATGGGACATTCTGTCTAATGTGGAACTACAGCCAGGTGTTGACGATTCTCATATTTGGTAACTCAAGAGAGATACACGGCAAAGTCAGTTTATAGGGATTCTTTCAGGGAACAGTGAGATTGTTTTCTTGGGAGAGGATCTGGAAGACTTGGGCACCAGGCAAGTGTTGCTTCTTCATGTGGCTTGTCACAAGCAACAGGTGCTGGACAGAAGATAGGCTAGCAAGGCAGGATCTTGATCATCCCTCTCGTTGTCTTCATTGTGACAAAGACATTGTCACTGAGACTATAAATCATCTTTTGGAGGACTGTGTTTTTGCACGAGATGTTTGGTTTGGCATGCTGCAGAAAGTTGACAGGCGAAACCTCTCATCCCAGCTTGGTGAAACATCCTTTGAGGGCTGGAGGGACAGGGCCAGCAAGGCTGTTGATGGATTGGCAAGAAAAGGCCTGAACTCTATCGTCATTTTAGGAGCTTGGACACTCTAGAACCAAAGAAATTGCTGTGCGTTCGATGGAGTTTCACCAAATCTAAATAGATTTTTATCCCTTGCCTGCCATGAGTTGAGGTTGTAGGGGACCGCAGGTGCCAGGGGTATGTTTTACATGACGCTGACTAGCCTGCTGCCCCAATGAATCAGTCCTAGATCAGTGGTCGCTATTAAACTGTTTTCCAGGAGATTTAGTTCTAGAATCCGCGTGAGTGTGCGATATTGTGTGGGGTTCTTTTCCCTATCTTATTCTTCTTAATATAGTGATATATTCACCTCTCCTGCGTGTTCGAGAAAAAAAAAACATGATATATAGTCTGCAAACATCATGAATCTTTTTACTAAATTTGCCATTAGAAGCTAGGCAGCACCACTATGTTATCCACACACTACTCCAACCTACTCCACTAGCTGGCTAACTCAGTCATCATTCAAGAAATAATAAATAGCAGTCCTCTGTTGGGTTTGAAAAATAATTCTTGTTCACTAATGACCAAATGACACTTAAACACATATTATGATCAGCGATCTCAGTTCTATAGGACCTACATGCATGTGTACACACATCTAACCCATCTACATTTTACGCAAAAGTGTGTTTAATATTCTGAAACACACAGGAAATATTTGTAAAGTAGAGGACATAACTTAAGCTACCTTAGGGTATATACAACAACAAGCAAAGCCTTTAGTTGAAAGTTGGAGGGCTGTGGCCTGTGGGGGTTCTATAGATGAAACCCAACAAGAGTATGAAATATTGGGTTAAGAAAGCAATAGTTGCAATTAGTGAAAGTAAGTTATATGAGCCTATAATGCCATACCTGTCTATTGTATATTAAAATATTGCAAACTGGTTTTTTGATATGGAATAATGTGTGGATGAAGTTATCCTTCAGCTTCACAGGTTCAACCACAACCTCAGATCTTCAATTTAATTATGCCTAAGCTCGATTAACTTGCTCATGTGCACTTTTTCTCTCACTCTTGGGCTCTTGGCTGCCTGTTGCATGCTGTTTTTTCTACTTTTCACCCATGCAGGTTGTCTTGCTTTCTGTAACTCCTTTTCTCCATTCTTTTTAATAAAATGATCAATAGGGTCCTCCCCTACTGTATTTCCCCTCAGAGAAATTGTCTATTGTTTCACTAATCTTGACTTTGGCTTGCACGAAAAAATTATTGTTTCACTCATTGCACTTCAGTAAAAAATATTATTTCTCCTGCGTTTTCGAGAAAAAATGAGTAAAAATTAAGCCCACAAAATTGACCACCATGTGGCAATGATTTTGGACACTACGCCAAATCCACATATTTTTTCCAATGCCCTAATTGTTCGATCCACATCCTACAATAGTAGATGTGCTAGTAATCATCAGGACAAGATATCTTTCTAATAGCTTTTTTCATGACGATGACCGGCAATGTACTTGGTAAATCTTATTCTGCTAACCCCATACTAGCTTGCTCTACGCAACCATGTTACTGCACATGCTATCCAACTGATTCTATCTATGAAACGGGTGGTTTTTACTGGAAGTGGGTGTTTTTTTCTGTAAGTGGGTGGTTTTCGGCCACCTAGATTATGATGTGGCCTAAGACCACCTGCAATTCCTTCTCTTATATCTTTTCTTCTTGCCACTTTTTTTTTCTTCATTCACACAGAAGCAAAGCGGCTGGCAATGGAAAGAGAGAAGAGAGAAAAGGACACGCCACCCCAGGACATCATGGCATTGGCAAAAAAAGGAAAAGGAAAACCCGCAATGAAGGAAAACTCCTGCCACATCACTCCAAAACCAACAAAAAAGAACTCAGATCAAAATCAAACAGTCTAGATAATTAGGGTGCCAAATTTAAATATTGAGGAACAAGAAATGGATTTATTCCTTGTTCTAATATCAAAATCATCTTAAAGCATTTCTTGTACTAGATCTACCAAACAAAGTAGAAGGTACAGTAACTTTAAGTTTTGTTCTACAGATGCACTTCTATAAAAATGCTTACTGATGAAAAGAATTCCACCAACAGGAACTATGAAATAATATAGAAACAATGAAATAGCACCTTTTGCAAAGGATACTGTCTATCTCCTTCTCGATGTTGTATACATCAAATATAGGTTTTCTTTTCTCATAAAGCTCAACTCGGCTGCAGAGCTCAGGTGCAACTTCTTGAAGATAGCTTGTAACCTAAACACAAACAGGAAAATTATATGCTTCACAAGATTTAAGAAATAATTCTGCATAAGGATTAAAGATGAACATTGCAAAGAAACCAACAGGGTAAATGCTTTATCAAAAAAAAACAGGGTAAATGCTTTGTATAGTCAAGTAAACGAGGTGCGCCAAGATATTCTACAATTTGTAATCTTTCATTATACTAACTGCTATGTTTCAAAACGTCGCCTAGGCATCCAGGCAGACCCAGCTCGCCTTGGGGACCTAGTTACACGCCTTGTTACCCAAGGGTGGAGGTACGTGTAATGTAGTGGGTGTGGCCACATCCACACAAAATTAAATAACACCAGTAAAAGCCAAATTTTCACTATATTTGCACCCTCATTTCACAAATTCTAGCACCCACAAAGCAAGAGCACCCCCTCGGATTTGCTCTAGCTCCGGCCTAGGCATCACCAAGGCGATAAGGCATGTTAGACGGACTGATTAGGCACCCCTGCAGCATGCACGGCATGCATGCTTCTATGTTCAGGTGCATTGCATTACCTGATTGATTTGCTCCCTACTGCAACAACTAGGCAGATTAGGAAGTATTGTATTCTATGTATATCACATTAGATTGTTGCATTGTATGTAGCCACTGTCGCCCGTTCTGAAGACTTTCCGCAGCACTATTGCTGATCCCATATGGCTGGCTGCTATGGAGGAAAAAAATTCTCTTGGGCAAGTGGATCTTCTATCACAAGCTACTGCCTTATTGGACCGCGGGGTTCTTCACGGCTTCACCCAATGGCCCGGTGTTGACTACGGAGAGACATTCAGTCCAGTGGTAAACCCAACGACAGTTAGCACTGTTCTGTCCTTAGCTTTGTCCCACCATTGGCCTAATCATCAGCTCAATGTCAAGCACGTCTTTGTGCATGGGATGATGTCCAAGACAGTTTACTACTCACGGGGCTTCGAGGTATGGGGACCCGACTCACCCAGACTGAAGCCCTTAACAGATCACTCTTAAGGTTTGAAACCGGCGCCACGGGCCTGGAACAGCCACTTCGCCGCTCACCTCCTCACCCTAGGGTTCCTTGAGGCCAAGTCTGATGCGTCGCTGTTCAGCGGGTGATTGAGACCCTTCAGCTGGAGTTCTCTATGAAGGATCTCGACACTCTTCATCACTTCCTCACACTGCACATTCAGCAGCATGGCGACGGGATTTTCCTTTCTCAGCAATAGCAAATGATAGACATTCTTAATAGTGTTGGCATGGCAGAATGTGCTAGACAAATATATGGAATTGGAATGGCCATGCAGGCCTAGCCCAGCTAGTCACCCAAGTAGCTATGTTGACTTGGACTAAGCCCAGCACACCTGTAGATTTAGTTGTATTCAGCAAAGATATCGGAGGACGGTTATATATACATACATGTACCTTGTACTTAAGATAATCAAACTACTATTCCTGCATATTCTCCCAACTTACTCGGCATCTAAAGTTCCTACTCGAAGCAGGTACGACGCGCCAAGCATGAAGATCTTGGTCTCACTGTTTATCCGAGTCCTTTACGGACAGAAACCAAAAAAAGCAAGTATTCACTTAATTTGTTTCCATTTGTGGCGTCTTCCATTACTGTGACACGTTTACACTATGCAACCAGACAGCACCCATGTTGTGTCAGATGCTTATGGAGCTTCACACCCCTCTTCAGTGAACTACTTTGGTTTATATTTATTGTGATTAGGAGAGCATTGTCTACCTCTCCAGCAACCTTGTTCAGCATCGGCGGACTAAATCTGTGGACAGATCTACACTTTGTTCATGAGCGCACACTCTTGGTGATGTCCATGTTTTGCATGTCCCTACCACGTTGGAATTCATGGATATCTTCACCAAGGGCCTCCCTACGTCCATCTTCACAAAATTTTGGACAAGTCTGAAGTTCAACTTCCTCCCTCTCTTACTACACGAGGGTGTTAGATGGATTGATTGGGCACCCCGGCTGGCATGGCAAGTTGTCTGATCTAATACAGAAGCATGCACAACATGCAGCTTCTATGCTTGCCTCAATGATTTGCTCTAGGGGATTTATATAACCTAATACTCAAGCATGCATGTCAAGAGAACTTATGCAAATAAATATTTCTTCATGAATTTATATAACCTAAGTGTTTTGCTGTTATGAAGTTACTTACCTCATGATATGTTCGAGGAGAATCCACAACCAGTTTCTTGACCTAAATGGAGAATAGAGTTTAAAAAAAAAGATATTGGTTAGGTTAAATATCAAACTAATGTGAATAGATTGTAATATGAAGTAATTCACCTTTTCATTAAAATCATCTTGAACAACAGATAAAGTTTGACCCTTTGCTCTGTGCAACATTACAGGAACAGCACCTTCCACACCCTCCTCAGCAGCCAAGGCAGCAGATTGAGCATGCTCGGTTATTCCTTTCCAGGTAGATAGCAAGCCATCAAGGTCCTTCTGCAGTTCCTCCCAGGAATGACCAGCTGCAACTGTACGAGCCGTCAAAGTAAATCCAGGAGGCCGCAGTAATTTCGTGATGCCCTTTAACCTGGTGCGCTCTATTCCGGTAATCTTTTTGGATACCCCAACTTTGTTGCCACGGGAAACCAATATCTGCATACTCAAAAGGTATACCACCCTGAAGTTAATCCTAAAATTTCTTGCAAGTACTGTGGATTTACTTTAATTTGAGGAACATGATGAAATGTAAAAAGAAGAACAATACTTGATCTAGTTAGCTACCTGAAGAAAATTATGTACATTATAATATTATTTTAGCATGTCATCATGATGTATAATTAGTCAATGTATAAACAATAAATCAATTAATCACATAACTGTTTTGTTGAAAATAGTGAATTTTTTTAGAACTCCAAGAAAAAGTTCCTCGTCATTCAAGATACGGTGTTCAGAAGTTAAGGAAGACACCTAACAAAGCATTGTGATTTTCAAAAGGCCTTTAACTGCTTATTACTAGCTTAGTTGTTTTGTAGTTTCTATTGCTCAAGTTGTAGCGATGATGGTCCCTATTTGCCATAGTCACAAGACGTGTGGTTGAAATATTGCTTTAGTGACAACCATCATGCAAAATCTGTTTTGAATTCTCTATGATTGATAAGGCAGAGCTATTGTCATTTCCTTCAAAAGGGAGATTCAATTACAACACTTATCAATTAGCACAATACTTGATATTTCACTTTGTTATTTGACAACACCATGTCAAGATCACAATTGGAAAACAATGCCTACACACCCAATGTGGGAATCAGCTACATTAGTCAATATATAAGAAATATTTCTCTGTACCACATGCATATTTCAATGGCGTATTCTTAAAGGTTGCAAAGCACACTAACTTTAATTATGGAAGAGCACCAAGGCTAGCCCCATGATCATACATACCCAAAATCGGCTTCGCAGGCATGGAAATGGACTAAGTGTTGGACCTTTCGTACCCAATCCTTCCTTGACAACTTGAACCATAACTTTTGTGCCCTTGTGAACTTGAGACCACCTGCTTCCATTTGTGTCATCATTAGATTCTCTTAAAGCATGTTGAATTGAAGATAAAGTCTTAAGATCATTGGAAATTTCTGATTGATCTCCTTGCAGTATGTCCTCACTATATACATCTTCCATGTGATCATTTTCTTCATCTTTGTCTTCATCATAAACAGAAATGCTGTCAAATTCATCACCATCGACATTGTTTATCTTAGCATCAGATGTTAGCACCACACCTTCTTCATTATATGTAATATTCTCAACTGGAAATGATGAACCATCATGAGTTTCTTCATTTGCAAACTCATCATCACTCATATCATCATCGTTTTCATAAGTTGGAAGGTTCTCTTCATTACAATAAGAATCATCAACATGATCTGTTCCTCGGTTCTTAAAAACTTGAGGATACACAAAAGGATCTCGGTTTTGCTTTATGCTCATAAGTGAAGGCCTTGAAATTCCAATATCTACAAATGCTCCTCCCATATGAGGAACAAGCTTTGTTACTACACCTAAATAAATACTATCACACTGTACATTGTTCTTGATGGGTTCCAGCAAGAGTTCAACTAGTTTTCCATCTTCTAATACTGCAATTCTCTGAATAGTGCAGACAGAGGAGTTCATAAGTATAACTCTTGATGAAGGTTCACCACCAGTCAGCTTACTCTCATCCAAAGTTGTTGGAGGTTTTTCTATTTTCCTTAATTTTCTGATAATATCCCTTGCTTCTGTTTTCCGATCAGCTTGAACTATAGTTTCATTTAGTTCCAACATAGATTCAAATAACCATGGCTCTTCAACAGGATCATCCTGTTGATGCATGTTTTTACTAACTCCACTCAAAGTGTGCTTAGAATTTACAAACTTCTTTTGCCCTTTCTTATCTTTGACTTTTGCAACTGGTTTCTTTGCAGCTACAATTGATTCAAGAATCCATGGCTCCTCTATGACTTGAGACCTTCCATGTTGGCTTATGTAACTGCCATTTGGTATTTCAGTTACATAGTTGTGCATGATGCTAGATTGATTATCCAATAATAGTTTTGCATGTAAAGGTGTGCCATTCCCAAGCTTGAATATAATATGATCACCTGCAAATCCACTGGAAATATTAAGTGTTCAGAACCGCTAAAGAAGACAATTAACTATTACTTTCTAGAAGATGTGGTAATGCAACATTACCTACAGATAAACCTTGATTTGATGTATCCCTGGCCGAGTGATCTTTCACAATGCTCTGATTATTTCCACCATCAAAAGGTTCACAATCAAGAGAATCAGCTTCCATCAGCCATGATCCCCATGAAGGAGTAGGAAGACCTGCTAGACTGGTTTTCATCCATAGGTCCTTCACAACAATGACCTGCTTTTTCTGGCCAACTGAAGGTATTGATAAGGAGTATACTGGACCTGGCCTCCATATAATATCAGAAGAGGAACCCATTTTTTCTCGAACAAAATAATTATATTTGAAATGCACTCCATATGGTACCTGAAAGAATAAAGAATGTGATGCTCCAAAAGTAAAAGAAAATATAAGAGCTCCAAAAACAGTTAAATCATGGCATTCATCAAACTCACCAAATATTTGTAGAAGTTACTTTATTTGTCCTTGATAAATGAATGTTTCCTTATTGAACTATTTTGTTTCTACAAGTAGTGAGTGAATTGTTTCCATGAGTACCTAGTGAACATGTCATTAGCTAAAAGAATAATAATACAGTAACATGGTTTGTCTTATGTGCTAACCAGCACCAGTTGGATATTAAAAAAAAACTGAGACAAGGCTCCTAATTTTGTCTGAGGTGTTACGAATAAGGGATTCTGAATTGGATGGTAGTATTGAGGCCCAAAAAGTCTATAGATGAGTACATGAGAGATGGAGGAGGGAAATAGTAGAATTGGGAAGAACACCTCACACCCCTTGGGTTGGGTGGCTTTCATATATATAGTAACAAGTGACTTCAGTCATAAGTAAGCCACATACAATTAGATACCTAGATATATACATATCTAACCCCCCCCCCCCCCCACCACCACCACCACCACACACACACACGCAGTCGTAGCAGCAGGCTCACGAACACGTACACGGGTACAGGCAGGCCTTTAGTCATGATATTCGCGCAAACAGAGGACGACACAGGCGTCGTGGTAGGATGATACTCCACTCGGACATGCCAGCACATTGGAGAAGCTCAACAGCATACTAGCATTGAGAGAGCAACAGTCCGTCGGAGGAGCGTGTGACAGAGATGGCGAGGAAGTGGTGGAACGTGCCGAGGCCAGTCATAACAAACTATGAGCTGAGGCACGCAGGAGGTCCGGGGAGGAGGTCGTCAGGACAATGTCATTGACGTAGAGCAGCAAGTAGGCAATGTTGTCTTGATTATAAATAGAGACGCATCGGTGGCGGAGAACATGAAGTCGAGCTGGCGAAGATACTTGGCAACCGCTGGTGCCACGCACTGGAAGCTTGCTTCAGGCCGTAGAGGGACTTCTGCAACGAGCTGCTGGGAGTAACCACGAACGACCCAGCGAGCCTTATGGCAGGCAAGCGACCCGCCAGCGTGGTACTTATGCTTGTAGATCCACTTGCTAGTGACGACATTGGCATGAGGCCGGGGAACAAGGCGCCAACTCTAGTGAAATCAATCGAGATTTGGAGAGGTCCTTGGTGATCTACCGGCTTCAAGTTGTGCCCATGTCGTAGCGGCCGAGCTTGGTTGCTCGCTAGGCCAAGTGAAACGGTGTAAGGATCCACCTCAACGCAGATTAAGTTACTGGCAAGCAACCGAAACTCAGGATAAATATTGTCAGTTGCCTTAGGTGGTTTGCATAACACTGCAATTGCAACTTATATATTGTGCTAGTGTGATTTGTGTAGCTCTAGCTCTCTAGCTTGTCCAATTGCTAGTTTAGTTTAACTCTCTACTGGGTAGTGTATAGTTGCTCTCTTTGTTAGATCACTAGTTGCTAGGTGTCACCTCTACTTGTGTGTTTGTGTGTTTAATTAGTTAACCTTGCTTTGTATTGACTAGGCTAGGCAAGAAGTGGCTAGTGGGATTGTCTCTTTTACTAATACACTTGCCTAGTGTCTGTCTTTATACATTAATTAGGCTATTCACACCCCACCCCCCCCCCCACCCCCCTCTACCTATCCATAGAGCGACGCCTGAAACGGGAGGCCATGCTCGTCGGGACCGCGGGTGAGGACTCATGACGGCCCCATACGTATGAAGACCCCAATATGGTGCAGAGAAGACTCGCAATGCCCCAAACACCAGCGCAGATGGAGACCGGCGGACGACGAATCCCACGACGGACATGACGATGAAAGCGGGCCAGGAAGCACACAATGTGTGAATCAGCAACTGGGCAGAGTCCACGACAGCCGCGTGTACGAACGGTGCTGGCCATAGCAGGTGAAGATGCTGATTTGGATCTGCCTCGTGCAAACATGCTGCTGCTGAAGAGGATGAAGAATGATGGCTTGATCCATGACGAAGACTACAAAAAAATAGTATGTAGCTCTACAAAGGCTGCCTCATCTATCTTCCACTTCCAATGCCATAATCCCCTTCAAGCCATGTTTCTGTTGTGACAGCAACTATGTAATCATTCATCTTCAAAACACTACAGCATGCTTAAGCTTAACAAATTAAACTACCTAACAGATCATTGGTAAATGTCACATCAACTAAAGTTGAGTTTTCTAAAATAATTGACTTCAAATGCTTCTCGAATATTGAAATCTGATTTATAATCCACGCACTATTATGCTTAATTAATAAATGATACTGTTAAAAGAAGATTTACCTTTATTTCAGCTGTCCATATATTATTGCTTCCAACAGAAGGAGCCAACTGAACAGCCATGTTGGATTCCCAGCAGCCCAGGGTAACCGGGTCTCCTGTTATGAATATTAAGCACCCATCTTGTACATCTGCTTTCAGGTTCCATGATATTGTACAGAATCCTTTACAGGTTATGGCTGAATCGTCTGTTAGAAGATGAACATAAAACACTGTAAATGTCCAACCATTAACGTGTATACTAATAGTGTAAACAAATTTAGTTGTACATATCATTGAACTTAATAAATAAATCAACATATATGTTTTCTTTTTTTCTCGAATGACAGTGAGTCATTAGAATGAAAACAATGAAGAGGCAGAGCCCGCTCCGCTCCCCCAAGTAACCAAATACTGACTCTTAGCACCACACTAGGAAAAAAACATGCGACCACTGCCCAGAAATTGTGAAGATGATGACAGCAAACAACTTTAGAAAGCTAAAATTCCACTTAAAGTCGAGATTTTCATGTGGCTAACTCTACAGAATGATATTTTGACCAAAGACAATTTTCTCAAAAGGAACTGGAAGGGGAGTCCATCTTGTGCCTTTTGCCAAGAGGAAGAACCAGTTAAACACCTGCTATTTGGTTGTCCTGTAATCAAATATGTGTGGAGCATTTTGGGTTATATTTTTGGAGTAACTGTAAGACCAACTTCTTTCCCTCAATTCTGGATTTGGATTAACTGGAGTCTGCTAAGAGGCAAGCAGGTCCATTTTGTTGGCCTAGCTGTATCTGCTGGACAGTTTGGAAGACAAGAAACAATGTGTGCTTTGAAGGGAAAAGAATAAAGTCGCCTACTAAAATCATTTGTCTGATCTGCTCTATGCTAACATATTGGACAGGTTTACGAAAGGATGCAGTCTCGGCTCAACTGAAGTTCTCAATAAGGCGGCGCTGCACTTTCATCAGAGAGATATGCAGATCAATGTAGCAATTGAGCCTTGGCAATGGTGGTCAGAAAGAAACAGAATAAGAGGGAGAAAAGGAGAACAAGTTTGAATGAATGCCAGACAATGGAATTCATAAAGTTAAGCAGCAGTGGAGCCAAATTATAAAAGCCCTAGGCAACAAAGTTGGAAAAAACAGAGGGAGACGTACTAAAGATAAACACTGATAGAGCTTTTTTCAGCCTTCTACTGCTCTAGCTGGATGGGGATATGTTGTCAGGGATGTTGTAGTTGTTGGTGCAGAAAGCCTGGTTTTACACTGGGGCCGCTACATACAGAAGCCTCAGTTTTTTTTGTTTTTTTTTTTGGTGTGTGGGGTGTGGGGGTCAATGCCACCATGCAAAATGGAATGGATCGGCCATCACAAACCAATGCTTTGGCTGTCATCTATCAAAAGAGTTGTAGAGAAAGGAATGTTTGATCTCGCACCAACTGGTGGCCTGATATGTGAACTACAGACTACATACTGCTAAGAGAATTTTATTAGTTCTTCAATTAACTATGTTCCAAGAAAATTGTATCAAGCCAGCACATGCTTCAGCCAAACTAGGGTGTAAGTGTCAGCTCATGTGGCATCCAAATGTATCCGGGACCTGGTTACCAGTGATTTAGCTTATCCCATGAGTTGATAGACTGGATGGTTCCAGATAAAAAAAAAAAGGAACATTTCCTCGCTGTGGGGGAAAACCCCACAAGAAATATCTCCAGCATCCTAAGACACCACCTTGACGAATATCTGTTGTGCTAAGCATTCTAAGACACCATCTTGACGTGTCTATTGTTGATTACTCTAAAAAATATCTATTGTTGCTTAGCACAAACGAAAAATAGAAATTACCACTCCCGTTAGACATTGGTGCCTTTGGGGAAAGTGCCAAGTTCGTTTCCACTTGAAGATTACTTCTAAGACCATCCATGAATTGCGCCGAAGATACGGAGTGCCTATGAAGATTGATTAAGAGGCTGTCACCATATAAACAACAATAGGACCATTTCTCTAAGCAAACAAAGTTCAGATTATTTATGCCAATGACTCATAGCAAAGAGACTACACCAACAAGTTGTTCCTGAGTGTCTTAAGGAAAACTCAGGAATTCCACTAGTTTGATCAGTGCAGCTCAAATCTAAAGGTAGAGAAAACAAAGTTTGCATTATTGGAACTTGGGGACAAAGGAAGAAAACAATAGAGCACTTCGTAGCAAGAAAATGTACGATACCTTCCCCGAAGACCGGACAGAGCCGAGCTGACCGCGCCCACGCCGCGACGCGACGCATGAGCGGCCGCGGTGGAGGCCTCTGTAGCGCGCCAGGGCTGTAGGTCGGCGGCCAACCTGCCCGACTGGAGCAGCGGCGGCTCGCCCTTCCTGGCGCAGCAGGGAGAGGAAAAGAGGGGAGGGGCGCCTGTGCTCTGGGAGGAAGAGGAGGGGGAGCTGCAGGGCGCCGGCGTGCAGAGCAGAGAGCAGGGCATAGGTCCTCTGGGAGTGGGAGAAGCCGAGAGAGAGAGCTGCGTAGGTGGGGAGCGACGGGACGAGATAAGCGATAAATCAAATCACAATCTCGTGCCGTGCGTCGGGGAATTTCTATTTCCTTTCGTGGGCTTGTGGCGCCGCCTGATGAGGGGCCGGGCTGCTTGGTGGCGTGAGTTGTGTACTATGTGTGTTTTTGTTTTCCGTTTTTTTTAGTATAAGTTATTATATAAAGTTATCCGTATAATTTTAACATATAACCTGCAGAGCGAAATTGAGCACATATACATAATTTTAACGTGACAAAGTTACACACATAATTTACTCACATTTCAAATCATAAGTCATTCTAACTTTCTTAAAAAAATTCAAACTTGACCAAAAAGAATATTTTGGCGTCAATTGTGTTGCTGAGCATAGCTGCCGTCATGTCATGCTCGCGGCACAGCTAGGTCACGCTCGCTTCGCAGCTATGCAGTGGCGTAGTGCTTACTCCACCCAGTGGCGGAGCTAGAGCAAAATCAAGGGGGTACGCTAGCCTTGTGGGTGCATAAAATTTTACCGGATAGGTACATATATGATGAAAAATTGAACATAAAATGACTATAGATCTGCCCATGGCGCCACCTACGGTCCACGTGCAGGGCATTGACGTCCTCGTCCAAGATGCAACGCAACCGGTTGCAGTCCAAGTTCTTGCTTGTGAGTTGTGAACTGTGTGATGATGAACGTATTATCTTCTTCTTTCTTCTCTATTTCGCTCTTATGTGTTCACAAGTGAAATTAATTCACTCACATCTGCTTATTATTTGTAGTGTTCTTTAAGGCCTTAGCTTTTAATTATCCGATGGAACAACCCAGCAACCGAGTTATGATTATATTCAATTTTTCCCCTTTGTTTACTTCAAGGTGCATAGCAATGAGCATGTTTTTATTTTTCTTACATAGAGAATGCAGCTCCAATTTAGGTACCTCGAGTATTGGTCAGAAATTTATAAAGTTGGATGATGCTTGGTTTTATTGGGTATATTATGGAGGTCATGCTAGTTTTGATGTCTAAAATGGTACACAATTGAAAGTAAATATGAAAGGTAACATAATGTAGATAGGTGTGTGATAAGGAGGGTTGTCGAGCACGAGATAGAAGATATCATTTGACAAAGATCCTTGAGCTGAAATAAGAACATGATGTCTAGTTCGTATGGGTCTTACATTAGATCGAGTGACAGGGGAATATGAAGTGATTGATCTCATTCTTGAACACAATCATGTTCTTCACTTTCCACATACCTTCCATTTGATGACATCACCCATTAAGATTTCAGAAGCGCAAGCTTTTGAAATTGAAGTCGTTGATGATTCCGGAATTAGGCCAAAAGCTGTAGTTGATTGCCTTGGTAAACAACTACATGGCAAATCCATTGCAGCTACAAGTGTCTTGTATGATACATATATTGCCCAACCTAATGTTGAGCAAGATGAAGAATTGCTTAGTGATGCACACTTAAAGAAAAAAAAAGGCTCAACCAAGAAGTTTAAAGAGCAGATAATTCTAATGTATGTTCATAATAAAAACTTTGGAATATGGTGTCTTAATTTATCACTTCTTGCTAAACATAATATTTTGATGTTTTATGCAGTATGAAGTGAATCATAGTGATGTAGAGACTCAAATGTTGGTTAGTACTAATAAGGAGCAGAATTCATTTGCGTTCACTAGCTTCACATATTTGCTGATGGTACGTTTAGTATCGTCAATATCTCTCTTCTTTTTGTTAACGTTCATTAGCCTTTGCAGGGTCCTAGTGAAATTGATGACGCTGATCTTCACCATCTGCTTAGGCCTTCAATTGAGTAGTTGTTGTCTCATGGGAGGGTATTTTATTCTTTTGAGGTGATTGATGAGCATCTGCGTGCTAATTGTTGTTTGAATGGAGATTATTTTTGTTTTGTTTTTTATATGTTGTACCGGTGGAGATTATCTATTAGCATGGAACTATTAAAAATACTTAAGAGAAATCCTTGCAGTGATAGTGTTCTGCCCTCTGTCCTCTTTCCTGTCCGTAAATGGACCTCAGCTAGGCTGTTGTCATCTTGCACAGGAGAACAAAGATGTCCAGCAGCCGTCGCATCGTGAATGGATGGCATCGGAGGTGTCTAAACTGAAGAACTGCAGAGAATCTGGATTGGGCAATGATCTGCTGGCCGATGTACTCGGAGCAGAGGATGATCAAGTTGCACATAGTCGAGGAGATGAAGGTTAGAGTGGCGGTTCAAGGCTACGAGATGAAGCTGGTGGAGATTGTGATGGAGTCAGATGAAGGGAAGAAGCTCAGGGAGAGCCTCGCGATGGCAAAGAAGATGCCCGCAGACGCTCTCGAGTCTCAAGGAAGGCGTGGGTCATCATACATTGCGTTCGACGAGTTCTTGACATGCCTGAAAAAAGAGCAGCTCGCAGCTGAAGGCATAAGCAGAGCACTCGCCCGGTTGCCGAATGCCCGAATGTATCTTTCGAATTGAACAAGAAAATGATAGATGTGTAAAAGAATCGAAAGAATTGAATGAGGCAACCAAAGAATAATGAACGTACAAACGCCGTCCTGTTCTTGTGATCCGACCCAGCCTACACTAAAAAACAGCCACAGGGCCATCACCTCCACAAGACATAGCAACAGCTAACCGGCTAGAGATAACAACCACGCGATTCACGGCACATGCAAAAGCCAAACCCAAGATCACCAATACACGTCTCAGCTCGGGTCGGTCTCTCACTCGTCCTGGTCCTGGCACAGCTCCTTCCTGAGCCGCTGCGAGAAGAGCTTGCAGGCGTCCATGCAGAGATCGACGGCGGCGGACAACGCGACGAACACGGCGACGTCGCCCATGCACGTCACGTGCTGCACGCCGACCTGCACGGTGGGCCGGCCCGCGCGCCCCTCGCCCTCCACCGTGGAGCCCATGACGAAGCCGCCGGCGAACGGCCACGCGGCGCCCGCGGCGGCCTCGGGGAACGTGGCCGGGTCGATGACGAACTGCCCGCCGCGCTTGGTGCCGATGGACGACTCGGCGATGGGGACGGCGCACTCGTGGCCGTGGGGGCCCGAGTCGAAGACCAGCTCCAGGCGGTAGCCGAGCGCGTCGACGGGGCCGCGCTCGCGCCACGCCTCCAGCCGCGCCCAGGGCTTCCAGCTGGACGGCCCGGCGCCCGTGGCCTGAAGGATGAGCCAGGAGCCCGGGTTGGCGCGGGAGACGCGGCCCGAGCCCGGGGACGGCACGAACGGTGTCACCATCGACGCCGCCGCCACGGGGGAACCTGACAGGTCGTGGATGGTCACCGTCCAGCCCTTCCGCTGCTCGCGCCGGGACCGGGAGTGCGCGCCGTCGCGGCCTTCGCCGTGGAGGGTGCTGCTCAGCCAGGACCGCAGCCTGCCGCTGGTGCTCCGGGTCATGGACGATTGCGGCGTCAGCGATCTGGTCAAAATTTGAAGCAAGCGCGCATGCAGGATTAGTATACGTGAACGTAACTGCAGATGCAGATATGGTTGCATTACTGATGGTCGTACAGAGATATCATGAGCGTGGCGCCAAGTGTGCATGCGACAAGATTAGCAGGTAATGGCGATGGTAATGCGACCTCGTGTCGTGCTTCTTAGTTGGACGACGTGATATATGCAAGATTCTGAGCCAGCTATGGGAGCTACGCAGAGCAAATTTTTAAAAAGGCAGCTATTAGTTGGTAAGTCCGTCACATGCACGGTTGGTGTGTGTACTCTATCTGAGTATGACGGATGTGTTCAGGTTTAATTGATCGATGCTACCTATAAGTATTTTTTTTTCTGGCACCTTAAGAACCTGTTTGGTACAACTTATAATAACTTTATGAAGCTGTTGTAAGCTGTTTTTTTATCAAACACCTCTTTTGAAAACAGCTTCACCAATAAAGCTGTTTTTCTTCCCCTCTCACAAACATTTGAAGTTGGGTGAAGCTGAAAATAGTAGCTTACCACAGCTTTCTCTCCCCTTTCTCTTTCATATCCATGTATAAAGTTGTTGGTTGAAGCTGTTTTGTCAAATATTTTTTTCAAAATAGCTCAGCTTCACATAAAGAGTTGCTCATGAAGCTATTTTCTAAAAAAAACAGCTTCACTAAAGAAGCAGAGTTATACCAAACAGGCCCTAAGTTGATCGATGCTAGCTGGATGTATGGGGATCTGAGCAGCACTGAGTCACTGACACTGAAGGTTTCTCTAGAGAACCAGCTTGACTGCTCAGACTGCAGGGCAAATGAGAATATGACCGATCTGTTTTGTTATTACTTTTTTTTTTACAATTCTGTAGACAGCGATGTGTTTACTAATTCATTTTGATCCCAGGGAAAACTGCTAGCTTTCATGGCGAATAGATAAATTAAGCGCAGGTTGCAATATACATTTATCAAGTGGCATTTCCAATATATTATATATAATGCTTGTAGTACTCCTATGATAACCAACAAAGTATCTAAGAGCTGGCACCCAATTATACATCAAAGGTGTGAAGAAACGATCAAAAGCAAAATAGAAAAGAAAGGAGGGGTGCTTTAAAAGGACATAATATAATTATGCAAACTAGTTACAGGTAGATATATACGATTCATGTTAACTGTCACTGGCTTATTTAAAAACCTCCATTCGCTATCTGATGACCAAACACCATTATTGTAAACTTATTTTGTTTGTCCAGGTTTGCTAATTTAGAGTTGTCTGTTTATCCTTGAGTTTTAAACTTTTGACCATTGGATTTGTATATAAGTTTCTTAATTATTAAGCCACTTAATTGTATCCATCTGTTCATTTGGACCAATAGTCAATGCTCCACCCTTGCCCGCTAATGTCTAGCTAGCATTCTTGGTCCAGCGCATGTCTGCAACTATGAACTACACAAGCACTTCGTAGCTACGAAATCAGATTCAAACGATGAACGATCAAACAAAATACTGACACAGAAATATATGTGTGTCACGTAAACTGCACGTCAAGCTATACCAACCTGCTCCTGGCTGCCCTCCGGCCGGCGCTGAACCGGCAGGTGAAGACCGGCTGCCGCTGCCCTCCGCCGGCGGCTCCTCCGGGCACCTGGTACACGACGGGCCCGCACTCCGGCTCGCCGCCGAACTGGAACACGTACCGCGGGTCGGGCTCGGCCCGCACGACCATGTGGATCTGCGCGCGCGCGGAGACGGCGGCGGGCGCCGACGACGACGCGGGCTTCCCCACGTCAACCCAGCCGTCTCGGGCGACGACGGTCTCCCCGGCCGCGGCGCGCGCCACGTCGATGGAGACGCGCACCCGGCCCAGCGCGCGGGAGGCGCTCACGCCGCAGCTGCTCCCCGTGGGGCCGGCGTGCACGGAGACCACCAGCTCGGCGGGGCGCGCCGAGAGCCTCCGCACGGCGTCGGCGTCGAGGCTGAGCACGACGGGGTCGGCGTGCGCCGCGGCCGCGCCGGGGCCCGAGGCGGACGCGAGCGGCAGCAGCGCGGTGCGGGAGAGCGAGGAGGGGTGGTGGTCCTGGAGGGTGAGCGTGCAGAAGCAGGGCGAGCTGGAGGGGTGCACCCCGGCGCCGGAGCTGGGGCGCGGCACGGCGGGGAGCTTGAGTAGGAGCTGGTCCACGGTGAGGCGCACGAACGCGCAGGGGTCCATGGCGAGCGGCCGGTGTTGGCAGCGAATGGAATGTGCAGCTGCCGGCGCTCCGTCCCGGGTTATATGTAGCCGCGGCTGCGCGCGCCCTGGTTTGGGTTGGCTTGGGTCCGTGCGTCGTCCTCCTGCCGCGCGGATCGGTATGGCATGCATTTTTGGGGGGGGGAAAGCGTCAAATTGGTGGTTTGGGCGGGTGTGGCGATTTGTTTTGGTGGACAAAATTGGACGCTAGCAGGAGTAGGACACACATGTGCTCGCGCGGATTAGCCATTGTCCCATTGAGCCCGCTACTATACTGTTTGGCTCGTGTCGTAGCCCCTCATGCATGATGCTCCATGCTGACCGCGCGCGGCGCGCTTTGTCTGGACCTTAATGTCTGAACCAAACTCAACGATGACTAACCTCCGATGTTTTCAAGTAAATCTACGGGAACAAATTGCCCTTTTCGTGTAAACCTGTACGAGTCTTCCAGTGATAAGAGGTGTTTCCAATGCTGTACTTACTAGTCCTTGCCGAGCCCTGTGTACTACTACATGTCACGTCGATTCAAATTTAAAAGGTGAACAAAGCCAAGCAACCATAAACCGTCGATCTCGTCGTTTATACCATCACCATATCATATTCCTATATATATAAAAACGAAAGCTTAATCAAAGAGACAGCACCAAGACGAACTAGATTAAGGAGAGAATGATGATGGAGGATTTAATTTAGCGACGGATCATACATACCTACCAACAACGGTACAACAGTTGGACGACACTAATTAGGAGCGCTAATGCAGTATGGAATTGGGAGATCGATGATGCCATGCCATGTATGATAGAGATCGAGACGGCCTGACCTGTCGTGGACCCACCCGTGGCCGTAGGCCAGGACACTCCGCTGGCGCCGAGCTGTACGCACATGCGATCGAGTACGCGACTAGCTCAGTTCGCTGTTGTGTACCTGTACGCTTCCATGCATGCAGGCGCGCGCCACCGGACGTGGTAGCTACTCGCATGAATGTACGACGGCTACTGCTTTGCTTGGACTAGCTTTATCCGTCGCTGGCGCGCGGTTCGATCGGCTGGAGAAACCAGAAACCAGCTTCGTTCCGGATTGCCTCGGGTTCAAGTCTAGCTGATTCTGTCGCGGCAGGATTCACAGTTAGCTCAGCTAGCTGCTAGACTTGATCGTGCCCAGCAGGGAGCTAGCTAGCTAGCTTCGATTATTCTCTTCTGCAAGACGAACCAAGACTGGCGTAGTGAGCTAAGTTTCATTTGCGTGTGCATTAATCTAGGGCCTGCTAGCTGGTTCACAATTTTGGTCTCAATGAGGCACAACTAGTAGTGTATAAAGATGTAGTACGAATACCTTTCTGGATTTGGTTGGCGATGTAATCATATATTCCTGGATACCGAAGCTATAGCTAGCTGGGTACACCTGAAATGAGTAGTGTAGTATATACATTGGTGTTCAAGCTAAGGTAAGAGCCCGCCAGTTGGTTGCATGTATATACCAACCACTTAACCTATCTATTCGTTTCTAATTCCACTTGTACTCCTAAAAAAGAAGAAGAGACCGCATGCACAATAAACCAGAGACGATACTCGATCAAATTTATAACTGCGTGGGTGCAAACACAGCCACAGCTAATCCAATCGTTATGGTTTACCAACAAGCATTGCACTTATTTCATGCCTAGCATAGTACGTACTAGCTAGGTATACGCACCTACAGCGAGACGGATGCGCACCGGTATAGGAGGCTGGGCTGGCCCGGCTCGTACATATATACTGTATGCAATGTACTCCTCCATACAGTTCTAACTTAGCCATGCATGCATGAACTGAATATATAATCAAACACTTTAGAGCGTGTTTGGTGGGGCTCCGACAGCTCCTGCTCCGAGTATTGTAGCAGTAATGTGGAGGAGCTGCCGGAGCCTCAAATCTGTAGCTCCTTGTGCACACAGGATACTCTTTCTTTGCAGCTCCTTCTAATCGGCTCTTGCTACAGGACGAAACAGTGATGCACAGTGCTTGGCTGCAAGGAGCCGGAGCTACAGGAGCTGAGCCAAACAAGCTCTTAATTCGTCCCATCTCACCAGCAGCCCGGCCGGGCGCTTTAATTTATTTGGTCCCGTGTACCGTGTACGTGCACGCCGTCCGGTCCAACAACTACAGTCGCGCGCGCGCGCGGGGCGCCCATACGCAACACTCGATCGACCGGCGCTACCAAATTAAAACACGTTCACATGCATGCTGCATGCACAGGTCGCTTCCAAGCTTCAGCGAGCTGGGAGAAAGTACTAGTGGCTCCTGCAGCAGGGTGCAGCGGCCAGCACCTGCACGCTGTCTTTGGCCATACGGACAGACAGCAGCGTAGCGTAGTACGCACTTCGGCGCGCCAGTGTCCACGGCGAGGTGCACTGTTCCGACACGAGCGTACGACGGAGTACGTGTACGTGTCCCGCCCGCGCGCTCCACGCCTCGCTCGGTGCCGACGGGGTCGGGCCCTCGGGTTCCATGCATGGCCCCGCGCGAGTCCACGAGGGCCCCCGCGCGCAGAACAGGACGACCCTTTTTTTTTTCTCGTGTGGAGGGAGACGCGCGCAATGCATGTGACGCAACGTCTCACCTATCGGTCGACCGATCGATCGGTATTTACGCGAGACGGGACCGCGGGCGTGTCCTCAATCAGTGTGCCGTAGTGGGTTCCGCATTCAATTTTGAAACAGGGATCAGCTCGTCGTCGATCATCTGCATCCGGCATCCCGTACTCATCGAGTTCGATTCGATCGATCTCGCCGGCGAGCCGGCCGGTCGGGTTTCCTGATGAGACGTAGTAGCACTAGCTAGCTAGCTTCAGACTTCATGATGAGTAATTCGTTACACCTGCATGTGCATGGCAATGCATGTCGTGATGACAGAATTGCCGATCCGAGTTATGGATCGTGTACGTGTTACTTCTTTTCCGGACCACTCCGAATAAGAACCCGTGCTCGATCTCTCCAGGAATATATGCAACACATGAGTGACGACGACGGAGACCAGCTGCTAGCCCGATTCGATCGGCGTATATAAACACGCGCTGTGCTGTTTTCGTTAGTTGCCATGTTACCTGAATCATATGTCGATGTCGTGTCTAATTGCGACTAGCTATAGCCTGCATGTTGTGTCTACCCTTCTTTTTCTCGATCCAGCTAGTAGTAGTAGTAGTAGTAGTAGTAGTAGTATAACGCGTTCTTCAGGCAACTTAAATTACGTCGCGGTAGTGCAGGCCGGATGGAGTGACAGCGCGAGATGGGCGCTCACATGGCAAGTATCGCAAATGGAGAACCTAATCCGATCTCTGTCGTTGCCTGGTCTTAAAGCAGGCCTCCTTGGATGCGGACATAGCCTATCTGGCAGGTCCTGGGCTGGTGTGACCCCCTACTACAGTAGCCAGTAGGAGTATCTGTATCATCAAACAATACCACTATAATAATTGCTCTGCCTATATACAGTCCAGTCCAGACGACTATGCCAGGTTTAGCCAATTGGAAACCTCTGGTTTTGAAAATACTAGTACTGTAAAGCTTGCCTACAGCTGTATGCATACTGTTTGACTGCATGTCTGCATCCATGGATATAGACCGCCAACCGGTAAATCAGGGTGACTGTGATGTGTAGAATCCAAGGCGCAAAGAGGGAACTCCGATCCAGAATCGATCCAATACTACCGCAAAGCAGATCTGGGAGAAGAAGTACCAGTGTACCACTAGTTTTTTTTTTTGCAGCAGGCAGATTGCTGCAAGTTGATTGCAACGGTTTTAACGGCCTGGCAACCGACACTCACGCGACCAGGGTGAGTCACCGCGGGCACTCAAATCGACGCAGCAGGTCCGGGGCATCGCGAGTTTCACGGTGTTGCAGTCGAGCATACACCAAACGCTCACCCCATTGGCTGGCGCTGGGTACGGGCCGGGCGCTATTCACTACTATAGTACTACTATTCTACAAGTATCCAATGGCGGGGGAACTCACACAGCCGTGCGCGAGGGATCACGGAGCAGCAGGGCATGCACCGAGATCCGCAGCCGGATACGCCTGTCCCGTCCGTCAGCTCGCCGCTCATGCGTCCGCCGGCCCCGTCCTCCTCGGCAGGACAGGACAGGACAGGACACGGGGGCCCCGCGCGTGGGGATGCCGGCTGACGACCGGCGAGGATGCTGATGAGTAGGACGGGGCTCGATCGATCGGCTCGCGGATCGCCTCGGCATGTGCGGTGTACAGTGTGCCGTGTGCGTTTGGTTGGTGTCGCGCGAGCGCGAGCGCGAGCCCGGGCGCGGCGCGCAGGTACGCGCGCTGGGCATGTGCCCCGGCCGGTTGGCCGCCCCGCCGCTTCTTTGTTTGACCCGCGATGGATTGGACTGGACTGGACGGGTGCCGCTGCCGCCTGCCGGGGACGGACGGCATCTTGGACCGGTGAGTGGCACGGCGTGCGTGGCGGTTGGGGCGTCGGGGCGGATGGGCCGGCGGGTGGTGGTCGATCGAGGTACCGAAGTGCCCCTATTGCATTGCAGTACTGTACACCGGTGGTTCGCGGTCGATCCGATGCCGATGCATGCATGATTTCAGGATGCCGGCTGCGTTGCTCGCTGCTCGGTGTCGCGGTACGGTGTCGCTGCTGTAAATGTAAGGCAGGGGCAGCGGCAGACGCTACGCTCCCCGATACTGGGCTAAAGCAAACGAAAAGCACAAGAAAGACAACGAGCGAAAGGCGACAGACGTTGCCGGGTTTGCAATTGAACGTGCGTGCATGCATGCAGCCTGTTGAGGCCGGATGCTGAGAACGGGTGATCGCTCACGTGGATCGCATTGGCTATCCTAAATTGGTCTGTGAGGTTAATGTTTTTGAGTCCCGTAAGGTTGAAATTATCACTCCCATTATGGTAACATTAGTGGCGGAGGGAGGAAAAAAAAATTAGGTGTGGCAAACTAATATACCAGCTTGTATAATGTACTGATGTATGTATTATATATATATTTACTAGTATATAATATATATATATATATATATATTAAGTATTTTGTACAAAATTTAGGTATGACAGGGGCTAGAGCTTGCCAAATAGCTGCCTCTGCCACCGGTAACATATCAGCAGTAGAAACCATCAGTCACAAAGGCAAATTTATAGAACGGTGCAATTAGTAGTTGACTGTGTCTCTACAGCTTATTTGAGAATCCGGGAAGACGATTATATATCTCTGTAACATCGCATACATCGTTCTAATTCTTAGGCCAGTTTCAATAGAGTTTCATCCCAATTTCATAGACATTAAATATGTTGATGTGACATTGTATTAATGAAGAGAGATGTGCTGAGAGTTTCATGGGAGTAGGGAGAGTTTCATGGGACTAAGAAAAGTTTTATGGAGATAAAACTCCTATGCACTTTTCCAAAATTTTATTGCAAAATTATGCCATAAAACTCTCGTTAAGGATGGCCTTAGATTCGAGCTTGAAGATGGCTTCGCTCCGGCCGGAAAACAAAACTTCAAAAAAAAAAATAGCCTCCTTAACTGCCAGTACAGCTACCAAATCGCGGCAACGACCGGCAGCTGAGGATCGGGACTTGGATTCGTTTGCCTTGCTCTCGCCTGCTGTTGAGCAAACATGTGCAGCAAGTTCTAGAACCTGGCTGCCATTTGTACTAAACAATCGGCTGCCATTTGTGTCAAACGAATCAGCAATAACTGTGTAAAATGTGCCATTCTCCAACTTGTAGGTCACGCGCAGGATAAACAACCAACAAGTTGGGCCACTGGAATAAGCATCGCATCGTGGACCTTCTGTAAAGGCGGTGCAGACGATCACAATCTCAGACATAACCTGCCGCACAAACCGAGATAAAGAATAGTAGTTTTGTTTGCAGCAGCCACCCATGCCAGGCCAATTTTAATGGAATTTCATAAAATTTTATGAACATTAAATATACTATACTTATAAACAGACGAAGGACTAAGAACGGCGACAAGAGGAGGGTGAATGGAAGTCTCAAATTTCTCTCGAAATATTCGGGTCACTCTTCCCAAAAACTAAACCCAGTTGATGGGTGTTGCTTGGGGGATTCAGACGAAATCGGAGAAATGAGAGCTCACCGGCAGTGGAGGAAAACTCACCGGAAACCCCAAAACGCAGGTTCTCAACCCCTAGGGTAAAGAGGCAAGAACCTAGGCAAAACACACGAAAACAGCGACCTCCAGATCACTCTGTCAGGACCTCCGGACCAATAGAAGTGGTCCGGTGCTTAGTCCGGTGGCTGGTCTGACGACTGGTCCGACGATCACACAACAAAGACCAAAAGACTCAGTAAGCACCCTAGCTTCGAATGTTACCTCCGGACTAGTCCGACGCTTGGTCCGGAGCTCACCTTTGCCTCAGCCAAAACCACACAGAATGCACCCCTGCTTCGGACTACCCGTCGGACTACCACCATCGGACTATGCTGGCTGGTCCGATGCTCTGCTGACTCTCTGACAGAGACCACTGGACCAATGGGGTATGGTCCGGAGCCTCAAAAGCGAGTAGTCCGGAGCTTGGTCCGACGCCCTTCGCTGCTTGACACGTTCACTGGTCAAGACCACCGGACCACTTGCTATGGTCCGGAGCTAGGGGAAAGTCGTCCGGAGCCTAGTTCGACGCTCACGAGTAGATCTGCTGAAAACCGCGAAAACGATTTTCTCTTCGCCAAATCTTCCCAAAAACTCAACCAAATGATCACCAACTACAACCAAATTTTGTAGGCATGATCCTAGTACAGTTAGGGAGCTATCCCGAAGAAATCATCGCTCAATTCGGCTTAGAGTAACGGGGAGAGAAGAGATTTGGGGGAAAACTCAAGAACGAAGAACTCCGCAAAGAAATCGTCCGATATGTGTACTCAAGAGGTTTGAGGATGGATCCTTCGGTGCAAAGATGCTCCTCTCGAATACGAACAACTTGATTCAAACGGTTTTGCAAGAGCTACTCCCTATAAAGAGATTTCATCTCGGGAAAAAGAGAGAGCAAAAGCAAAAACGAAGAACACAAGCAAAAACGCGAGACGCGATCAAGTAATCAAAGCCGCCATGGCTTACGTAAGGCCTCCGATTCCCACCAAAAGATTCGCGAGTTCTTACAAAGGTTGGTGAAATCAACCTAGGGCCCTCATGAACTAGAGAGAGGTTAGATAGAGAGAGAGGTGGTGCAAATGATTAGGGTTCAAGAGGTGGGATGAAGGATATCCCTTCACCCCCTACTTATCGGGCTTTGGCTATTTCCCAAAGACCCCCCTAGATACATTGAGTGAACTGCCTAGCCTAAGTATTGCAGTCCAAGCTCCGAAAAATATCTCCCGCATTTTGAATGGACGGCCCCGCTTTCTGTCAGGAGTTGTCGTCGCCTCGACACAACCTCCAGGATTCCGCCATGTGCCATCCCCGCTTCCTCGGAAGCTCCGCCTGGGTTTTGAGGCCCAAACCCGCGAAACCCGCCACCGGTAGCTTTGGGCTCAACTACCGAACCCCGAGTTTTGAGGTCCAAACTTGGAAACCGTCCTCCGATGGTTTTGAGGCTCAAACTACCAAACCACTTGACTCGAGCCACCTTGTTCTCGCCCGGTCGGACTCCGAGTCTCATGAGCCTCAGCTCGACCCGCTCGCCCGCCGTCTTGACTTGGTCAACTCGGTCTACCTCCATGTCTTCTCGCACTCGCCGGTGCCAAGTACTAGCCACCACAGCTAGTCTGCCGACGCCCATGGTCCCTCGGTCCGAGCCCCGCTTCCACCCTTCACCGCTCTCAGTCCATCGGCACGGCAAGCCTCTACTCGACCTTCTCAGCGCCATTGACTACTGTCACTAGGCATAGCACCTGCACACCACAAGCCGATAGACAGACACACATTTGTTTTCGCAAATGTTAGAAGTAAGCCACTCAAACTGAAACACTTAAGTGTTGGCCAATCACTCATCACAAAACTGAACTACATGGGTACTTATCCATCATGTGTTCGCAACAGATGTGATAAAAGGAAAGTTTTATGGCTTCAGCATTGTTTTTAACACATGAAAACATTAAAAACTAGGATATAAAGCTAGTATTGAGGATGACCTTATTATCACACTTTTTTTAGAGAACTCACAACCACACCCACGGCTGCAGCTCCAATTTAGATGAAAACAAACATGAAATATTTGTGCATCGATGTATAATTTAAGTTAACAGCGAATAAAAGACACATGCTCTATGCATGTTCTTTTCTATTTTTATAAAACTAGAATATTTGAATTCTGGGAATATTATATTAATTAGAGGTAAACAATTAGTATACGAGTTTTTCTTTTCAAAATAAAGGAAAGAAGAACACAAACATGAGATATACCATAGCGGCGTCTTCTTTCATGTGGGAGGGAGGCATATCCCTTGTAGGGTTCCCCTCCTTCGTTCGCATAACCGTTGCCTCATTGCTGTCACGAGCTGAAATATTTACTATTGCAGTGACTAAGTGAGCCCAAGAACCAACTCTAGTCACCATCTAGAAGGGGTTGATGAAGGAACGAGCTAGTGGTAGCACGAAGTGATCTTCGGAAGATAGATCCAAAGAGGGCAGTGTTCACAATTGTGGTGGCCGACACACATTAAAATTCATAAGTGCACGGATATCAAAGTAGCCTGAGCTTGAGTTGTTTAGCATGTGCAAACAATATGTAACCTGCAGAAAAGTACACTACGACTACGAGGCATAGACAAAAAGAGCCAAAGCCCTGAGGAGCAGCCTCAAATGAGACCTTAATCCTACAACATGCGCACCATGGATTGGTTGCTAGATTCAATTTACATAAAGACATCAACATGATTTGAGCAATCCAAACAAGTGTACACCACTATAGGACCTATTGCCACTGGTGCATGTATCACCCTTTCTACACATTCAACATTTCCACTGCATGTGCATGCACCTTCTCCTTTTTGTGGGATGCGATGAATCCATTCGCTTTGTCTTTCGTTGCTACAGCCTTCTTGAGGAGGAAGGAGCTTGCCATGGATTATGGAGAAGGAGGGTTTTGTAGACAAAAGAAGAAACAAGGGATA
>CM039137.1:8823824-8890544 GCA_022036555.1 Microstegium vimineum
TGGGAATGTTAAGCTGCAACTTGTCTTAGCATCACAAATTGTGAATACATCGTAGCATAAAAAGTGCAATTGACCAATGATGTTCCACAAAATTGTATCTATCTTGTATACAAAATGGAAAATTCAAACAAAATCAGCATTTTGTTATAACAGAAATTGGTCTTTGTTGTGAAGGTAGCCCTAAACCTCCTCCATGCATCTGTAAGAAACCTTATTTCTGTTTATATATCAACTCAATAAATAGCCATAGAAACTAGCTACTTGAGCGTGTATTTCAAGTAACAAATTACCTACAGACAGATGTTCTGATGCTAATAGTTTTCAAGGGAGGGAACACTAAAATCATTTGTGCGTTTGCGGAATAAGCTATTCAGAAAATCCATTTGATACTTAAAGAATAAACAAACTTACCTGTATCTCAGCTGTTTCTAAAAGCTGATCAATAGATGGCACTATTTTAGCCTGCAAAAGAAATTCCAACTACTTTCAGAATGGACACGAATCCAATACCCAAAGAGTGATTAAGAACAAACTGATAAACCACATCATACCTTTGGTTCATGGTACATGTAATGGAGAGAATCGACCAAAGGGTGATCAAACATAGAATAACAATGATCCTGACTAAATGCTACTAATGGTATCTTGTTCTCCAAAGAATATAAGAGTGCCTGCATGAATCTCAATGATACCATATTCATAAAAGAATAGTTATATGTTGCCTAACACACTAAGGAAAAAATAGTAATATGCCACTAATTAGTAAGGAGTAACACAAGTTTCTAGATAGATACAGAAGCACCAAGCAAGCAGTGTAGACTACAGACAATGGAGAGTAAGATTAGTTTATTTGGATAAACAGTTCTGCAAGTTCTTTTACTTGTGCATTCAGGTATTATCTCAGACATAAGAGAGTTATTAAGCAATAAGTTAGCTAGAGTCCTCCATTCTAAATTATAGTTCACTTTGGCCTGGTCATAAGTCAAAACTATCTAACTCTGACCACACACTTTTGAAAATATATTTCAGGTTGAATTTAATGAAACAAATTTGACATTGCAGATGTTGGTGCATTTTTCTATAAACCTGGCCAAAGTTAAAGAAGTTTGACTTAGAACAAAACCAAATTAACTATAATTTGGAACAGAGAGAAAGCTCAGTGGTCAAAGGGTGTGGATGTATAACCAGACCACCCAGGTTCAAGTCCACATCGAGGCAAATGTAGCTGCCTATTTTCCTCTGAACAAAATACCACCTAGTTCCTCCCAGACTGATCTAGTTTTTTTTTGTTGGGGGGGGGGGGGGGGGGGGGGGGGGCGAGTCGTTTTTGTTATAGAAAGTCGCATGTGTATTTTAAGTTCTCGGTGTGAGTGGTGTCAGGTGTGTGCTGTAAGGGTTCTTCCCCTTTTCTTCTAAATCATGATATGAAAATTATGTACAATCAATTATGGTTGCTGCGATGCTGAATGCAATCTATTTATCTGACATATTTGCTAATTATAGTACTCCCTCTGTGTCTGTAAAGCAAGTCGTTTAGGACAGCGACACGGTCTCCAAAGCATAATTTTGACTTTTTTTAATATATATATATATATTTATTTATTGAAATATAATATATTGTATATTTTTATGAAAGTATTTTTCAAGACAAATCTATTGATATGGTTTTCATATTTCTAAACTCAACAACTCAAAAATTATTCGTGATTTATATTCCCAATGTTTGACTCAAACCTTGTCCTAAACGCCTTGCTTTACAGGTATGGAGGAAGGGAGTATGACTGTTGATATCGATCCAAAGAAGATATCCACAACTAAACATAAAGAAAATAAGTGCATTTCAAAAGCCAAAAGATTTTGAACGGAAACACATAAACTGTTGCTTACCTCTCTACATACTTCTTGGTCCAAATTTCTTTTGTAAATCTGTCTCCCTTCCAAACCATAAACCGACAGACCCTACAAGTTGAAGAGTACTAGATGAGAGTGGAGATAATGATCACAAGGATAGTCAATGATGCATAATTTATGTGATGTGATAAGAATACAACAATATTCTTCACAATAATAGTAGAATAATGAACTACATTGACATACATAATTGAGGGGACATCAACTATCAAATATAGCAGGACACTGGATGAAGAGTACAGGCACTAAGCATCCTGGAAATATAAACATAAGTTTTGTGTCCAATGCCATCCATGTATCATCTCAGCCAGCTAATAGGGATCCAAGTGGACTGTGTGGAGTGGTGTGGAGATGAAGTAGTCCCAAACTGGAAGCTTTAACTTTTAAGTATATATATAGATAGATAGCCAATAGAAACCTTCACCTATGATTGAGGGCAGACATGATTATTTGTTAGATTAGAAAGGTTTCTCGACCTTTTCTTTCCCCTCTGAAAGTCCACAGGAAATGTATAAAGTACAAAACCATACACGATAATCTGTCCTATTGGGTTTATCACCATGGATGTAGTTAGGGGCCCAATAAGGACTTGTTGTAAGCAACACAAGGTTTTCAGTAAACTGAATGTATTGACAATGATCAGGATGTTTAGAGGTGCAGCACTTTCATCACTTAAGACAACTAATGACTAAAAAGACTGCATTTTCCAATAAATGTACTTCATAACAACCTGAAGGAATACGCCAGGTGATGATTCTGAAACAATGCCAGTTCTTCCAGATAAGTCCACCATACTGAGAGCATCAATTACAGCAGGACGTGCCTGATTTCAGAATGAGCATGGAAGTAAAATAATCATCAGCGGTACTGAAAAGGTCTAAATCTCAAAAAAAAAAAAAAGATAACTAACACAAATAATGTCCATTCAAGCTTTATACAAATCATGTTCAAGGAAAAAAAAAAGCTTAACAAATCTGGTCCAAAATATTAAAGATACGTCAAGAAAGGCCTGTATTTATCAATTCGAGCAGGAATTTAGCCAACGGTAAGTTTGTTTATCTTTTGACGAGTTTTGCTTTGCTCAAAAGAAAAAAGTGGAGTATCAATGAAAGCAGATCACGCAGGGGAAAGAAAAATAATGCAACATAGTCCTTTTTTTCTTACGGAGAGTCTAGCTGGTGGACTTCTCAGCATGTGAATTCTGTGACAAAACCATACACTTTTAAAGTCTATTTCCAGGCGTTAATTATTTAGTCGTGTTGTAATACTAGGTGCTTGGACCTAGTGGAATCACAGGAACAAATTAAATTTTGATGGTGCATCCCCTTCCCTTCTGATCGTCAAGCAGTTCTACAAACAGGAGATGCTATGGTGCCTCACTGGAGCCTGTAAGCTTCAGGAATTGGTGTCTGGTTCTGGTTGTCGTGGTGGTGATGCCTGATGCCATAGTGTGAGTGGTCCTGAGTCAGATCATTTCTTTGGTTTTAGGTGATTGTCTTAAGATGTTTTTTGCAATCCCCATTTTCTTCATACCTCTAGGTAGGTAAGGGGGTTGCCTTGAACAGGACCATTTTCTTATTCTCTATATATAATATAAAGATACACAACCCTCCTTTTGTGTTCGAGAAAATAAAAGGTGACGCGCCTAATCCAACTTAGTAACTATTTCCCTAGACACAGTCCCATACATGTTTGGTCTTGAAATTAGGTGACTCATTGGAGGTTACAAATTTTCCAAGAGGGTATAGTTTCTGCTATGAAATTTTCCACGATAGCATAACTGAGCCTTAATTATTTTAATCCCTCTAGAGATATGATGATCAGTTTAGGCATCTTGATACACTAGGCTATATCAAGGTCATCCAATGGTTTCAATTAAAATAATTAAAAAAATCATATAGCACCTCTGCTCTTTGAATAGATTAGTTGAACAAGAGCAAAGAACATATAATACCTTTCCAGTGGCAATAACTATGTTTACTCCTCTCGACCTAGCTTCCCTTAGAGCTTCAGCATTCCTTGCTGTAACTTGACTTTCACTGTTGAGCAGTGTGCCTTGTTCAAAGGAAAAAAAAAACAATAATAAGTCAAAAGTCAAAACTATAACACATCTAGACTGTAAAGATGTCCAAAGAGCAAAGGATATACCATCCATATCACAGAAAATATATTTGAATTTTGGTTTGTAAAATCTTAGGCTGCCAGCTTTCTTCAGACCATTTGTCACTTGCCCTGTAAACATTCTTAGACACCAAGAGCTCGATTAGATCATGAATGTGGTGGGCCTTTCTATAACATATTGACTTAGAAATTTCATTAAGAATATACCATCCAATGAATCTGTTTGAGGCTTGCTTGAATCCAGAACAGTCTTAGCTAGACCTTTTCCTTTCCACCTTAGACTTTTTAAAATGAGATGCTCCTCCTTCTCCAATTCTGCTGCAGCCTCATTGCTAGACTCGTGTTGAAAACCAAGAAGATGCAATATTCCACGAACCTAATAGAGTAAAGAAGTAATGTGTAGAATAATGAGGCTGTAGTTGTAAGAGTCGGTGCAGTTATGAAGTTTGGAATTGTGCACACAAATTGAGGTAGATGGTATGCTTGTAATACCTTACTAGATTGATTATGGTTCATTTGAGTAGAGGTCAAACAGGAAATGGGAACTGAAAAGGTGCCTAGATGGACTTATTTTGGAACCAAAGGGAATAATATGAATTGAAGGGCTTGGGGTGCCAATAAGGAATACTTTCTAATCAATTTCAAAGGAACTGTGAGGAATGAAAATCATTAGGTAAGTTCAGGGAAGAAAAGTAAAAAAGAACCATACCACTAGAACCCGCACTTCATCAAGAAGTGTAACACCTTTCTCCTCAGCTTGCCTTGCAGCTGCCTCAACAGATATCACTATATCACCTAACATTAGCTACATAAAAGGATATTTAGAGAAGGAGAAGAAAATAAGATTCATGGGTAAAGCTAAGAGCATAACAACATTCAAAAAAGTATTCCTACTTACAATGGGAACATCAAGATCTGGAATGTACTGGGACATCGAGAGCATATCAGTAGCGCAGTCCTCGCCTCTCCATTCTTTGTTAAGATCTTGGATGAAGTTACCATTGCATAGCAATACAGAAACCTCAACCTTATCATACTTCCCAACATCACTTATTGATGTATCTCGGGTGCTGTAGCTTGAATCCAGAAGTCCATCAAGTGCAATCTTCATTGCCATTGGGACATTTAACCTTAGGATTTCTACAATGTTCTGCACGTGCATATGACAGAAAATTTACAAACATATATGAACAACTCATCAGTCTGAGAGAAATATGCTACTAAAGCCTAATCACAACAGAACACACAAAAAAAAGTACACACATAAATAGCTAAATTTAGGTAACCAATAGGCACCCAACTACCCACTACCCACTACCCACTACCCACTAGAAGCACATACTTCCATTTAATGTAAATGTATCGTTTTGGGATGTGCATTAGCAGAAACCCATGTTAAAACTTAACAAAAACTGCAACAGACACACAAACATATCTAACCACCAATTCCCATTCACCATGAGGAAACAAACAACTCAAAAGCCAGATAATAATAATACCGGAAGTCCACAATACCTAAACATAAATAGGTGAAATAGCTTTAGTAACCAGGATGCATCAACTACACAAATATGGCCACTTACAAGCCAAATACAGTTCTTTTTTTTTTCTTAAAAAGAACCTACATTGTCCTAGACATACATATTACTGGTGAAAGAGATCTCTACTAAAACATGTGCTGAGAGACCAGAAACATGTACGTCATTAGTGCTTAGGTACTTCTCGGGATGTGCCACTACAATCATTCATATTGAGTACATGGAACTATGGAAGCGTAACCAGTTCAAAACGGCAAAACATGGTCTTTAATGGGCCAGTTACATAAATGAACAGCTGCATTGATCAAACAAAAGGCAACAGTCTTACAGTTCTAAATTGGTCTATTTTATCAGAACAAAACATGGTGCAACATAATGGTGCGCCAAATATAACAGCTGCAGGATTCTCATCGGCATTTCCACTTAACACTTCTAAAGCAACATGAATAATAAGAATACGGAGAAATTCTATAAAGCGTGATGTGTACCAGCACTTCTGGGTCGTCGGGCATGTCCTCCTCGACGCCGATGCGAGCGATGAGCTCGATCTCGCTCTCCTTCGGCGGGGGCGGGGGCGGGAGCGGCGGTGCGTCCTGAGGCTCCGACCGCTTCGCCGACGCCTGTCCGCGCCGTCCCTTGCGGAACCCGCGGATTCCAGCCAGAAACCCTGCGAACGGCGGCGGCGCCGCTATCGAGGGCTCAGGGGTGCCCGTGTGCCCGCGCCAGGAGAGCAGCGAGGCCGCGAGTGCAGCCCCGGCAGCGGGGGGCAGGGGCGGCGCCGCGGCGGCGGAACGCAGCAGCGCAGCGCCTGGGTAGGGCGGCGGTAGCGGGAGGTGGAGGGACGAGCGCGAGGCGAACGGGAGCGCGCGTGACACGATCCGCGCCATGGCCGTGCCCCCAGTCGTGTGGCGGCGGGAGAGAGGGAGGAGGGTGGAAGAGGGTTTTGGATGGTTCGTTTGGCTCGTCCAATTTTGATTCGTACGGAACATGTTTTCTCGGACCAGGGTTTGCTCGCACATCTTCACCTCTCTGAATTACAGTATGAAAATAGGATCTTCAGTTCACTAGCTTTGGGCATTTTGGAGTAAATGTATTCCAGTTTGAGTTGGAGATTGCGTTTTTGTTCTGCTCCCGTGCTCGCTTCGTCGTTTGCATATTCCATGGAATATCATCCCAGAAAGTGAACAAATGGGAAATCAGCAAAGAAACGAAACGAGGAAAACAGATTCAGAGCACACCACACGCACATGAAGCAGTACGAGAATAACGTCAGCAAAGTCGAATGCAAGTTCATGACAATTTCAGCTGTGTTTGTCAGTATCCCCTTCTTTGATGTTCAATTATAATTTTACCCCTGTTTTTGTCATCGTTATAATTTTACCTATGTTTTTTTAAAACGAAGCTTAAGTTTACCCCTACTCCGTGAACATTAGGTAACGGTGTCAAATGGGCTTAGTAAGCATAAGTTTTCACCATGCGAAATTACCTCTACTTATCTTAATGCATTGTGAATTTACTCATCTTTTGAGATATATATTTAGACATCATTTTAATCAATATTTAGACACATTATTTTAAAAAAATGGGGGTAAAATCACAGTTAGGGTTCAAAACAAGGACAGAAGCACAATAGTATTCCGGATGCAGCTAACGGCGTTAGAAACATTGGTAAACAGAGCCTTCGTTTTTTAAAAGAAGGGGTGAAAATGCAAAGTGAAAGAAAGTGAGGGTAAAGTCACAATTAGGATTCAAAACAAGGGCAGAAACGCAATAGCCCCTTTTACTTTCGGCATAAGCCAAATTTCAACAAAACAAACAGATTCATGTACAGATGGAAGGAATTAAGTTGCATGCATTACAAAAGTCACAAAAAAAAAAGTTGCATGTAGTACAAATTTGTCAACAATCAATCAAATTGAGGTCGATGCCGCCCCGTTGGCTGAAAAGACCTGTTTTATTTCAAGTAAACAATGATGCAAATTGCAATGAATCACATGCTTTTGAGAAAAAACAAGGATATTTGACGCGTTCACAGCTCTACATTCTAAAGCTAAACAACCCCTCTGGCTATGCACACAACTTTCTTCCCGATGGCACTGCCATGGCTATAAACTCAGGCTTCTACAAATCCTATTTGGATGATTGCCTACCTAGAGATACACTCTTGAATCTTGATTCAACATGGAAAACTGGAGAAAGACGCTGCCTAGCAGGCGTGAACCTCAGTGAACCGGCTTGAAGCTGGTTCGCAATTGCTGTTGTGAAGTTTCAGGGAGCCAAAGAGGCAGGACAATCTCCTCATGATGGGCCTGCGAGTGGCAACTACCAACGACACGGCATCTTTCCTAGTACCAATATAAGTATCATAGCCCTCGAGATCGGCTTCTGTTATGAGGACTGCATCGGTGCACCCAGTGGGGCTGGCCGGCCTAGATACCATAATTTGTGTAAGTGGTAAGCCACTATCTTCGCAGTCAAACTCCATCACGTGGTAATCATCATTTTCTGTGCTCATACAGCGAGCTTCAATGCCTTCTAGGAAGCAGCCCAGGTTTGTACTCCGAACTGTAAGTTGTCCAGTGGTGAGAGTTCCAAATGAGCTAACAGCCTGCAAAATTCTGTGAATTGTCAAAAAGTGTCTTAACACCAGTAGTAATGTACTAAGAACTTAGAATGCAATCACAAAAGACTCCATACATGCCACTGCGATGGTGCCAAAAGCACTCTAGGCCTAATGGATCGGACATGATCCAAAGCTGCTTCAGGGGACATGTTCCTGTATTTAATCTGAAACACAAGGATTATCAGGAAATTAAACAGGACCATGCATACTGAGTCCAAATACAAATGTAGTTCATCCTACCAAGTAGCATAATACAATAGTGGTGCTTCGTCCTCTTCCAGCTTTACAATGAACATACGTAGTACGGCCTTGTAATGTATTCCCTGAAAAAAAAAAGGCAGCTATATATTGAATCTACCAATTTGAGAGTGTATTCAGAATTTCAAAGGGTAAAAATAGTTTATTTTTCTGATTGCAGAGATCCTAGTTTCTGGCAATGTATAATTGATTAAAAAGATCACATAGTACTAATTGTATAGTTCATTTTGGGTTGAATGCTTGAATAGCTTATCATTGTGTGTCATCTTTATTTTTTTAAGACATGTACATAGTATAAACTATATACACATAACTTTTTGACAAAAATACCTATGAACTTAGCTGAGCCCACCCTGTCATAGATTGCTGTTTGACACAAATCAAGAATTTAGATTATAGGCGTGCTTTGAAGGGTTATGATTCTAGTAGTTTGAATGACTTACAGACATTGTGTCATGGCTAGGCTCATTTCAATATTTTTCAATTGTCATGCATGACGTCATATACAACGACATCTAACAGAACCTTAATCTGGAGGTTGGGGATGGACTGTGCATTAAAAGATAGTGATGCACTGGTACAGCTTCTTTGTAACCATACCTACCACATCAGAATCTATTTGCTAATACATACCTAATAACATAAACATTAGTTGACTAGTGATCAATATAATAACCCGCTTTCCTTTTCTGAGTTAACTGCTACCTGCTTTGCTTCCCTAAGTTTGAGTCAACCACCACTAACTCTCCTACCTATGATTCAACGGTTACAATTTGGAAGAAGAAAAAACCCATAACAAAAAGGTACCACGGATGCAAAGAATAAAATAATAGAAAAGTGATCAGAGCTGGGGTTATGTTTCAGAAAAAAAAAAGTATGAATTTGCTATCGTGTACTTTTTGTCCTTAAAAATAAACAAGAAAGGGCAAGAACTTACGGTGGATAAAATCTATGGCTTGAGAAATATCCTCGAGTGAAGGTGCAAAGAGGTAATCTCTTGTTGGAATTACCAGGTGCTCAATCTCATTCGCCTAGTAAAAGAAAGCATGTGTTGTTATTTGTACATGTTCTCTCATTGCATATGCACAACAGTTCAATTGATTCCCCTGAACTCTGAACCAACATACATGCAAAAGGATAAACATGGCCAGTGTTGAATCTCAAAGTAGATAATGGTGTCCATGGTTCTAACATGGCAACTCTCTATCAAATTTTAAACGCAAATGGAGCCACATAACTAGCATAAGATGGAAAGGTTACCTGGTATAAAGATGTTGGGACAAGAGTTTCATAAGGTTCATTCAATGTTACAACTCCTTGAACTCCAAGTTGCTTCAACCTTGGAACATCACTTGGAAAAGGAACAGCGCCAAGCAAAATAAACTGGATGGAGATTGGAAAAAAGATTAGGCAGAGGCATTTCAGAGCGCACATTCTTCTGATACATAATTAGGAATTTAGAATACTAGGTTGTGCAAAGACTGAAGAAAAATGAAACAATTAATAACACCAGTCAAGGACTCAGGGCCGTGGATATTCATCCTTTGGTGCTAAAGGATATACCAAATACTAAAGCCTAAAAGACGAGCTGAAACAAACATGCACGATGACGGAGAGTACCCACAGTCTTCTCACAACTGGGTTAAAATTGGAACGTCTGACAAAAGCAAGCACGAGAACAATCACTAGTCACAAAGGAGGCAATGAGGTGATATATTCCCTCACTGCTGAGTAGAAGTCACTCTTAAGCACAAACGAGCTCTGTTGGGCCATATATTTCTCTGCTGCTGAGTAAAAGTGACTCTTAAGCACAAACGAGGTTAACAAAGCAAAGTCAATCCCTGCGTAGAACTCAAATTTAGGCCCCCTAGCAGGTGCATAACTTCAGAGGAAAAAAACTGATAAAACACCCAACTATCGGAGCGTCACAAATCCAACATTAACAGTACTGATCTCAGCCACGGGAATAAGTCAATAACAATAACCAACATCACTACCACTTGCGAGCAATCAGAACGTACAATACCATCCAGAATACTACGTACTAACCACAGAATCCACACAGAACAAAGCAAGGAAGGGGCAGTACCTGGTCGACGCGATCCCACCAGCGGAAGTCGGCCTCGAACCGGTTTCGCAAGACGTTGTAGAGCAGCGTCGGGTAGAACAGCGCCCTCGCGCCGGCGCCGACGAGCGCGCGCTTCGCCTTAAGCCGCACAAGCTCGCCGCCACCGCTCGCCTCAACCTCCTCCTCCTCCTGCTGCTCCTGCTGAAGCACCAGGCCCGCGTCACCGTCCCCCAATTCGCAGATCCTCATTTCCCCACCACCACAACAGCTCGCGAATCCTCGGCGCTGCCGAGACGCCTGCAGCGTCCTCCTCCGCTTCCACAGCGAGCAGATCCGTGGAGGAACGGAAGAGGAGGGGAATCGGTGGATCGAGACAGTGGGTGGTACTGGTAGCCTTGCTCGGGACCGTGGCCTGGGGACGCGAGAAATGGGACGAGTGATTTTTTGTCTAAAACCCCAGCAGCAGCAGCAGAATGCGGAAACAGGTGGCACGGAATGCTGAATCGGAAGGAAGCAGAGCTGGCTCGCTGGTTTTTAGTTGGTGGAGTTAGTGGTGGCGGAAACGTGCGTGCGTTTCCTTCTCAGGTACTCGGGCATTTGCAGTTTTGCATAACCGCTCCCCTTTTCTTGTTGGGTGGGGTAGGTGCAACAACAATTTCCCAATGTTTCTTTCATGATCCAGCGCCGATGTGCCTTTGTAAGGTCTCAATTTACAAGATGTGTGTTACAAGAAGAAATTTTATGTTCTGAATCATGAGATATTTTATTTAGAACAGGAGAGTGCTATGAAATAACTGACTTGTGCAAATTCAATGATGCGGAAATTTACGTCTTGGTTGGGTACAGTGTTTTTTTTCATACAACAAAATAACTAAAAACAATATCAGCCAACTTATCATCCAAAAAACGATCAGCCGAACAGGTGGTTATTGCACATAGGCACCCCGTAATGCAAGAAGGTGCCACTAGCCTTGAATTCACCATTTAACATAGTAAGATGGTTTAGGGATTGAAGGGGATTAGTACCGCTATAAATTATTTCTTATTTAATGTAGAATGACAAACACAATATCATGATTGCATATATTAATGAGGACAAGGATATAACACCAAATTAGCATAGTAGTAAGAAGAGTAAAAAGGCAAGGCATAAAGGACTATGCTACGGGCTAAACCTGGGCATAATTGATCGAAGACCGAACCGAGACCGAACCGAAGCGACTGAGACCGAAATTTTCGGTCCCTAGTTTTTACTAACTGAACTTTTTACAATTATTTTGGTTATATGCATTGGGTAACTGAACTAATCAAATATTTCGATTTTATTGATATAATATGAAGTTTAGAATATAATTAGTGATATAATATTTATTTTAGTGGGTTTATATCAACCATAACTCTTATCACTTTGTTTAATCTATATATCGTATTGTTATTTTTGCCTTGAAATAGAAAAAATATTGTTAGAAACTATACTATTTTATCTAGTCCAATTAGTTCGGTCATGACTGAGATCGAACTGAACTAACCGAGACCAAACTTGCTCGGTCCTGAGTTTTAAAACTAACTGATCAATCTTTGTTTTTAGATGACCAAACTTCTAAAAAGACCGAAGAATTAATCGATTCAGTTTAGTCAGACCGACGCCCAGGGCTATTACAAGCTCCCCCTGCGTTAGTTGCATGTCAATTAGGCTAAGAGAAAACAGAGGCAACACTAAACTTTGCACACAAATAATAACAATAAGACAACCTGTGATGAGCTCATGATAAGACTAGCACTACGTAATAACTAAGGGCTTGTTCGATAGCCATGTCTGTTGATGTTGTTGCGGAGGTGGCTACCCTTCGGTCCCAATGAGTACTAAATACGGATTGGGCGTTCGGGTTACCCGATTTTTTCGGGTCGGTTAATTCAAAACTCGGGTAATGAAAACTGCTACCCGATATTAGTCTGAAAAAAACACTACCCGCAATTTCGGATATCCAAAAATTCGAGTTCGGGTTCGGATATTACCCGATATAACCGAATTTACAGAAATCAACAAAATAGATAAAAATTTAGTAGTAATTTATACATAATTTCAGCACCAAATATATAGAATTTCAACAAAGAATAATATATTATAGTCATTTGTTCAAGAAGAGAGAATGATATTTTAATAAAGTGATAAGTTCAAGTGTTCAACTAACAAAATATGATAAATATAAAGATACATACAAAACTTTGGGTAGTTCGGGTAGTTTGGGTACCAAGAGATATTACCCGAATTACCCAAACTTATTTCGGGTAATTAAAATCACTATCCAAAATTAGGATCGGGTACCTCGGGTTCGGGTAATTTGGATACGAGTTCGGGTAATTTGGATACGAGTTCGGATAATGGGTATCGGGTATTTTGTCCAGGCTTACCCTAACCATAGAACGCACTGCCTTCACTAACACAGACCAGAAGCTTCGCTTAGAATCGTGCACAAAACATAATTTTGAACTATAGGGGGTATGTGCAGGAAAGTGCCGAATTTAACAATCGCACGCGTCAATCACTTTCCAAGGGCATAATTGTGAAACCGCCCGTTTGTTTATTGCCAAACACTACGGGGATCGGATATCCATCCATGGCGCCCTCGGAATTCAGAAAAGTCGGGCCTCAAGTCACCCCGGTCCAATCAGCGCCGTACATTCAGCATCCAATGAGCCGCCCTCCCCAGCCCAGGACAGGCCAGCGCCGCCGTCGAATCTGGATCCGACGGCGCAACATGACATGCTCCCCACGGCCCCATCGCTCTGGCAAGCCCGCGCCGCGGATTCGAGCGAGCGGCTGCGCGCGTGATTGGACCGCGGCGGGTTGGCGTCGCCAGCGGCGGCACGCGGGACGTACGCGCACGACCCTGCCGCCCCCACGTGGAACCGAACCACCACCCCATTCCTGGCGAAGAAGGGCAATGCTCCCGGCGGGCCCCGGCGAGCGGTGTCGGTTGGACGCATCCCGTTGGTGGATTGGAGTGGAACAGTGGGGTGAGCCCCCACGGGCCACGGCGGCTGAGAGCCTCGGGACTCGGGAGTGATAATGTTTGGTGGACCCGGCAAGTGGAGTGAGCTGTGAGACTGGACCTGTGACTGTGGGCTTGCTCACGGTGTTTGACCCGGGTGCCGCCGGCCAGGCGGCCAGCGTCGGACTCGGACTGGGATTCGGACTCGCTCAACGGATCCAATCCAATCCACATGCACTGCACTGGTGATCTGGTGCTCGCTGCTCGGAGTCTGGGAGTGACGGCTGTAGTGAGTAGTGACTGGAGTAGGACTGGACAGTTGTTCTTCTGTTGCTTCGGTCTCGCATCCTTTTCAGTGCTGCGCGAGTTTACTGAAAAAAAAACAGGTAAAATCCACGTAAACAAATGCGTAGATAATCTGCAGGTAGTCTAGAGAAAGGAAGGGAGAGGGAGTCTAGAGAAAAAACAGAGCGTGCACTACTGACTGGGTCTCGGTGCGTCAGATGACGCCATGTACACGGTTTTGGATATGCATGAATCTAATGCGGCACTCGCATGATTAGCCTATTGGAGTAATTAGACAAGTGCTTACACGGCCTCTGTAGTCTGTTGGCCGAAACACTCCTACGTGGACGCCACCGGCTGGTGCTTGGTTTATTCTGGATGCACGGGGGCATCTCCAGCGGTCGTGGCGCGTGATCGCTGTTCTGGAATGGAACCAAAAGCTATCCGTGTGAACGCCCACCTCTGATAAGATTCGCCACATATGATGCCCCACTTGCCCAGCGATCTTTTCCTCGCTGAGAGCGGAGTGGAAGTTGGAGTGCGAAGCGGATGATGCATCGCCTTCGCGCGTCACGCTCACTGCATCGCGGGCGTCACACGTGACGATTTCAGGTCCGTATGATTTCAGGCTCATTGCATCACCGCACCGGCTAAGCTGATATTATTTTTAATTGTTTTATTATGAGATAAAAATATTATACCATGTCTAATAACTCAGCCGATAAGAAACGAACAAGACGTATAAGGATAGTGTTTAGGTAACCCGTCTTTTTCTTCTCTCAAAAAATGAAGTGCAAATCTAAAAAAACATCTTATGGCTCGTCTAGTATGTGCTCCTCTCATACCATACTACATAGTGCCAAACAAGATCTAAGAATGGATTAGCATATAATTCTTCCATCTTAAAATAATTATCGTTCTCACTTTCCGAGAAAATATATCTTCAACTAAGTTTATATTAAAATGTTAATACTTACAGTACACAATTAATAGCATTAGATAGATCGTTGAATCTATTTTCATAATAAAATTATTTGGAGTTACAAATATTGCATATACTTTATATAAATTTAATCAAACTTATAGCACGAAACAAAAAAAAACTATAACAGTTATTTTGAGATAAAGAGAGTATAATGCTTGGTTCAGTGAGCTTGTGCACAGCTACGAGAAAACTAATTAAGTGATATATCAAATGTTAGCAATTGAAAACAAAATATATCTGTACTTCTAGCTTGTTTATTTAGCAATTAGCATATAAGTCCAACTTATCATTTATGATATAGTTTTGTTCTATCGTAATAAAATAGTTAAAAATAGTTAAAGTCAATTTATTAATTGTAGAAACAACCAGCCGAATATGACCTTGTTATTATTTTATTATTGATGAATCTATTTTCTGGTGGTTAAAATGTCGCTGCATACGGGGAATGAGTGGCCACGGTTCGTGTCAGTTACAGTACAGAAAATGCCGAAGGCAAACAGACATAGGCGGATGCAAAAGGGGAAAAATGCCATTTCGCCGCGTATTTGTAATAGAAGTGTCTGATGGATGGCCCATGAGCCATGACACTGCGTGTTCTCAGAACCGAGATGGCGTTCTCAAGAATACGGACGCACGATAAATTGGATGTTTTTTTTTTGACAGAAACGATAAATTGGATGTCACTTTCATATCTTTGGTTTATATATAGGAACATAAAACAAGAAACCACGTGTTCCTCTACTCGCGTCCTGCCAACGTCTAGTGGATGGACATTGCTAATTGCTTAATGCTTATCGCATCTCACTATCTCCATTCTCCAACTTTTCCTTCTGGCGTGTACTCCATTGAGGCTCAAGCAAAAACGTGAGGGGTCAAGTGATCAATCCTTCTTCATAAAGAGCTCAAGCAAACGTGTTCCACGAGCGACGAGCGTGGGACTCGCCGACTGTAATGTAAAACAATAAAGAAAAAACACTACCAAAGCAACGGTGAATAGCATTATATATTTTCCAAAATTAAGCAAATGGCTACCAACGAAGCAACCTTTTCACTAAAAGAGCATCAAGCCATCAACTAAAGCATATGGCATATATTAAAAACAAACATGCCACTAACAAATTAAAAAGAGGAATAGCAGGGGGGGGGGGGGGGGGGGGACGTGGATGAGCAATTTTCTTGTGGCTTTCGGCTCACACAAACCCTTAGTTCATTAGTCATCTATCTTTAGAGGCGTCGAGTTTAGGCAAAAGCTCACATGGCCTAAAACATCTAGAAAAAAAGAAAATACTACTACATAATCTCTATTTTACGATGCGGGCATTTTGGATTTAATGTGGCAGGTAAAGTACAAAGGTCACGGTAAATCGTGGCTGCACCGCGGCGGACGCCAATGTCCGTTATAGTAAATCGATTAATTGAAGTGGGCATTTTAGGATGTCCACCTCAATTAATAATTTCAGAACACGCAAAAAAAAAAAAACTGGATAGGCCCGATGAGCCCATCCATGGGCCAGCAAAGCCTATCCAGAGCTGTAGCGCCGCCACAACCGGATCCGCGTGGTGACACTCTTGATGACAGGCCACCGGGGAGCTCCCTAACCCGCGCCACGAGATCAAGGGTGTCGGGTCCTCCACGCTACCGGATCTGCAAGGAAGGAAGGAAAGACAAATACTCTACTCGGTTTTGGGCCACAAAGTGCCTTTGGACGACCTGTATATGGGCTGATTTCTGGGAAGTAGTGATGTTCTAGATGTGCTGGGCTGCTGTCTTCCTGTCCAAATTTGAGAAGGGTATTTGGGCCAGGCTAGAAGCCACTGCTGTCAGGTAAAAATGCCATACCGGATCCACCGATGGAAGGGATATCTCTATATTTTGTGTGTTATGTCTCCACTTACGACAAGGTTATTAGGTGTATGAGCCTAACTCTTGATTAAAAACTAATTTTTTTTCTCTCACTTCTATTAAAATATGAGAAAAAATTGTTTAGAGCTACCTTATAAATAACCCACTGCGAGTGACATAAGTGATAGATTTCATTCCCCTATAAAAAATCTAACTGGTTTCATGCGTCTATGACACACATAAGGGAAACAAAAATACAATTCAATGGCAGTGAAGAGACTAAATTTCCAATGGCATATAAGAAATGACTATAAAGTTTCAACGGGATTCAGAAATTTTCTCGTGATCCTATACTGTGGAGCGACCGAACGAGTAGTGCCAAGCTGCCGCTTAACCCTCTGATCCTGTTATTCGGTTCTGAAGAATTGTGTATGTGATCTGGTTTTGCATTTGATCCATACAGATCCTCTTGCGGCCGAACATATGCTGTGTATGTAACTAAAAAATTGTTTCTGTCAGAACCAGGACCGTTGTTCTTTAATCTTTTTGGAGGAGAAGTTTGATTCCTCGAATATGGAACAGGCAAAAGTACTACAGTATTGCTTAAAAATGCAAAAGGCTGGAGGAAATGGGCCTCAAGCACACAACGTTACTATGATTCCGTCCCCGACTTGTTCCCACGAGCATGATGAGCTGATGACGATGTTGTGCACTTGTGAATTGTGATTCCCGTCCCATGAGCAGCCGTGAAAAGGACGATTCTGGGGTCCCACTTGAGTCTCAACAACTTTTATAGCTTGTTCGTTTGGCTTTTCAGCTGTCTTAAATTCAGTTAGATTATTTTTTTCTCTCACAAGAAATCGGCCAGCAGTGTATAATCCTGACAGAACAGTGCATAATCCTGCCAAGCGAACATGTCCTTAGCACCTGATGGACGCAAAACAAGTGGCAACGATTTGTGGGCTCTCTGATTCGCCTGAAGATGACATCTGTTGCATTTTCAGCACAAAATTAAGGATCCGTTTGGTTCATGTCCCGAACCTGCCCCGCCTAATGTTGGGCATGCCAAACTGAGTTAGGTATGTGTTTGGTTTACTATCCTAGATTGGGCTGCCAAACAATCTTAGGCGCCGTCATAGTGCTTTGCCGTAGCAATTCTCGCCAAAAGTCTGGCGAACGATTCGTTCGCCGCAACTTCGGCGCGACAACGCGAGATGGTTGTGCGTACCGCCTGGAGAAAAAAAAATGGCGCGTAACTATAGGTATATGGCGCGAAACTACTGCAGTCGGCATTCTCTTTCCTCTAGATATTTCTCCGCCTACAGTATCATCCTCTCCTTATCCCTTCACTGTTGGGGGGAAAAGGATACCACGGCGACGGCGGCAAGGGTGTGTCCCTGGGTGCGTCGCTCCGATTCCGCGGGGCCCCGCGTCCGGCGCGGGGTGCCTTGACGTCCGGGTCCAGAGCTGCGTGCCTTGTCGGCTCTCGTGTGGAGGTTCTGAGTCCTGCGTCGCGTGCCTCCGTGTCCGGCGTCGTCTGCCTCCGCATCGGTGTCACAGGGCCTCCGTCTTGAGGTGGAGCTTTGTATGCAGGTACCTACATCTGCACAGGCCTCCGTCTTGGGAGGGATCAGCTCATGACTCTCATGTACTTGAGGATGCTCTAAGACGCCCCACTGGCCTAAAAATACCTGAAGGTAGTGATCATGTTTTTTACAAATTAACCAATATGTAGTTCAACTCTAACCTTAGGCAACATGTTCGTATTTTAGGAAAATTCTTTCTGGCGGATGCTGGATATGCAGCAAGACCTGGTATACTCTCTCCATATCGTGGTGTTCGTTATCACCTAAAAGAATATAAAGGTGGTAGAGAACCTGAAGATTATAAGGAGTTATACAATCACCGCCACTCCTCTCTTAGGACAATAGTTGAGCGGGCTTTTGGTACAATGAAGAATCGATTTCAAATCCTTAAAAGTCAACCAAATTTTCCTTTGAAAATACAAGTTCAGATTGTTCTCGCATGCTATGGGCTTCACAACTGGATACTAGAGCATAGTGATGCTGATGATGAGTACGTCTATGATGATGAATCATGGTACAGGGCTTTGCCAAGGAGCAATAGGACATATCGTGACATACTCACTGAGAGTAAGGCTTTGGTACTTAAAAGAGATCAGATAGCACGTAGTATGTGGAGAGATAAAGTAGGTGAATCAAGCTCTGAGTTGAACCACCCCACTCAGAATATGATCGGCATGTAGTGATGCACAAATAAGTGGCATGTAGTGAACAATGTAGTATTCATTAATATGTATGGCATGTAATGAGACTTTTGTCTTCTGATGGTTGATTATAATGCTATGTGTTATAACATACAATTGTTTCTTTATTTACTGTAATTGTCTACAACCTGTGCATTTCTTTAATTTTTTCCTGTCGAATGATTGTTTGTAGCCTGTGCATTCCTGTAGTTGCTGCATTTTTCTTGTAAGTGGGATAGATGGTGAAGAAAAAAGGAAAGTTGGATGTTGATGGCCCTATCCGTGTGAGAACCGTAACTTGGGAGGAGGACCACACTAAGTTCATGCTCAACTGCTATATTGAATATAAGAAAAACCAGCATGCAGGCTTTGTGTGGAAGAAGGCACACCATGCAAAGTGTGCTGATGCCTTAAACAAAGAGTTTGCCATGGGTGTAACCATTGAGCAGGTCAATCGTCACTACAGGGAGTACAGGGACAAGTGGAAAATAGTTGAGAGAGCTTTAAGTAATAGTGGAAATGGATTTGATGCTACCAGGTGCAAGATAACTATTTCTGAATCTGAAAGGGAAAAGCTAAAGGTATGTCTCATAATTTGAGCCGCGTATTGCAAAATCCAAATATACATGGTTGTAGTCTTAACTTTTATCTTGTATTCACATTCAGGATGTGGACAGACGCTTGCTTTCTAAGCCCATCAAATTCTTTGTTGAGATGGAAGACCTCTTCAAAGGTAGTCACGCAGATGGTTCTCTTGCCATGGATCAAGAAACATGCTTGGATGCTAATAAGGGTTGTGATAGTGATGATAGTGGAGAGCTTAATGACACATCTGGTTATGCACATCCAATTGACCTTGAAGGTGATGACTCAGACACATTACCCTCACCAGAAGGTCCTAAAACTAGTCCTAACTATACAGCCAGTGGAGAAAATAGCTCTTCGAGTCCACGCCAATGTGGAAAGAAACGACCAAGAGGGGTCAAGTTGCCTAGTAAGAAGCCAACAAAGTCTAAGAGTCGTTTCGCAAATGCCACTGAAGACATCAGCACAACTATGAAGGTCCTTGCAAACTCTCTTACTGAGCCACCTCCTCCACCACCACCAGTCTCGATTTCTATGGATCCACATGCTGAATTGTGGAAGAGGTTGGAATCTTTGCCTATCCAAACAAATGACAAAATCATCATTGGTGTTTACTTGGCACAAGCTGAAAATGAAGGTATGCGTGGTTGGCTCAATGGTTCCAGTAACACAACTTTGGAGACTTGGGTGTACCAGTTCTTATGTGACCAAGATGGTAAGCAGTGATAGTCGAACTTTTACTCAGGGTGTTTCATTGAACTTATTTTGCTTCTTTTGCACATGGAACTATGGAAGTGCTTCTGTTATGTGCTGATGCTTTTGGATAGGGTAGACTGAAATGGTCCTCTGCAGTTGTTGACAGTAGTAGTTGATGGTTCTATATGACTGTATATAGCCCAAATCTGAAGATGAGTAGTTGCGTCTGCTTTTGTATAGGACAGACTGAATTGGTCCTTTCAACTCATCATGCTTTTGTGTATATAACTAATATAGCTAGGAACTATAATGGACATGGCAAGTTGTCACCTGTTGTTAATTATTGCTCAGTATGTTTACTGCTTTAATTACTTTACTAATTAGTATAAATGCATTCTCACCATGTTGGAGTGAAAAGTGTCAGAATACTAGTGTGATGCTTCAAGTGGTAAACTAACCTCTTCCTAGAATAAGATAATTGTAAAACTTTGGTTGTGAACCAAACATCTGCCACATACATTTGCCAAACTTATGGCAGCTCATATGGCTACAAACCAAACAGTCGCCAGAGTTAATCTGCCACAGCTTAAGTTAGGCATGGTAGTGAACCAAACACCTTAATTTTGCCGCAAAGTTGGCATGCCACTACTCTGGCACATGCCAAACCTTAGTTATGGCAAATTGTGACTATGAACCAAACAAGCCCTAAACCAGAGTACCCGCCTCTGCGTGCTCTCATCTATGGGCGACGACACTAATGACAGCGCATAGTGAGATGAGATGTTATTCTTCTGACGCTAGTAACAGTACTAGGTGGGTGCTCTCATTAGTCACTGCCATGATCTAGAAGGATGCCTCCCTCACATTACCAGCATGCATGGTCTAGATTCTAGAACAGATGCCCCCGTATCTGATTCGTGCTTCTTATTGCGCCCCAACTTCTTGATTCCAGAAGCTGGACCGCACACTTCTTCGTCGTCTCTGGACTCTGGTGTCTGGTCTAGACGACTCCCTGCTTTTCCTGACCGCATGAAATGGACCTTCGTACGTAGGATACTTGGATGCATCTACACGGAAAGTCGAACCATGTTTTGGGCTTCTTCTGGCTATCGGGAATGGACCGGCTCGGACCCTGAACTTTAGACTCTCGTCGTATGCATCACATGGCTCGCGTTATCCGTACGTGCAAAGATGCACCTGCGACTCAGCGACAGCGAGTTGTTCCTGTGGGAGGCGACAGGAGACGTACTCGCGCATGGTGGTCGGTGGGGTGCATCGCGCGCACCGTCCATTTCTCTTTCTGAAAAGGAGTCGCGCAGTCATGTGCCAAAACCCGAGATGCGCGAGTGCCAGGCCAATCCAAATTCTGTGTAAAGTCACAGGTAGGCATGCCCGATGCCATCCATTTACGATCCGACGGCTACTGGACATCCATCCTCTGTCCTCTCCTAGTGGAAACCTGCACAGCACAGACCAAATTGCAGCCTAACTCAACCTCACTTCGTGGACACAGGACACAAACACTCAGAACACAAGCATTTTATTCTGCTAAAAAAACACGTATCCACATGATGTTACCTTTTTTTAATCAGATTTTCTTTTATTATTTGTGTACGGTTTCCGGACCTCAAAGCCTGCATGATTTTATTGGATGATGTAAATAGCTTCAATGAAGAGATAACGATTATAATTGTTGTGGATAGGTTGCATGAAAAGATAGACATGCTAATATATACATGTCCTAAATAATACTGTAACTTCAATCGAGAAATAAGTACCATAATTGTATGTGTTAATGAGCTGCTAACGTGGATATATAGCTTGTATAAAGAGATATACACTTTTTTTTTTGCAAATATAAGATACGTAGATATAGATTTGATTCTTTGACCTATCAAAAAGAAATGATAAAACACAACGAATAATACCGGTTATATTTAGGTTTAGTTCCAACCAAAATGCAAAATCCAAAATCCCAACTAATTTGGATTCCAAAATCCAGAATGCAAAATATTTTGGTAGGGTGTTTAGTTCCAACCAAAATTTGTCTTCCAATGACGTGGATTGTGAGGATGACACACAAACCAATGCAAAGATTTCTTTATTTTGGCCTCTTGAGTCCAAAATACAAATGGGGAATGAATCACTTTTTGCCAAATATTTTGGGTGGTGTTTAGTTTTATTTTGCAAAATGAAGAGGCAAAACCCAAAATATTTTGGATTCTATGGGGAACTAAAGACCCTGTATAGATGACAGACGCACAGGAGAATCCGCTTAAGGCCCTGCTTAGTTTCTACCAAAATCCAAAATCCAAAATCCCAACTATTTTGGATTCCAAAATGCAGAATGCAAAATATTTTGGTGGGGTATTTAGTTCCAACTAAATTTTGGATTCCAATGATGGGGATTGTGAGGATGACACACAAACCAATGCAAAGATTCTCTTATTTTGGTCTCTTGAGTCCAAAATGCAAAATGAGGAATGAACCACTTTTTGTCAAATATTTTGGGTGGTGTTTAGTTCCATTATGCAGAATAATGACACAAAATGCAGAATATTTTGGATTTTGTAAATATTCTGCATTTTGTGTTATTATCATCCACCTATTTAAAGGCTGCATAATCATCCACATATTTAAAGGCTAGATAGATAGTATCTGTACAAAATCCCAAAAATTAGTCAACCCTATAAACAATCATCTGAAGAAGAAACCACAGGAAGAATCACCTCGTATGCGACCGCCATTTCATCGTCAGCAACGCCGACGCCGGCGACACCGTCACCCACCCTCTCGCGGACTGCGGACAGCAGAAACCATCACATCAAACCGGAAACCACCCTTCCCTCCAGAACTCCAGACCATTCTCTTCTCCCCTTTCCCCTTCTCCACGCTTCGCCTCTCGCCGACTATTTTAAACCCACGATTCTTTTATTCCCGTTCTTCCCCGTCGACTTCCAGAGAGGAACTCATTCTTTTTTACCCCGCGGGAGATCCGCGCATCCACAGCCGGGCAGTGGAGCTCGATCGCGAGGCTTCTAGAGGGTCGGGGGAGTTCTGAGTTCTCCAATGGCATCGTCCCACATCATCCTGCCCAAGGAGGAGGAGGAGGAGGAGGAGGCGGCGGCGGCGGTGGTGGAGGCGGACCACGACTCCCCGGCGCAGCGGCCGTACCAGGATCAGGCGCCAGGGAAGGCGGCGCTGCCGTTCTCGGCAACGTGCGTCCGGATCTCCCGCGACTCGTACCCGAACCTCCGCGCGCTGCGGAACGCGTCGACCATGGCACTCCACGATGATGACGCCGCCTACGTCAAGGTCGACGAGGGCGACTACGGATACGTGCTCGACGACGTCCCGCACCTCACCGACTACCTACCGGACCTCCCCGTGAGCGCCGCAACCCCCTCCCGTGCTCTCTGGTTGCCCCGTTGCCCGATCTGTGGTTCCTCGGTAAAAAATGCTAGTAATACTATGAATTACAATGATGGAATTGGGGATCGTTTTGGGCTCGAAGATGTGGATTAGAGTCAGCTTCGGTACCATTTTTAAGAAGTCCTGAAGTTTCGGTACCATTTTAGGATTGGTAGAGACGCGAGCTGCGGTTTTAAATAATTCTATGATGTGGCAGTTTCGTGACTCTTGTCAGCGTCAGCATGCAGACATCCCGTTAGCTGTGGTACTACTATGAATTATGATCCAACAAAAATGTAATATTACTCGTCTCCTGTCGAAATTTAGATTGTCGTGTGGATCTCATGTCTACTTGCGTCTATCACTTTGTGTTATTAGGTTCTTTTGCTAGATTTGTTGTTTCCATGCTTCTGGAAGGAATTGCTTGTACTAGTCGGCAACCTGTCGGATTACTTATATTAGTTGGCAACCTGTCCTCGCAGATCTCAATCATCTACGTGTCAAATTCACATGAAACATGGCATTTCACCTGTTTACTTGTCTATTTTTGGTTTTAAGTTCAAGTTAAAATGAAGTCGTTTTCTAGGTGACATCATAAGGGTTAATCTAATAGTTTCCCTGTTTGATTTTCATGGCAGACTTTTCCTAATCCTTTGCAAGATCATCCGGCGTATTCAACTGTCAAGTGAGGATTTCTTTCTATTTGACTTTTCTGCTTCTTTCTGATAACCTCTAATCATTCTAACTGTGCAATTTGTCAAACTGAACTTTGTATGTGCACATTCACCAGGCAATATTTTGTCAATGCAGATGATACAGTCCCTGAAAAGGTAAAATAATATCAGGTGTGATTGTTCCGAATGTCAATGTTGTTTGTTTGAGTGGTGACTGGTGAAGTGACATGTTTTTGTGCTACCACAGGTGGTTGTTCAGAAGAACAGTCCGCGAGGAGTTCACTTCCGTCGTGCTGGACCTCGTCAGAGGGTATGACACCTTCGACGCAGTTATACACCTATACCATTTGTGAGCAATGCATTAGTTTCATATAGTATAACATAAATATTCAACTCTCAGGTGTATTTTGAGTCAGAAGAAGTGAAAGCTTGCATTGTAACCTGTGGAGGCCTTTGCCCTGGGCTCAATACTGTCATCAGAGAGTTGGTGTGTGGCCTGTCCCACATGTACAACGTTAGCAATGTCTTTGGAATACAGGTTTGATTCTTTCCAGATTACCTATATCGATGCTGGATGATGTACTGTGTCACTATTTTCCGCACAGTCAACTGGTCCTTTCTTTCTTTCTTTATTATGATGAAGGAAAAAGATTTTGCGTCTTGATATTTGGCATGTAAAACTCTTGCAATATATTTTTTTTTTCAAAGTTAAGAATTCATTTTGGTTGCATTGTGATGAAATAGTTGCAGGTTCTAAAATCTTCAGATTTTATTGTCTGATGTAGGAGCACAAATTTTGTGATGCATATTTACCAATTGTTACTTACTTTGTGCCAGCTAGTGGGTTTGTCATGACAATGTATGCATCATGATTGCAGTGGACAAGTGCAATCAAACTTTAATCATATTTGTAGTCTATCCTTGAGACGTCTCTATCATCATGTAACATGTTGTAAGCCATTTTGCAGAATGGGTACAAAGGGTTCTATTCGAGCAATTATCTTACCATGACACCAAAGAGTGTGAATGATATCCACAAACGAGGTGGTACAGTTCTTGGAACATCAAGAGGTGGCCATGATACCAAAAAGATCGTTGACAACATTCAAGATCGTGGAATTAATCAGGTATGTGCTTGCTGATTAGTGTTTATTTGCATAACCCTCATTTTGGAGGCTGAGTAAATGTTCTTCTTTACCACATCTAGGTGTACATTATAGGAGGAGATGGAACTCAGAAGGGTGCATATGAGATTTACAAGGTAATCATTCTCACGAGTATGTCTGTCATGCGTGCTTCAGAACTTCAGATACTGTCAAACTACATCATCTGCGCATTTCTGTGATGTCTGTTGAAGTGCACTCATGCAGTAGAGATTTTGAATGTGCTCAAGTTATGTATATGTATATGTATAGTTAAATGTTTTATAGGCAAATAGCGCGAAGAATTATAATCCTGAAGTTAGTTTTTTTGTCATGCTCTATTTTAAAATTACTGCAGGAAATTCGGAGACGTGGTCTACAAGTAGCTGTTGCTGGTATTCCCAAGACTATTGATAATGATATAGCGGTAATTTTTGGCTACTTGTTCTTTTTTCAGCTTGCATAAATGCTTTTGCTGCATACCTCTTGATTTGAAAGACTAGTGCAGAGACCTGGAGTATGCTGATTATTTGTATATACATTGTTAGGTTATAGACAAGTCATTTGGTTTTGATACTGCTGTAGAAGAAGCCCAGCGTGCCATCAATGCGGCTCATGTGGAAGCTTCAAGTGCTGAAAATGGGATAGGGTTAGTGAAGCTTATGGGTCGCTATAGTGGTTAGTTTTCCTGCCTACAAACTGAAGAATGTTTACTCTTTGTCAGAGTGTACTAGTTTCTTCTTCTTCTTCCTCTTTTTTTTTGAGTTAAATGCACCGTCTGTCCATTAATTTTTGGTGGTGTGTTCATCTAGGTCCATCAACTTTTAAATTGTATTTTTGGGTCCACTAACTTTTGGTGGCGTGTCATCTAGGTCCATCAACTTTCAAACTGCATTTTTGGATCCATTAACTATTGGTGGTGTGTCATCTAGGTCCATCAACTTTCAAATTGCATTGTTTGGTCTCTAAACTTTTTAACTGGTTCACCGTAGGTCCATACCCGTGCAATTAGCCAATAGATCTAACATGACATGCAAAATAAGCAGCCACCTTGGAGTAGAAATGTGTAAACTTTAATTCTTTTCTATGCATCGTTTGATATTATATTTTTTTCTACTTAAGTTATTTATTTATTTTTATATATTCATAACATATAATTATTTATTGAGCTTTGTTACGGTGCTTGGGAGGAACCTCCTTCGAATATTATTTACCACAACTATTAATGAAATTAATTAATTAACTATGCTTAAGGGCAATTTAATACTTTCCTCTCCTCTACACAATCTCTAACTTCCCCACCCAATTCCATGAGGCGTCGTTAGCAGCTACGCGCGCTCACGACGACGGAGCGCACCGGCCTTCTCGTACACCTCCGCCATGGAGGTGGAGCAGATTGCTGCCGTGCGCAGGTGGTGGGCCGCGACCAGCTTCAGGTGGCTTGTCGGCGTCGAGCTTGTCGGCCTACCTGGTTGTCCTCCCATCGATGGCTCCTATGTCTTGCCTTGCGACGACGCCGGTGTTGGCGTTGCTACAGGTGCTCGAGTTCATATGGCGCCACGCGCCAGGCTGCTGTGCTCAGAGGCGGAGCCGGAGTAAATGGCGACAACCATTTTGAACTGTAGCATGGCATGGCACCGATGCAGAGTTCTGAAATTCTCGAGCTATCAGATACTTAGTAACGATTGATTACGAAGCATTGTATCTGTACCAGCATCTTTATCAATGGCAATCTGTTGGTAGCTTGGTACTACAATGATGTGGGCTGGAGTCTTGGAGATATGTTCGCTGCCGCGCATGCCGGGGAGCCGCCGGGGTTCCGCGCCGCCCGTCCTCGGACATGAAAGAAATAGACGGGAGCTCGCACAGAGGCAAGGGGAAGCTACGCGAAAGTACTATTATGCTTTAAATTATTTTAGAAATAAATTTTTATCATATATTTGTAGTTCCGGGCCCACATATTTCTGGTTCCGGCCCACAACTTAAGTTCCTCTATTTTGGTTCTTATTTTATAGCCATCTGATCTATTCAAATGGATGATTGTTGTTTTTTCCAAGCACCGTAAAATTTCACTTATTTATTTTATATTTTTATTTTCTTTCTTCTTATTTATTTTGCTATAATTATTTATTTTGTTCATATTATAGAAAATGAAATATAAGGGGAACACAAAAACATTAAAACGAAAATCCACTAAATAAAGAAAAATAACAATCAAATGTTGATGAGTGGAAGAGAAATGAAATATAATATAGGACAGTGACCACTTATTTTGTGTGACATGTCTGATCTATTCGTTAATTGCAGGTGTATGGTCCTATGGTGAACCAATTTAAAAGTTTAGGAATCAAAAAATGCAATGTGAAAGTTGATGGACCTAGATGACACACCACCAATAGTTAATGGACCCAAAAATGTAGTTTGAAAGTTGATGGACCTAGATGACACACCATCAAAAGTTAACGGACTCAAAAGTGCAATTTGAAAGTTGGTGGACCTAGATGACACACCACTAAAAGTTAATGGACCTATGGTGCATTTAACTCTTTCATTGTGTTGTTCTTACTTTGATACTTCCTTTATGATGCAGGGTTTATTGCCATGTATGCTACTCTTGCAAGCAGAGATGTGGTGAGTTAATGGCTTCTATTTATGCCTCAACTAATCCGGTCTATATTCTCTAGTTTCTTCAAGTGTCCTATTTTACATATTTGGCCCTGTTGCCCTTTTGCATTCTGGCTCTTTTTGCAAATATAACCACTTAATATTCATAATCTTTTTTGAAGATGGAGCTAATTATATATTCACGTCCATCTTATGTAGGATTGCTGCTTGATTCCTGAGTCACCCTTTTATTTGGAAGGGGAGGGTGGACTTTTCGAATATATAGATAGGAGGTTGAAGGAGAACAACCACATGGTTATTGTTGTGGCGGAGGGAGCTGGACAGGATCTTATTGCTCAAAGTATACCTGCTGCAGATCAGCAAGATGCATCTGGAAATAAGCTGCTTCTTGATGTTGGTCTCTGGTTGACCCACAAGATTAAGGTATATTCCTATTAGCCCATTTTCATCACTGTACTCCATATTGATTCCACCTTTTGTAACTACCTTTGCTTGAAATGGCTGTTTGACATGCACTTTGTTCACATCTTTCTGAATTTCACTAAAACAACAAGAATGTACACATGGTTGTGACATGTCTTGGGTTTGAAACAAGTCTACTGTAGGCAAGTAAAAATGAAACTGCTCATAGGTTTAGCAACTTAATGCCCAAGGAAAAAAAATTGTGTGACTTTGTATTGGGTTTGAAATGAGTCACCGATTAGTGGTTTGTGTTGTTGCACCAAAGTTTCTCTGAACAATTCTTTGCTGCTGCATTATTGCTTTGCAGGATTATTGCAAGAGCAAGAAGATGGAGATGACTATTAAATACATAGGTAATCATCTACTGTTTACTTCATCAACACAGTGTTAGTTTGTAATTTATAGCGTGTCAAGGAATCTGACGAAGTGCCTGCCCCTTTTTTTTTTCTGTAGATCCAACTTACATGATCCGTGCTATTCAAAGCAATGCATCAGACAATGTCTATTGCACACTGCTCGCACATAGTGCCATTCATGGTGCAATGGCAGGATACAGCTTTACAGTCGGAATGGTTAATGGCAGGCATGCATACATACCATTTCATGTGAGTATAACTTTCTGCATCTTTTTCATAAACAGGGATAATATTAGTATGCCCCTTTCTGCCGGTTTTTTCATTCTTGAAACATTTGAGAGATGTATATCATTTCATTGAAAAGAAAGGGAAATACAAGGGAAAGGGAGCACCGGAGCAAGCTCCCAAACCCTGACACACCCTTTAATAGAAATTGCAAGGTTTCACCACGCACACGAACATGCGACCAGAAGTACCCAAGGACAGTAGCTACATGCCATCCTTATCCTTAGATGCCTGAACTTTTCGGTACATTTTGACAGTCTTGCTCGCTACATACCCAAAAAGAAATGAATTCAACTCTGTGTAGTGCTGAATAAGTCATGTGCTCGACTGAACAACCACATAAGGAATCTACACTAACCACAGTAGCAATCACATTGCACTGCACTTGTCAAGGGCAGTGAGCCCGAGGGTAGGGGGACCTCGGCTACGTAGATCGTAGCCGCTGTCCGTGATGGCCGGCCGGGTTATACCCCTTGCCGCCGTTCTTCGTCGGTGGGTTATTTCCCCCTGCCGCCGGCTTAGGTAGAAGAAGAGAGAGGATTAGATGGTAATATCTTTCTTAATTGCCAAGCGTTTGATTAGAGCATATCTATAGCCTCCGGCTCAACAAAAAGAGTAACAAACTCCACTAATTAAGGACTAACCAAAATAGCTAAAGGATCTCCTACTTTCCCTCCTAGCCACTGCTGGAGGCCGTGCCCTGCGTGCTTGCCGTGCGTGCAGCAGCGCGTTCCTGGGCTCGGCGCACGTCACGGGCCCTATGGCGCCTGGTGTACACTTGTTTGAACATGACAGCACTAGGTTTGAATTTGCAGAGCACCTTGGTAGTTTGAAGCTTAACTAAAATTTCTTTTGTATATTTGCTTCCAAAGAGAGTTGCGATATGTCTTCTGGCAGGAAAGAGAGTTGCTTCCATATGGGACCGACACAAAATTCTTCCCTGTCTCTCATAATGTTACTTTTGCAATCCACATGACTAAATTTATTTTGGCCACAGAGGGTAACATCTACAAGGAACAAGGTGAGGATAACTGACAGGATGTGGGCGAGGTTGTTGTCTTCAACCAACCAGCCGAGTTTCCTGAGCCAGAAGGACATCGACGCGGCTAGAGAAGCCGATAAGGCGGCCAACCGCCGCTTGAAGAGCGGAGAGGATGCGAAGAACCCATCTGCACCAGTGTTGGCAAATGGTGAGAAATAGTATGCTTTTGACGGTTCTTTGTTGTGTACAGTAGCTGCTGCAAACTGGCTGAGGTCGGTAGGCCAAAACTGCAAATTCGATGAGTTTTGCTTCCATTTGCATCCAAACAGAACTCACGTTCTCGATAATTTCACGTAATAAAAGCTTCAGTGTGTGTATTTGCGTTAGTAAACATATACCGGTGCTCTGCAATTTTCTTGTGTTGGTCGTATGTGCCGGACTGCCGGCCCTCCGTTCGCTGCCGTTGCGGTTCATCTGAAGCAAGGCTGTGGCCACAACAGGTACTCTGGTGTGACCAGCAGCTCTTCTGCTAGAAAGTTTCCTGTGACCGTGTCTCCGGCGTGACGATATCACGAGAGGTTGCTTTCCGCTGCTCAATGTATCGTCCGTGGACCATGATCCTCTCTGTTCATGTTGGCTTCAAGTTGTCTCTTATTTTCGTCCCACTACTCTGCACGTCGGTGGTTGCGCTTGGTCAGCAGGTTTCCATGCTCAGTTCTTCCCTTCCCTGATGCCTGATGGCCTTGCATGGGGGAGAAGGCACCGACGGCGTCGAAGCGCAACCTGCCGCGCCGACACGACCACAGCAGCCGGCGACTGCGGTTCCTGTGCCACAACCTGCAAGACCGGACGTCGACAATGCGGACGCCGGTGCAGCTGCAGGTGATCAGGAGGGGCAGGCGAACCAGGCGAACCAAGCAGCACACACCGCCAGACCGACGTTGTGGCACCCTGACGCAGGCGGAGGTGAAGCCGACGCCCAGAACAGACGCCTCGTGGTCGTGGCCCGGGACACCACCTGAGACGCCAGAGCGCGACGTGGCGCCGGCGCCTCAAACCGATCGACACGCACAGGCGACCGAGATGGAGCCGGACGTCGACACCGCGAAGCCCGAAGGCTGCACCACGCCGCCGCCGCCGGCGGCGCACGACTCGGAAGGGTCCGACACGCAGAGTGCCGACGGCCGCGGGAGCCCAATGCACGGGAATGGGATGCAAGCGGGCGCGAGCGTGAAGCGGGACGTGGCTGCCTCCAAGTCGAGGCTGTTCGCGTTCCGGTCCTTCACGCGGGACAAGAAGGTGATCAAGTCCGCCGCGGCCGCGGCCGCAGACACGGCATCTCCAGATAGACGCAGGGAGGGGGAGGTGGGCGCGGAGAACAAGGAGAAGGGAAAGGATAGGCGGAAGAGATTCTGGAAGTGATCGAGGTAGTCGTGTGCTAGTTTTTGCCATGCACATCGCGCCGGCCACGTCACACAACGATGACTGCAGAATGCACAGTGGCAGTGCAGTTTTAACTCACCATGTACTCCCTCTGTCCTTAAATAGATGTTATTCTCACTTCCCGAGAAGTCAATATTTTTAAAATAACAGCAATTATATATTAAAATATATAAATAATTACACTAAGTAATTAGTATCATCGAAAAGATCTTTAAGTATAGTTTTTTAACAAATTTATTTGGAGATATAAATGTTGCATGTATTTTCTATAAACTTGATCAAAATTAAAAAAGTTTGACCTACACGTATCCCATAGCGACATCCTTTTTGGAACGGAGGGAGTAGGTATCATGATCTCTTTGGGACGGAGGGAGTAGGTATCATGATATGTAAATATGTAAGTTTTTTATTACTGAAATATATAACAGTTGAACGATGTCATGGTTTTATCGTTTTGACATCATTTTCTTTTCACTCACACGACATTGTCCGGAAAATGCTTTTCAAGATTAGTTTGGTAGCAGTACGTTGATGAAAGAAATAGGTTAACCCCATAGCCTGCCTTTTAAACTCTAGCGTAAAGACAAGCAATTTAAAATCTACAGAGTTCTTCGTGAAGAGTCATTGTGCTAGTGAGAAATCCGGAGAGTATGGTGTCTATATTTGAAGATCAATAAAGAGGCTGTTGGAGGACATTTTGTAACGGCCAGTCAATTTCGGCGGTACAGGACAGGACCTGCTTCCATTGTTGGGAACTGAGATACACACACAAAAAGAAGAGGCCATCAATTCTATCAGAGGAACTTTTTAGAAGGTTTTATTCACAGTGCACAATTTTGCATGAACTAATAGATTCAATCATTCAACAAAATCATAACACAACAAAGGCTAATATGACAGCTATTTTGCAATACTTTCTACTCAGCTCAAAAACTGAGTGCGGAGTTGTGTAGGTACAGAACTACATATATGGTCCAAGAAATCAGATATTTCAACTCTACAAGACCATGGATAAAAAGACATGCTCACTCAACGCAAAGACGGATATCTTGATGAAAGATCACTAGATATTTCCAAACTGCTGCTGCTAGAAATCTCTGCTCCACCAATACCATTGGTTCCTGTGGACAACGGAAAGCCAGAACTGCCAAGGCGGCAAGGCCTGATCCATTGAGCATAGTTGCCTCCATCTACCATGGAGCAGCTGAGGCTCTCTCCTCAGATCCGTTACTTAGCTGCCCAACAACCACGACATCTAAAGATGGGCCTTCTTTGCTGCATATAATGATGAACACTCATAAGCTACTGTACCGAGTAATCTAGCCTTCTGTTGTCTTGCAAACTCATTAGTGCTTAATTCTGTAAGGCATCTCTTATATTATATGTAAAAGAATACACAAAGTACAGTCCTAAAGTATGTTCCTCATCGTTTTTACTAATACATACTATGAAAGAGCAGGAACTATAACTCATGATATGATACATGCATACAGCTGATAAAGTTTCTATGAAAGCAGAAATGAAGAGGCGCCACAAAATAAATGCATATACAAGAAATGGGTTATAGAAGTACATACGGGCAGTTATATTCAGATCGATGAGGCCACGACTCAAAGAATCAGCCCATATGCCAGACTTGACCTGAAACGCTCCTTTCTTCACATCTGGTTTTGATGCTAGAATAGAGGCCGGCTCTGTCTTTGTGGGTGATTTGTTCAAGGATTTGGTAGCACTTGCATTAGACGATTCCGTATGTGAAGTGAAGGCACCAAAATTCAGCTCCTCTAAAGGACTATGATCGGAACTTTTGACACTTAAAGGAGGATCATGCCTCGGTTCATTCAGATCTGAATCAGTATTTGAAGAGAATGCATTGAAGGAGTTGGATCCATCAAGATTCCTCACGCCAATTGCAGAAAAAGGATCAAAATCTGCCACGACGGAGTGCTTGTAAGTGGGGTTTTTAGATTTGGCTGGGGTGTCACGCACTGAGAACTCTGTGACTAAAGGGAATGATGTGGCAAAGGATGGTTGGGAAGGATCGAAAACAGAGGCTGAGGAATGTACAAGGGAAGATGGATTATGCTCTGAGGATTTATTAGGGCTTCCGCATCCCGAGAATTCTGTATTTGAATTAATGGAATTAGCAAATGATGATCTGCCCGCAAATAGATCAATAATGTCCTGTGATGACAATGGCGAAGAAGCAGTGAGTTAGAAAATTGATGTTAATATAATAAGCAATTGTAATTATCAAGTGTTTCATTAATCAAGTAAGTAAAGTATTGATCATATAGTTCATATAAACTATGATACAATTGCCGAGCAGATTATTCATTGTGGTGTCACTGACAAAATGGGTCCTCACCTTGCCTGTTTTTTTATATATTTCCAGTAGGAGCCTCTGGCTCCTCCTGATTTCTCAAAAAAAAAAAAAAAAAAAGGTCCTCACAAAATACATCCTTCTGAAGTCATTTCCATTTACCATGAGAAGATTTTTTAACTTGTTCGTTTGTGATTTCTTCAGCTACGGCTGCATGCTATTATAGCTACAGTAGAAATCAGTTCGCTGTTTGCTGCTACAGCTGTAGCACAAAAAGCTGCAGCCAGCGCATCCTTTTTATCATATTTATGTAGGGTAAATCATAAGCAACCACAACCACAGGATACGTAAAATTAAGTGAATTATTAAAAAGGTATCACTAGGTAATAGACTAGGGTAAACTTGTGCGTGAGAACCAGTTGCTGGAGTATTAGGAGAATGGAAATCTGCATTGGCAAATAAATCAACTTCAGGCACAGAAGCAGTTCCAACACGTGGCAGTGCTGTTGAAGTAGATGCAGTGGTGTCAACAAGGTCATCCATTAAACTTGGTCCTAAGCGATCCACATGATTAGAGCTCACATTAGCTGTTCCTGATGCATTTTAAAGGTAGATAAGTATAATGTCTGACAACAAAACGATGGATGTGAACAAATTGAAATAAATCTATAGAAAAATCTTTGTGCCTTAGATCATTATCCTAATAACCAGAGAATCATGGCGCAAGCATCAGTACACACATAGCAAAATAACAATGGCTACCTACACAAAGCAACCATTCTAATATTACAAGCGCGACAGAATGTTCCATATAAGTATAGGAAATTAAGAACACAAACCAGATGTGGAAGGTACTCGTGGGTTGAAGTCATCGTCATCTTTATCTGCTTTCTGTGAACTTTTTCCTCCAGATGTGAAATGAATATTTGATGATGATTTCAGGTGTGATGTTGGGGAATCTTGATTTCTACAGCATGGCACATATTTTTAGGATGACGTGTATCGCAATGAAAAGAATTATCTAAGAAATGATCACTAAGGGGATTCTGAAGTAAAGAGTTACCTGCTGTGACGCCCTTCTCCCTTTGTTGGCTTAGAGCTAGTTGCACTGCTCGTGTTTTCTCTTGATATTTGTCTAGGACTTCTAAAATTCGAAATTGTGTCTTCACTTCGGTTGCTCCTTTCCTTGCCTCTGTAGCTATTACCAGAACTCTGTGTGCTCCCATAGTGACTACCAGATGAGTAGCTGCCACTGCCAAATGATGCTGTGCTTGACTTGTACGTTACTCCAGTTGATGACAAACCAAAGTACCTACATTAATGATCCATGTTAAGATGCAATTTCTGCATAGAAAACTGTGATGCATCAGTAAGTCAGACATGAATGGCTCACTTATCCCTGGTAGCAGCAGCCTTCTCTCTGATTTGCTGAAGTTTCTCCCTATCATCCACAGTACCTAGAACATTTTCAGCCTTCTTTCGCACATTGAGCCCAACATCTTTTCCATTAGGCTCCACATACTCGAAACTTGTAAGTTTCTTCCCGAAAGGCAAACATCAGATGAGATCAGGTGTTATAAGCAGTGAAATTTGAATTGAACAAACTGATGACACATACCGCAATCTGTGAGCTATTGTCAATAATTTCGTCGACGACACGTTCAGTTCCATTAGCCAGGAGATACTCAATCACAGCCAATGCCTGTGAATAAATGAGATAAAGCAAACAGTTAAGTCATGTACGAAGAAACAATCTAAACAGTCAATACTGTATTCATCAACAATTTAACTCCATACTATCAATTCTCTCTATAATAGCTGACCTTATACACATAACGCCAATTCGCACCAGTGTTCGCCAGCCGTTGCCACAACACATTCATGATCATTGCACATTCACCACTGCAGGAACAAAAATGATAATAGAACGATGAAAAGAATTACAATAAATTTAAGAACAAGTGAGGTGAGAAGAAACTGAGATTTGGCACCCACTATCTTTTGGTGGCCCGGGCAATGTCTGCCAAGTCGGAGCCGTGAGGACCCCAGGGCTCGTCGCTGGTGGCATCTAGAACCTGCAGTCGAGAAGAAACCCTCGTGATCGAATTCTAAACAAATCTAAGAAGTAAGAACCCAAAACATCGATGCACCAGGAAACATCTGGGTATCAAAGTTAGACCGAGTGCGGACTCCAATAGACAAAGAAAACCCCAACCTTCTGCTCGATTTCCGGCACCTTGAGCACCTTGAGGTTCACCTCCCTCTTTCTGCGTATAAAAGAAAAAATAAAAAGGAGAAGAAAGAGCTAGCTGTTCACCAAAAGTCCTTTATTATTTTTTAAAAAGAAAAGAAAAGAAAAGAAGAAATGAGAAGAAACGCGGCTCTTACATCCCTCGGACGGTCTGATCGAGCACCTTCATGAAATCCATGGCGGCGAGAAGAGGTACGATCGCGGGCTCGACGCCGGCTGCTTATCTCTTCGTCCTCTGGGGTTCCTGGAGGGAGGATGCGCGAACGATTTTCCGTCCTCTCTATTTTTCTCTCGACGACAACGCGAGGCTCGTGCGCAAACGGACTATGCCCAGGCCGGCGTGGCGACCCGGGGAAAGAAAACGGCGGCGCCGCGGATCGCAATGGTAGCGTGCACGCGCAGTTCCATCAGCGGACCTGCGGCGCGGCTGCCACGTGGTGTCCTGCAGGAGGGACTTCCCTTCCGGTCCGGCTCGGCGGCTCCTCCTCGTCAAGGTTGGACACTTGGGACTTGTCTCGAGCCCCTGGATCTTTCTTGCGTGCTTTCTGGCTCTACTTTCATGTTGGGCCATTATCCCATGGGCCGTGGGCCGGTTTCAAGTTTCTGAATTGGCTACACTGGGGGAGTGGGGACAATCCGGCGGTCCCGACAAACAGGCAAGCCGTGCATACAAGTTCGACGATTTTCTTGTGAAACACGTGCTTTAGCCCTCGGAGGACCTCCAAATTAATTGGGCTTTCTCTGGCGTGGGCTCTGCATCAGATTCCCGCTGAAGCCATTGTGGCCCACGACAGCCGAACTAAAAACAACTCTTTGCGAAGAAAAAGGAACCCCAAAAAAAAAAAAAAAAACAAGAAGAAGCGACACCGACCGACAGACGTGCGGTGCAGCGGTCGCTCCTCCATCCACGCAGCTCGTACGCGTATTTCTTGGTAAGACATTGCCATCTGCCACCGGTTCTCCATCATGTGGCTGCCACTCCGAATTATTGCGACCGCGTCAAGGCGATCCAGCGATCCTGATCGACGCGCGAGGCGAGGGGCTCAATGATGTGCCCGCCCAGCCTTTTGACAAAACGGAGGGTGGGAATAATGGAGCTTAGCATGCATACAGTTCACGAATAAAAATTAGCACCGCTAATCATTGTACTTGTGCCTGCCCAACACACGACGCCTGTAGAGTCTTAAGCATACAGTGAACTTAATCCTTGTATAGTGCAAGGGCAGGCCTGCTCCAAAAGCAGTGAGGAGGCATAGCAAGATTGATCACTTTCTTTTTAGATGATGAGCAAAAGATTGTTTACTGGAGTATTTATCAGAGAATGCCAGGAACAAGACTTTCTGTGTACTCTTTCACTGGAAAAAAGAGGATTCATTTACTTATCTCCTGAAAGAATGCAAAATTTATTCCACCGGGAACAAGAATTGCCTCAGGGAGGAGTAACAAAAAAGAAAGAAAGAAAGAATCATGTAAAAGAGATAATTACATGTAAAGAATGACCAAAAAGAATGTTAATGATCTTGTACCGAATCTGTTCACAAACCTCCTCGGCTTCTCCAGCTTGCTTGGCTCAACTCGTCGCTACAATCCCGGCTGCCGAATTCCCTCAACTGGAACAATCTAATCTCCTCGGATTGTGGCTCTAAGAATACCTCGCTGCGTCCGGGTTGAAGGCCATTGTTCAAATTAGAGTCTGCTAAACTATCTAGTGCTCTAACCACCTGGTAAATGAGACACGGTCACATTTTGCTCCTTTGTTGTCAGTCATTCAGGAATAGGAGAAAAAAAAAGGTGTTGCAAACTATGTTACCTGCCCCATCCGTGGTCTCATTGCTGCAGAATGCCGAATGCATGCAGCCGCAGCTCCGATCATATGAAACATCTCGTTTTCATCGAACCTATTTTCCATCCTAGGGTCAGGAAGGTCCCCAAACTCCCGATGCTCAATTGCCTTCATCAGAAGAGGGCGAGCCTGGAAATTTTCCAGCATGCATAAGGTTGAGTTAATTAAGATCATAAAAGCAGTAAGCCTGTCCAAGTCCAAATGCTAAGTTCTCGCAATGAAAAATAGAAACACACACACACATTGAGCCAAATATAGCTCCCATGGTATCTGTTACAACCGATCTCATTGATTGGATAAGACATTCATATTCTTCATTGCATTGTAATAGGAATTGGAACTTTCCAACTATATCAAACAACTATGGATTAGCATCACTAGCGCTCATGTCAGAGCCAGTCTTGAGGACTTGTTGAGCTAGTAGAGAAGCAGTGATCCTTGGACACGCCACATACAGGGAAAAATTCTTGTGTCTACCCTTGTGGTTTGCATATCTACAGTATTAATCTTTAGGAATGTGTTCAGATCAATTTAGGTGCCATTTGTGTAATGTGTCAGCTCCTTTCATGATTGCAACATTTAACTGGTGTTTTGCTTTGGTCCTTTCATGCTGAACCACAGCATGAAGACTGCAATAAATAAGTGCCTAGCACTCTACCCACTTTTTGGGTGCCACTCTGGAAGAATAATCTGGTTGTCCACTTTTAGCAAGGTACAGTTCCTAGAACTTTTAGCAACTGGGTTCCCTCCAGATCACTCTTGGTTTACATGCAATGCAAATGGGACCAGCAGAAGAGCTAAACATATTATGGATAACAACCAGATGCAATGGCCATGTCATGGCAGAAATACAAAGGCTGTTCAGCTTTTTAAGGGAAAAGAATTAAACTAGTGAACGCATCAGCTGAATGGAATCAACAGTCGAAGCTTGAAGAAATCTAGACACATCCATTGGTGTATCACAAAATGATCATGTTATTTATTAGTGGATCTCGATCTTAGGACTGGTTACTGGTTAAAAATCATAAAATTTAGGCATACTTTAGAACCTAACATTAGTGGCATGCCCCAACTATTATATAAAATGAACTCACCCATTCGACCAGACTTTCATCTCCCAACGGCTGAGAAGCATCAACAGGTTTTCTTCCTGTAATAAGCTCCAAAAGAACAACCCCGAAAGAATATACATCAGACTTTGCTGTTAACTTGCCTGACAATGCATACTCTGGAGCCAAATACCTGGAGAAGATATATATCATATTAGTTCTGTAAACTAAACTAGATATTGGGCACAGATTAGCTATTAAATTCTGAAAAGCGCAACATGGTGTGGATTTGCTTCATTACTTACCCAAATGTCCCCATGACACGTGTGGTAACGTGTGTATTGGAATCGCCAGCTAACCTTGCAAGTCCAAAATCAGAAACCTGGATAGTTTCCATAGAATATAACAAATTTAGACAATAATTATGATCACAATAGCATACCAAAATATTGACCTCTAGACTATATAGAAAATCACATCATACCTGAGCTTCGAAGTTGTTATCCAACAAAATATTGGATGATTTAATATCTCTATGAATAATACGTGGATGACCTAATGAACAAAAACAGCAAATAGTAAGAAAACTATCAAACATTAGAGGATTGCTGAAGAAATAGTTTAGTAAAAATATTACAATCTTCATGTAGGTAACCAATCCCTCGGGCTGCTCCAGCTGCAATCTTAACCCTTGTCCGCCAATCCAGTGATGCTTCACTTACTGCAGTTTCGAGAGGTCAAGTTAATGATCATATAAGCAATGAATAATTAGAGTGTTCTTATGAAACTGGCATTAAATAAATGTTAGAGAATATTATAACTGAAAGAAAAATGTCCTCACCATGGAGGTGGTAATAAAGTGTGTTGTTGGGAACAAAATCATAAACAAGCATTCGCTGACCCTCCGCAATGCAATAGCCTACTAGAGAAACCAAATGCCTATGATGTACTCTGCTGATAGTATCAACCTCAGCCTTGAACTCACGCTCGCCTTGCCCATTCCCAATCTTGAGCTTCTTGACGGCAACTGGGCGACCATCTGGCAAAATACCCTTGAACACACACCCAAATCCACCTTCGCCCAAAAGGTTCTCTTCTGCAAAGTCATCTGTGATAGCTGCCAAATTCTCTGGTGTGAACAGCATATGGGAATACCCAATCCCAGAGTCGGCTGGGAGTATGGAAAACCATGGCTCCCAGTGCTGTACCTCATGAAAGGATACCCTGGCGATCTCAAGTAGAACCCGTCTGTCCAGCACAAACAATTAGCACCAGCTTAATGTCTAAAATTGGGAAATGACTGAAAAACAACACCAGTGTGTACGCTGTTACCTGAAGCTAGTGAGGATCCAGCCGAAGATGGAATGTAGTTGGGCGGTGCGGAGGAGCTGGTTGCTGTGTAGGCAGTGTCGCCGGGGGCTCTATGCGCCGGCGCTTTTTCTTGACAAACCAAATGGTGCGCCAACAAAGCTGAGCATAGCGAGACCGGCCAGTGCTACAATGGTGGTGGCCGCTTCCCTCGATATCTCGATGTTCTTGCCGCTGCCACGAGCTGCATGGGTCGAGTTCGAATGCGACTTCATGGGCGAGCGCGGCGTGTAATGCGACCTGCCGTGATAGTGCGGAGGCGGAGGCGGGGCGATTCTTGGCGGTGGAGGCGAATAGGCAGCAACACGCGCGGGAGCCGGAGCTTGTGCAGCTGGAGCAGGCGACGGCGACGGTGAGTTGGATGGAGCCGGCGATGGCGGCGAGACAGTGGGAGGAGGGGCGGGGGCGGAGGAGGGAGGGACGGCGGTGGCGGTGACGGGTATATGCGGGGCTGAACGCGCGGCTGGTCCGTTGCCAGCGGGGGCGGCGGGGCTTGAGGCGGTGACGGGGTTAGATATGGCAGCGGTGACGGTGGAAGCGACGGAGGGGGAGCGTCTGGCGGAGGAGGAGACAATGCCGGCGGCGGCGGCGGCAATGGTGCAGGAGGCGGCGGCGATGACTCCGGTAAAGGGGACGCCGGAGGTGGGCTAGTTACCGGCGGAGGCGGAGAATGGTAGGACTCGGAGACCGGCGGAGCGGCGGCGGACGACGAGTACGGGCAAGCCGGTGGGCGCGGAGCCGGCTGCGCCTGCGGCTGCCCGTAGTCCCCCTGCGGCAAGACGAACGACGCCTGCTGCTGCTGCGGGGGCAGGAAGGGATCCACGTACCCGTAGCCCATCGGCACCGCCGCGCGCAACAGCCTCCACAGCAGCAGTGAGCCGTGGCCGCGCAGGCAGGGGATCTGCAGCGCCGCGCCGTCGGCCAGATCTCCCGCCCGCCCAGCTCAGCGGACTGCGGGCGACTGACGAGCACAAGCGTGCCCCCTCCAGTCCAGAGTCTCGCGGCAGCGACAGCGGCGCGTCAAGATCCAGGCCTCCCGACGCGAGCGGCGTCGGCGGCGCGCGCCAGATCACGCCGCGCTGGACTGAACCGAGGCCGCCCGCCCGCCCAATGGGCGCAGCGCCACCAAACGAAGCACGCGGCTGGCAGGCTACGGGCTGCCAGAGACGCCGAGATCTCGAGCCTCCCCCGCGGCGGCGAGCCCCTCCTGCCCAATGTAGCGCAATGCAGCAGCTGGCTGTCTCTCCCTCCCTCAGCGCCTTCGCCGAGCTCGCCTCTTGCCTCCCCTGTCCGCCTGCCTGCCTTGGTGTCCGCGGTTGGACAGTAGAGAGAGAGCAAGGAGTATAATTTTCTCTCTCTCCTTTTTCCGAAGAAAAAACAAGGCTTTTTCCCCTCTTTGGTGTGTGCGAGCGAGATGGGTTGGTGCGAAGTCTATGGGGGCTAGCTGGACTGAGAGCAGCGAGCAGTACAGCTACAGAGGGCATCGGGAGTTGGGGGAGAGGCGAGGAGAAAACGCTAAAAAACACCGGTGGTATTGGTATTTCTCGTGCGTGTTGTCGCTAGTGGCTCCGCACCCACCGCTGGCCTCTCCCTCTCTCGCGGCTCGGCGTCCCGCCCCGCGGTGCGGGGTGGTGGAAACCGGAAGCGCCCCCGTGGGAGCGAACGCAGCTCAGCAGCTGGGGGACTGGAGCGCCGCACGGCACGGGCACGGAACGAACCCTCGTCGTCACCCACCCGCCGTGTTGACGGCGGCGCGCGGACTGTGTTCCGGGGCAAACGAGACCGTTGCGGGTTTGTTTGATTGCGCGCGGGGGAGCTCATCCATCCTGTAGCGCTGTGGGTTCGTAGTTTACGGCGTACGATGTGAGGGTAACGCTGGCTGGATTATAGTGGGCTACGTGTAGTGTATTTATATTGTTTTCAAAAGGTCCACACTTGCAGCGTTTCCTTGAGGTACTTTCAGAGGTTTTTTCTTTGTTGTTGCTTCTATGGACGGAATGGATTAGTGCCGACGATGTTAGAACGTGTTTGTTTGAACCCTCGTCGAGGAAGCTGCCTCTCATCTCACCAGGCGTTGATGCCATGGGCAAGTGAGTTTCTTAGACTTTGGAGTGAAATCATACAAGCCCTTAAAACACGACATATAATGTTATTGTCAAATGTGTTAGCATTGGACTAAATTTATCTTTCACTTAAAAGATGTATCTTTTTATTGTTGTCTTTATTCCACCTACTTGCGCTCAGAGTCTTAATTATTCCACTAAATTAACACTTTGTCTTTATCCACGGTAGGTTCCTCCTTTTTCTCGCAACACTCAACCATCCACTCACAATTTATCAATTACCTTGATATCATCCTCCCCTAACCCCTCCCCCCCTCTCTCTCTATATATATATGCCTTGGTGTCCTAATTCTGGTCTCATCCCTGCACCCATTGTTAATGGTCAACATGAATAGTATATTAATATTAATATTCTTACTCTCTAACTCTAGTTATAAAATTTCTAAATAATAATATCATGTCATATATCTAATTGGTGTATAGATATTCATTTTCACAGTGTTCTTTTTATGAACTTGTAAGAGCATCTCCAAGAGACTAGCTAAATTTTTCTCTAAAGTTAAATTTGACTATTGCTAAAGAAAAAACGTCTCCAACAGACTATCTAAATGACTCTCCAAATTTAGTGATTCTTTATCCCACCTAATTCGCTCTCTACTTTTAGATAGTCTACCTCACTAGCTATCTAACTTTTAGTTTTACAGAGACTGTTGGAGTACTCTCATATTATTCATTTTAGAGAGCAACAAAATTACTAAATTTAGCTAATCAGTTTGGCTAATCTCTTGGAGATGCTCTAACGTCTTGGCCGAAGATAAGTACATTTGAGCATTTTGCGGTGAGACCGATGAGAAAAATGAGGGTCTTAGGTAAATACTAATGCCTAGTTGAGGTTTGATGGACGAAGCTTGTTCTCTATTTTTAGGATAAAGCCCAGATTTAAGCAAACCACTCACTTATTTATTAGTTACTCCCTTTATTTTGATTGTTAGGTTGTTTTAGCTTTTTTAATACATAACTTTTATTACATATAATGTATCTAACTGAGCAAAATTATGTACTTACAAAAGTTATTATTTGGAAAATGGAGTAAGGACTATCTAAAATAAATGGTTTTGTCGGGGATAGGACCAACAAAATTTATGTATGTTTTAATTCTCATGGTCCATGTCTAATTAGGCATGTCTAACTGAAGAGTTTCATAACGCTTTTTTCAAGACTGTTACGTTATAAGAATGAAAACATGAATCAAACACCCATTCTTAATATAAAGTTTTATTCTATGGTTTTATAGACATTTAATTTTCATGAATCATAGAGAGTCGGTAATCATGACAAGACAGTTTCATCTAGATGAATCTCATCTATTTTTTGTTTTTTTAAAACACTGTCACATCATCAAACATAACTATATCACAACTCATTAAACATAGATAAAATTCTTATGAAACATCATCAAACATAACTATATCACAACTCATTAAACATAGATAAAATTTTAAGACTGTCATATTATCTAGAATGAAATAAACTTGAATAAAACACTCACTCCCAATGTAAAATTTTATTTCATGGTTCCATAGATATTTAATTTTATGACTCATAGAGAGTTGGTAATCATGTAAGAGAGTTTTATTATCATGAAACTCATTTTTCCTCTCTCTCCCTTCATTAAAATATTAACATGACATAAAAATACATATGCGGTAGGTTATTAAAGCCAGTCTCAGTACAGGGTTTTATTACGTTGTTTTCAAAACTGCCATGTCATCTAGATTAAAATGAAACTCAAATAAAACACTCACTCTCAATGCAAAATTCCATTTCATAGTTTCATAAACATTTAATTCTATGACTCAGAGAGAGTTGGTAATCGTACCAAGAGAGTTTCATCCTCATGAAACTCATTCTATCTCTCTTCATTAAAATAGTTCCATGCCACCAAAACTACATATGTGGCAGACTATTAAATGCAAATGGAACTTCAGTGAAACTCCCATTGAGATTGATCTAAATACAAATGAAATTCTAGTAAAACTTTTTATTAAGACTGGCCTTAGGCCATCCTCAGTGCTAGTTTCATGTCCCAGTTTCCAATGTTTTATATGTTCAAAACAACAACGCTAAGAAGTTTCATCCCCATAAAACTATCTCTACTTCCTTAAAATTCTGATCATCTCTTTTCATAAATATAGTATCTTGTCAGTATATTAAATGTCTATAAAACTTTATAACACTTTTATGGGGACTTTGCTAATGTAAAGACAAACGTAGGGAAACTAAGGGAGCACGCTTATTTTGGTACTAACTTTCACTATTTGTGATTGTTGTATTCCACGCGGCTGTACGAGTGGCACGGTGGATCACACTGTATTTGGATTACTATGTGTCGGTGTTATGACCCGGGGGTCAAGACCACCAACGAGTAATTTTGTATATCGCGTGCTCCCTCTCTCAGACGTGATGCAAGATGGACACAAGATTTATCTTGGTTCGGGCAAAGAAGGCCCTACGTCCAGCGGGGGAGGATGACTTGTATTATTTCGCACCCAAAGTGTGCTCGTACAGGGGGGGTACAAGCTGTGTTACACGGAGTCGGCCACCCCAGGGGTCGATCGGGTGGCGGTGTGTGTGTGTGGAGTGTGGACTAGGGTTCCCGAAGAAGTAGGAGCCGATCTCCAGAGTCCTCGGAAGTCGTCCCAGAAATCGGAAAAAGTCTCCCTACTCTACCTCGGCGTCCCCCTTTTATAGACCAAGGGAGAACCCGAGGGTACAGGGTCCTAACAGTAGAAGTATGGGCGGCGTATCTGCGGCACAGTGTTGGCGGAGAGACGTTGAGCACTGTGGCGGCATGGCCTTCCCGTCCTTCAGGCGTCCCTGGTCGTGGCGGCAGTAGAAGTCGTCGCTATGCAGTGTCCGCAGGCGGGCGCGAGTCCCATGGCCGAAGCGGGACGGGGCGGATGGGACAGCTTCCGTACCGGAGTTGTTGAAGAGGAGGAGGTCGAGCCCCCGGTCGAGGGAGGGGGTCGAGCCCTATGTGACTCCGTCGCGTTCCCGAAGTCGTCGTCGAGGGTCGCACTGTTCACTTTCCGAGGGGTACTGTTGGAGTCCGTACTTGCGTAGTGGCAGCAGTGGCGGCACAGTTGATGGGAATCGGGGACTGGACGGGGAGTTGACGGATTTGACAGCGGACGCGGGCGCCCATGTCGTTAGGTGGGTTCACTTTTAGCCATGCCGGAGCAGTTGGGTTGATCGAGCCCCTCGTCTGAGGCGTCGACGAGGTCGGAAAGGTCGAAGTCGAGGTAGAGGTCGGGGGGTCGTTCGCTCGCCCCCTCGTCCGTCGTCGAGGTAGAGCCGGGGGTCGTTCGCTCGCCCCCTCGTCCGTTGTCGAGGTGGAGCCGGGGGGTCGTTCGCTCGACCCCTCGTCCGTCGTCAAGGTGGAGCCGGGGGGTCGTTCGCTCGACCCCTCGTCCGTCGTCGAGGTGGAGCCGAGGGTCGTTCGCTCGCCCCTTCGTCCATCATCGAGGTGGAGCCGGCCCGTGGCTTGTTGCCATAGTTGGTGTAGAGGGGGCCCTCGATTGATGGGTCGCGTCTCACCGAGTAGTGGGCTGATCCTTGCCTTAAAAATGGTTGCTATGTTTAGCGTTAATTTATCGAAGGGTTTAGGGTACCCCTTACCTTCGTACCCGACAGTAGCCCCCGAGGCCCCAGAGGAGTGATTTAGAACTCCTCTGGGGGCTATGATACGCGTTTCTCGGAGGGAGTAAGGATTGCCCGGAGGTTTTGTCCTTGGCCTGCAGGCTTAGTGAGAAATCCGATTCTCCGCGGGGTGCGCGCGAGCGCACCCCGCGGGGTAGCCCCCGAGGCCCCAGAGGAGTGATTAAGAACTCCTCTGGGGGCTAAAATACGTTGTATAGTGGGGTCTTTTAAGGATACCTGGAGACGTGGCACCCTGTCGAGGGGTCGATTCCATTCCTTTCCCTGAAAAGAGAAGTGTTCGAGGGCGGCTGTCGAACCCTACCGAGGGCCAGCCTTCGCTCCCTCGAGCACCACTGGAGTCAGAGCGCCCCGCCCGAGAGGTCGACTCTGCCTGCCAGGTTACGAGTTTTTGACCCTCTTTCGTCGAGGGGTGCCGTGCGTAGTCGGGCCCTCGAGCCCTCGAATGGCTAGGCCTTCACTACCTCGTAGCGTCCTTCCCACGGATCCTTTCGTTCGGATCGTGGGGTGAAGAGCATCGTGCTATCCTCGTTAGGACGAGCCCGAAGTCTTCGGTGAGCTGTTCTCGGGCATGAGTCCATTAGAAATGGTGCCCTGTACGGGTAAGAATCCGAGTGAGAACTCGACCCCGTTCGATAGGGATCGACTGGTGGCCCGGAGGCGTTCTCATTGTTAAGCAAGCCGTACGACTTGCTAAGCACGACCATGTGGACCACCAAGGTGCCAACCCCATTCGATAGGAGTTGGTGGCTCGATGCCTCCCAGCGTAGGGATCCTTAGGTGTTCCTAGGTATGCCTCGGATATGTCCCAGGAAGCCTCGAGAGTTCGTTCTCGAGCTACCGGGACATCCCTGACTCGTGTACTCGAGGGCGGCTGTCGAACTCCGTTCGTGGAGCCAGCCTTCGCTCCCTCAAGATTTGGGGGTGGACCGGAGTCCGTTAACCATGGGTCCTTCCTGACCTCAGGTACTCGAGGGCGGCTGTCGAACCCTATGTAAGGGCCAGCCTTCGCTCCCTCAAGATTTGACAGATGGTTCGTCATCTGACGCTATCCTCAGGAGGAGGAGTCCGACCTTGTGGACCGCCGAGGGGAAAAGCAGGTGGTTGTTGTATTGAACTTGGGGACATACCTATGTCGGAGCTCTCGAGGGAGGCTGTCGAACCCCCGGACGGGCCAGCCTTTACCCCTTCGAGGCCATGGAATGAACTGCAGCTGACGACCCGAGGCCCTGTCAGGCCTCGAGCACTCGAGGGGGCTATCGAGCCCGTTCGTAGGCCGGCCTTTATCCCCTCGAGATTTTGGGGGGGACTGAGGTCCTAACCCGAGGTCATTTCTGGCCTCGGGTACTCGAGGGTAGCTGTCGAACCCTCTTTCGAGGGCCAGCTCTCGCTGCCTCAAGATTCCTTACCCTCGAAGACGACATTTCCGGCCGCGCGCCTTTTTAGGCGGTGCCCGTTCGGCGCAACAGTGCGGTTACAGGGGTAGTGCGGCGCGGAGCCCGATGATGGGACGGTACGCCTTATCCTGGAGGGAATACGAGGAAGGAAGTACAGGCGAATTAAATGCGGAGATTCTCTTGCCTGTAGCCGGATCCGTCCGTTGGCCTCCCGCGTATAAGTAGTGAGGGTGAGGGGTCTGGTGCCTTTTCCGCGCACTTGCCTTCCCTGCCTCCTTGCCTTCGCCTTCCTTGCCTTCTTCTCTCCACCTCTGCCTTAGGCGTCCCGCGAGCAGGAACTCTGCGCGAGCGAGAGAGAAAGAGAAAGATAGGAAACGTATCGTCCGCCTCCAAGTCCGAGCAGACCGCCGTCCCTATGGCCACCTTCGCGCTCGTCGGTGCCGACGCCTGGCCTGCCTCCTCGATCCGTCGGTCGTATCTGATGGAGTTGGTGGAGAGCGGACTTCTCTGGCCCGTTACCATGGCGGAGAGGCCGGAGTGGATAGCTCCGCCGCGGGACCACGCCGAGCCCAACCCGCCGGAGGGGTATGTGGTGTCGTTCGAGGTCTTCCACCGGGCGGGGCTGGGGGCCCCTCCCAGCCGCTTTCTGCGCGCGCTCCTCTACCACTACAAAGTGGAGCTCCAGCACCTCACCCCCAACGGCGTCAGCCAGGCGGCGGTCTTCGTCGCGGTGTGCGAAGGCTACCTGGGGATCGAGCCCCATTGGGATCTGTGGCTTCACATCTTCAAGGCCAACATCTTCCATGCCTCGGTCAGCAAGGGCAACCGCCGGAAGGTCAGAGCCGGGTGCTGCAGCATCTTCGTCAAGCGGCCGCCGCTTTGGCTCCCGACGAACCCGTCCTCGAGCCACTCCGGGTGGCATTCCGGGTAGTTCTACCTGAGGAACGACGACGATCTGCTGCCGGCGTACACCGGGAGGACGCTCGACGCCGAGCCCGACCGCTGGAGATATGGTGTCCCGGTGGACAAGCAGAAGCACCTCAACGGCTTGCTGGACGCGCTCAAGCGTCTGAAGGAGAGGGGGCTTACCGCGGAGATCGTCGCGTCGGCGTTCCACTGACGGCGGGTTCTGCCGCTGATGGCTCGACCCCTCCGCATGGACGAGATGGGTCCGGGGGTCGATCTATCGGGCTGCCGCTTCGTCGAGGAAGAACTGACCCTGGACCGGGTGGTCGGCCGCGTCCGCCGTTTCTTTGCGGGGGGTTCGACCCCAAGAACGTCACGAAGATCCCCATGAAGCCGGACGAGGGCTTCTTTGATCTGGTAAGGTCCTTTCCTTCCTGTTAGAGTCCTCGCGCCCGCCCCTTCCGTCTTTTCTGCTCGTGCTCTAACTGTCTCGCGTTCCGCAGGGGAATGTGTCCTACAAACTTTCGCATCCTCGCGCAGAAGCAGAAGTCCGACAAGGACAAGGCCAAGGCGAAGACGGCCAAGAAGGCTCGGGAGAAAGAGCTGAGAGATCAGCGCCGGGCCCAACAGAGGCGGTTGGGCCTCGATGAAGAGTTGTCGCCCTCGGAAGAGGAGGACGAGGAGGAGGACGACCCGAACTGGAGCGAGCTGGAGGAGGAGGAGGAGGAGACGGCGCCTGAGCAGGTGGCCGTTGCTACTGGTGGAGAGGAGGGGTCGACCTCGAGGTCGGCCCCTTCCGTTGAAGCTGGGCCACGGGTTGAGCGCCCCGTGGCTTCGCAAGAAGTCGCGCCGCGGCAGACGCGGTCGCAGACGTCGCGGCCCTCGTCGGGGGGTCGACCGAGCGAGCCCCCGACGCCCGCCGTGTCGAGCGCACGGGTGCCGGGCCCGCCGGCGCAGGTGGGGGCCGGCAAGGAGACGAAGGTGGCGCCGCTGTTGAGGGGTCGACCGAGCGAGCCCCCGAAGCCTGCCGCGTCGAGCGCACGGACGACGGGCCCATCTGCGCAGGTGGGGCCGGCAAGAAGTCGACGGTGGTGCCGCCGGCCCCTGCCCGGGAGGAGGTGCCGAGAGCCGCCTCGACCCTCGCTCCCCAGGCGGTGGCGCTCAAGAGCTCGACCAGCCCGACGGTCACCGGGCCGAAACGCCGGGCTCCGAGGGGGTAAGTAGCTTTGATAGGCGTTATCTGTATTTTCCTTTTGTTGATAACGACCCGTGCTTATCGTTGCACACGTCTCTTTTTCAGGTCGAAGCGTCGACAGGGAGCCGCGCCCCCTGCCCCCGCCAAAAAGCTAAAGATGGGTGCCGCGGTCCAAGCAGTCGCCGAGGCCGGTCCCGCCGCCCCGCCCCCTTCGACGGTTGCCCCCGAGGCGGCACGGGTAGCGACGGCCCAGGAGGTGGCGGCGCGGGGGGAGGCGCAGGAGGTCCCGGTGTCTACTCAGACGGCGGAGGAGGTGAGCTCGCCGGCAGCGGCCGTCGGAAGAAGTCGCTCCCGGTGCTCTTGAGGGCGCGGAGCTTTCGTCGACGGCGGTCGTGGCCCAGGAGGTGGAGGTGGTCGGGCCCCAGGCCCCCGCGAACGAGCGGGAGGCCCCGGCTCACCCAACGCCGGGGCGTTGGCCCGAGGGCCTGGCTGCGCTGGAGGCTCGACTCCAGCTCGAGCGCGGGGTTACGACTACCGCCGCGCCCGAGGGCCCCTCGACGACGTCGGGGCTCGAAGAGGGAGGCCCGGTCGAGCGCGTCGAGGGAACGCCCGCGCCGGCACAGGGCGGGATGCTGATGGAGTCCACCCCCGCCCAGGTGGATGAGATGGTGGCCGAGTTGGTGGACCCGGCGGAACTGGCCATCATCGCGGCTCCTCGGGCGGAGCCGGAGGTGGCTCGGCCTCCCCTCGAGGTTGGGGGGCCGCTGTCTCGAGGTAAGTCACACTTCGACTCGCTCGAGACGCAGTGGGTTCGCCTTGCTGGGTATTTACTTTTTGGAGTCCTTCATCGCGCAGGGCCGTCTTACCGGCCGGGGTCTTCTTCTACCGGTGGAGACGGCTTGGCGGGGCCGTCGATGTCCTCGCGAGGTGGCCCAGAGGAAGAAGCCTCGCCCCTTTCCGCTTATCGAGGAGGGGGGGACCTGCGTGATGGCGTCACTGGGACGATGGAGCAGAGGATTGCCGCCCGCAGCGCGGCGTGGGGCCAGGAGGTTCTCGAGGTGCGGACCCTCGAGACCCCGAGCGGGTTTTCCTCACGCTCGACGACCAGTCCGAGCTTCGACGGTGGGAGAACGTCGAGGAGTACTGGGCCTTGTTCGAACACTCGGTACGTCGCGCTGCGGAGGTTGCCGCCGCGGATATACGCGAGGGAATGGAGGTAAGTTCTATTCTACCTTAGATTGTACTTTGAGTTGTCTGGTTGCCGTTTGTTGACGATCTCCATTTTTATCCTCGTCAGTCGCTGCGGGTGAGGTCCTACGAGAAGTCCCAGTACATTCTCCGGGTGCAGGGACAACTCTCGACCCTCCACGCCTCTCTGGAGAAGGCGAGGGATGAGGTCGCCCGCGCGAAGGCGGAGGCGGCGACTATCCAGAAGGATGCCGAGTCGAAGATCGCCCATGCGAAGGCCGGCTACGAGGCCCTCCAGAAGGAAACCTGGGAGGCAATGTCATCGGCACAGGCGAAGGTCGACGACGCCCTTCGGTCGACCGTCACCGTCGGGCAGGAGCGGGATGCTGCCCTCGAGGCCCAGCGCAAGGCCGAGGAGGAGGCCGCCCGGCTGAGGGAAGACATCCGAGGGCTTCGGGGAGACCTCGACGCCGTCTCCCGCGAGCGCGACGCTCTGGCCACCTCGGAGGAGAAGGCTCGGACCCGTGCGACCTCCTTGGGCATGGTGGCGATGAACCAGAGGAAGGCCCTCGAGGACGCAAACAAGACCATCGAGGGCCTCGAGGCCAAGGTTAATGACCAGTCCTCCGAGCTTGAAGACTTCCGCCGCCAGCTCGAGGAGACCGAGCAGGCCTACTCCACCTTGGATGTGCAGGCCCAAGGTGAGTGCTTCGGGTGTTGCAGAGTCTGTTCTGCCTCGACCCTTTTTCTGCTTTTTTGTTGGGTTTTGAGTGTTGTGTGCTTGTTTTGGCAGAGCTTGCGAAGGAGAATGCCCGCGCTCACAAGGACCTGGACAATCTTCAGGGCCTGGTTGGCACCGAGGCAAACCTCAACGCGACGCTCGCAGCCGCCATCAACACCTTCTGCAACGACCTCTCGGTCAAGCCGGAGCCGGAGGTCGAGGGGGATGCTCGAGGGGACTCCTTGCTGCGTCGCTTCTACTCCATGACGCGGGGGGTGACGGAGAACGTCCGAGCCGCCCTGCATGTGGGCGTGAATCGGGCCCTCGCGGTCGTCAATTCCTTCTACGACGTGGACCTCAACCTCGTTGTCGACGGGTTCGCCACCGACCCGGATCTGACCGAGGAACAGAACGACGCGAAGTGTCAGGAGTTGATGGATCACGCGGAGGTGCCCGGAGGCCTGCTGGCGTCGCTCTTCGAGCCCGAGGTGATCCCTTCGGCGGATGAGTAGCCCTCGGGAGGTGTCGACGGGTAGTCCCGGGCCTACGAGCCATATCTGGACAAAAAGGTCCATGTAATAGTTAGGCCTTTGTACTGATACAATGCCAAGCCCCCGAGGGCTTTTTGTATATAATGCCTTTTGTTCGATATGCACAAAGTTAATTTTGTTTTTTCGAGCTTTCCCTGCTTTTCTTTGCCTGAGTCAACGCCTGTGAACTAAGTGTTCGACGCACGCTCTTATCCCTGGAAGGGGGGTGGGGTGGCGAGTAGGGATACCGTAGCCCTGGGGCGTAGGTGAGTCCTTGGCTCGACGACACCCTCGACCCTTAGGGAACTCGAGGCGCCTTTACTTAGTTAAGAAGCGTACTCGAGGGAAAGAACGAGAGGGAGAGTCGAGTTTCGAAAAAACGTTCGAGTTTTTCGGAGACCTAGGAGGGGGGGTGCCCCCCCTGTTAGCCCCCGAGGGAGGCTCGACTTTGCTGAGGCAAAGTCGAGGCTACCTTAGTGCTATAGACGGGTTCGTCTCGTTATTTCTACTTCTCGAGCTCTCTCAGCTTTTCTTTGCCTAAGTCAACGCTTGATAACTAAGTGTTCGACGCACGCTCGTATCCCTGGAAGGGGGGTGGCGAGTAGGGATACCGTAGCCCTGGGGCATGGGTGGGTCCCTGGCTCGACGGCACCCTCGACCCTTAGGGGGTTCGAGGCGCCTTTATTTAATTAGAAGCGTACTCGAGGCGAAGAACGAGAGGGAGGGTCGAGTTTCTAAAAAACGTTCGAGTTTTTCGGAGACCTAGGAGGGGGGTGCCCCCCCTGTTAGCCCCCGAGGGAGGCTCGACTTTGCTGAGGCAAAGTCGAGGCTACCTTAGTGCTATAGACGGGTTCGTCTCGTTATTTCTACTTCTCGAGCTCTCTCAGCTTTTCTTTGCCTAAGTCGACGCTTGATAACTAAGTGTTCGACGCACGCTCGTATCCCTGGAAGGGGGGTGGCGAGTAGGGATACCGTAGCCCTAGGGCGTGGGTGGGTCCCTGGCTCGACGGCACCCTCGACCCTTAGGGGGTTCGAGGCGCCTTTATTTAATTATGAAGCGTACTCGAGGCGAAGATCGAGAGGGAGGGTCGAGTTTCTAAAAAACGTTCGAGTTTTTCGGAGACCTAGGAGGGGGGTGCCCCCCCTGTTAGCCCCCGAGGGAGGCTCGACTTTGCTGAGGCAAAGTCGAGGCTACCTTAGTGCTATAGACGGGTTCGTCTCGTTATTTCTACTTCTCGAGCTCTCTCAGCTTTTCTTTGCCTAAGTCGACGCTTGATAACTAAGTGTTCGACGCACGCTCGTATCCCTGGAAGAGGGGTGGCGAGTAGGGATACCGTAGCCCTGGGGCGTGGGTGGGTCCCTGGCTCGACGGCACCCTCGACCCTTAGGGGGTTCGAGGCGCCTTTATTTAATTATGAAGCGTACTCGAGGCGAAGATCGAGAGGGAGGGTCGAGTTTCTAAAAAACGTTCGAGTTTTTCGGAGACCTAGGAGGGGGGTGCCCCCCCTGTTAGCCCCCGAGGGAGGCTCGACTTTGCTGAGGCAAAGTCGAGGCTACCTTAGTGCTATAGACGGGTTCGTCTCGTTATTTCTACTTCTCGAGCTCTCTCAGCTTTTCTTTGCCTAAGTCGACGCTTGATAACTAAGTGTTCGACGCACGCTCGTATCCCTGGAAGGGGGGTGGCGAGTAGGGATACCGTAGCCCTGGGGCGTGGGTGGGTCCCTGGCTCGACGGCACCCTCGACCCTTAGGGGGTTCGAGGCGCCTTTATTTAATTATGAAGCGTACTCGAGGCGAAGCTCGAGAGGGAGGGTCGAGTTTCTAAAAACGTTCGAGTTTTTCGGAGACCTAGGAGGGGGGTGCCCCCCCTGTTAGCCCCCGAGGGAGGCTCGACTTTGCTGAGGCAAAGTCGAGGCTACCTTCGAGCTACGAACGGACGTGAAATGTGTTTCGAGAACATTTTATTCATTCGAGAATTTGTACATAAATGCGAAAATGTACAAGGCCCTGGGGCCTCAGGGATAGAAGCGACGTAGTTGTTCGATGTTTCACGCGTTGGTGAAGATCTCGCCCCTCTCGTTCTTCAGTTTGTAAGTGCCGGGCTTCAGCACCTCCGCCACGATGAAGGGTCCCTCCCAAGGTGGTGTCAGCTTGTGACGCCCCTTGTTGCTTTGTCGACGGCGCAGAACGAGGTCGCCGACGTTGAGGTCCCTTTTGCGCACGTTCTTGTCGTGGTAGCGTCGCAGCGTCTGCTGGTACTGAGCCGACTTGAAGAGGGCCACGTCACGAGTTTCCTCGAGCTGGTCGAGGGAGTCCTCTCGGGCTACCGTGTTGGCTTGCTCGCTGTAGGCTTTCAGTCGAGGGGACCCGTACTCGAGGTCGGTGGGGAGGACGGCCTCGGACCCATAGACCAAGAAGAACGGGAGAACCCCGTGGCTCGACTCGGTGTCGTTCGGAGACTCCATAGCACAGCGGGAAGCTCATCGACCCATCTCCTTCCATGTCTGTTCAGCCGGTCGAAGATCCTTGGCTTGAGGCCCTGTAAAACCATACCGTTGGCGCGCTCGACCTGACCGTTAGTTCGAGGTGGGCAACTACGGACCAATTCACCCTGATGTGGTGATCGTCACAGAAGTCCAGGAACTTTTGGCCGGTAAACTGCGTGCCGTTGTCGGTGATGATGACGTTGGGGACCCCGAAGCAGTGGATGATGTCGGTGAAGAATAGCACGGCTTGGCGAGACTGGATATTGGCGATGGGTCGAGCCACGATCCACTTCGAGAACTTGTTGATAGCCACGAGAAGGTGAGTGTGCCCACCCTTGGTTCTTTTCAGGGACCGACCATGTCGAGCCCCCATACTGCGAATGGCCAAGTTATGGGTATCATCTGAAGAGCTTGGGCGGGTAGGTGGGTCTGCCTGGCGTAGAATTGGCATCCCTGGCAGGATCGAACGAGTTTGGTGGCATCGTTGACAGCCGTCGGCCAGTAGAAGCCTTGTCGAAAGGCACTTCCTACCAGCGTTCTCGGCGCCGCGTGGTGGCCACAAGCCCCCGAGTGTAGGTCCTTCAGCAATGCCCTCCCCACCTCGAGGGTGAGGCATCGTTGAAGTACACCCGACGGGCTACGTCGATATAGTTCGCGGCCATCCCCGTATAGAACGTAGGTTTTGGCACGTCGAGCTACTCGACGGGCTTCCGTGCGGTCTTCCGGGAGTTCGCCTCGCGTCAGGTACTCGTGGTAAGGCGCGCGCCAATCCGTCGGAGGGGATTGTGCCGTGGCGGCCCCGTCGACCTCCATGACCTCTCCCTCGCTCGAGGGGGGATTGGTCGAGGGGGGTGGGTCGACCCCTTGCTCGAGGGCGGGAGCCCCCGAGCCTAGGTCGACGGATGGCGTGTGCAGATCCCTCGAGAAGATGTCGGGGGGGACCGTCCCTCGAGAGCGATTCCTCGGCTTCGGTGGTCCACGCGAAGTGTTCCGTCTTCTTCAGGAGTCGGTAAAGGGGTAGGGCCTTCTCTCCGAGCCTCGAGATGAAGCGACTGAGGGCGGCGAGGCACCCAGTAACCCTTTGCACGCTCTTGAGGTCGTTGATCGGGTCCATCCTCATGATGGCGGTTACCTTCTCGGGATTGGCCTCGATGCCGCGCTGCGAAACTATGTACCCTAAGAGCATGCCTCGAGGGACCCCGAAGACACACTTCTCAGGGTTCAGTTTTATGCAATTAGCCCTGAGGCACCCAAACATGACCTCGAGGTCTCCGACTAGGTTTCCGACGGTTTTGTACTTGACCACGATGTCATCGACGTAGGCCTCGACGGTCGGCCCTATGTGTTTCCCGAAGACGTGGAGCATGCATCGTTGGTAGGTGGCCCCGGCGTTTCGCAAGCCGAAGGGCATGGTGAGGTAGCAAAACATGCCGAAGGGAGTGATGAAGGAGGTCGCGAGCTGATCGGACTCCTTCATCTTTATTGGTGGTAGCCGGAATACGCATCAAGGAAGCAAAGGGTTTCACATCCCGAAGTGGAATCTACTATTTGGTCGATGCGAGGTAAAGGAAAAGGGACTTTAGGACATGCTTTATTTAAACTGGTATAGTCTACACACATCCTATCCTTCCCATTCTTTTTCTTTACAAGCACGGGATTAGCTAACCACTCGGGATGATGTACCTCCTTGATGAATCTGGCCTTCAAAAGCTTGTCGACCTCCTCCCCGATGATCCTGCGCTTCTCCTCGTCGAAGCGGCGCAGGCGTTGCTTCACCGGTTTGGACCCGGCTCGGATGTCCAAGGAGTGCTCGGCGACTTCCCTCGAGATGCCCGGCATGTCCGAGGGACTCCATGCAAACACGTCGGCGTTCGCACGGAGAAAGTCGACGAGCACGGCTTCCTATTTGGGCTCGAGGGTGGCACTGATCGTCAGCACCTTCCCATCCGCGAGGCCGGGGTCGAGCGGGGCGGTCTTCGTGTCTTCCGCCGGCTTGAAGTTGCCAGCGTGGCGCTTGGGGTCGGGGATCTCTCCGGACAAGTCGTTGAGGGCCGCGAGGATAGCCGAATCCTCACGGGCTTCGGCTTTTTCCACGCACTCGACGTCGCAGTCGTATGCGTGCTCGTAGGAGGTGTCGACGGTGATGACCCCCGAGGGTCCCGACATCTTGAGCTTGAGGTAGGTGTAGTTCGGGACCGCCATGAACTTGGTGTACCCCGGTCTACCGATGATGGCGTGGTAGGTGCCTCGCCACGCGACCACCTCGAAGGTCAGCTCTTCCTTTCGGAAGTTCGAGGGGATGCCGAAGCAGACTGGCAGCTTGATACGGCCGATCGGGAGTGCCTTCTTCCCTGGGACGATCCCGTGGAATACCCCCGCGCTGGGCAGGAGCATGGTCCTCGGGATCCCCAGGAGGTCGAGGGTCTCGGCGTAGATGATGTTGAGGCTGCTCCCCCCGTCCATGAGCACCTTGCTGAGGCGGGTGTTGAGGATGATCGGGCCGACGACGAGCGGGTAAGCCCCTGCGTTGGGGATGTGCTCGGGGTGGTCGTCCTGATCAAAGGTGATCGGCGTGTAGGACCAGTCGAGGTACCGTGGGGCCTGGGCCCGAACGGAAAAAACTTCTCGATGCTCCCTCTTGCGCTGACGCGTGGTGAGGCGAGTCGGGGGTCCCCCGTAGATCATGTAGCAGTCGTGGATCTCGGGGAAGCCTCCTTTTTGGACATTGCCCCTGACGTGGGCGTCACAGGGCGGGTCTTCCTTGCCGTCGTCTCTCCTGGGGCCAGGAGGGACGAAGTGCCTTCAGAGCATGCGGCAATCCTCGAGGCGGTGGTTGGCCGGCCCCATATGATAGGGGCAGGGCTCCTTCAGCATCTTATCGAAGATGCCCCCGTCGGGAGGGGGCCCTCGAGGCTTCCGCTTGTCCGCTGCAGCGACAAGGTCGTCGGGCTCGTCGTCGTGCTCGACGTTGGGCTCGACGTTGCGCCGGCCCGGTTGGTTCTTCTTCTTCTTCTTCTTCCGGCCGTCGTTGTCGTCGTTGTTCCTCCTGGGCCCCTTATTTCTCGTGGGCCTATCGTCCGAGCCCCCGGGTTCATCCGCGTTGCCCTCCCCCTTCCCTGGGGGAATCTGGAAGAATGCGCCAACGGCCTCCTCGCCAGCCGCGTAGTTGGCGATGACGTCTATGAGCTCGTTGGCGGTCTTGGGGATGTTTCGCCCCAACTCCCGCACCAGCTCCTTGCAGGTTGTCCCAGCGATGAACGCCGTGATGACCTCGTGGTCGGAGATGTGGGTCAGCGCGGTACGCTGCTTCGAGAATCGGCGGGTGAAGGCGCGGAGGGTCTCCCCTGGTTTTTGCTTGCAGCTGCGAAGGTCCCAGGAGTTGCCCGGGCGCTCATAGGTGCCCTTGAAGTTGCCCTCGAAGATCCGGACCAGGTCGGACCAGTCCTGGATCAAGTCCGGGGGTAGCTCCTCGAGCCACCTTCGAGTGGTGTCGGAGAGGAACAATGGGAGTTGTCGGATGATGACGAGGTCATCTTTGGCTCCACCCAGCTGACATGCCAGCCCGAAGTCGGCAAGCCAGAGCTCTGGCTTGGTTTCGCCGTTGTATTTGATCAGGCTGGTGGGTGGACGGAAACGCACGGGCAGGGAGGCCCGCCGGATGGTTCTTCCGAAGACTCGGGGCCCCGGCGGCTCCGGGGACCGACATCGGTCTTCATCGCTGTCGTAGCGCCCACCTCGGTGGGCGCTGTAGCCTCGAGCCTCGGCGTCGCCGTACCGACGTCGATTGTTCACTCGAGGGGGGAGGTCATCGACGAGGCGTTCCTGAACCGGTCGTGGCTCGACCCGGCCCTGGGGCGCCTTGTTCTGGTGGACAGAGGCCTCCCGATTTTGTCGAGAGGGCGCTGCTCGCCGCTCAGAGGCAGCCCCTCGACGCCTCGAGGTCGAGCTCTCCGCCTGTTGCACGGCCGCAGTTTGGAGCAGCCCCTGGATTTCTTCCCTGATACGTCGTGCCTGGGGGGTCGATGGCGCCGGCATGTCGCGGAGCAGCATCGCGGCTGCTACGACATTCTGGCTGGCGCGGTTGAAGACTCAGGGTTTGGCGTTCCCCTCCTCGACGATCTGTCGGTGGACTTCCCGGGCCCGCTCGCGAGCTCCTCCACCCTGAGGACGCCATCGATCCCGCTCGAGGGCGTGGCCGAGCTGCTGAAGACGCAGGCGCTCCTCCTCGAGCTTGCTGAGAAGCTCTCGGACCTGCGTAATCTGGACGTCGGGGGGTGGATCGGCTCTATCAGGACTTGGGGGAATGGCATCTCGAGGTGGTGTAGCGTTAGCCCCTCCCCCTTCTTCGGTGGCCGCGGTATCGTCGACGTCGTCCTGGAGGACGGTTTGCTCCTCGAGGTGGAAGCACTCCCGAGTGGAGTCGTAACTCTCGTCTAGAGAGTCCGAGTCGAAGTCGGCGTGGTAGAAGTGGGGGAAGAGCCTACCCCTTTCTTCCTCCTCCAGGCGCCATCGTAATGTGCCCCATGTACGGGCAGCTCTGGCTCGCCCGGTGAAGTGGTGATGACGGGATCGGCCGTCGCCCACAGACGGAGTCCATGGAGACTCGTCGTATGTGTGTATCCGCGGCCCTGCGAAAGCGGAGTAGAGTCCGGCACTGTTGCGAAGCCCGTATGGGAACGGGTCACGCGGTGGTGACGGGATCGAGGGTGTCGGAGAGGCCACGGAGCCTCCGGGGATGACGACGTGGAAGAGCCGAAGTTCCGCGCGGGAGACACCCGCCCTCGGCCCACAAGCGTGGGTCAAGCGGACCCCTAGGAGAAGGAGCCGTGTCGCCAGCTGGGACCGGGGGTATGGCATCCAGCGCCCCAGAGCTCGCACGACGGCGAGCACGACGAAGTCGCTCGCGCCTCCTCCTGATCGCAGGCCAGAGTCGCAAGCAGGGGGACCGTCGTCTAATCCTTGCTGGCTCCGGCGCAGCGGAGCTGCTGATGTCTAGGCCACGGGTGGAGGGGAAGACTACGAAGTCGCCCTGGTCCGTGGAAACGAACCCTAGACTGCCGAACCAGATGACGGTGGTGGATGGAAACGGTGGGATGGTGGGATCCATCTGAGAGAGTAGTTCGGAGTTGATCGACACGCGAATCCCCCTACCTGGCGCGCCAACTGTCGGTGTTATGACCCGGGGGTCAAGACCACCAACGAGTAAATTTGTATATCGCGTGCTCCCTCTCTCAGATGTGATGCAAGATGGACACAAGATTTATCCTGGTTCGGGCAAAGAAGGCCCTACGTCCAGCGGGGGAGGATGACTTGTATTATCTCGCACCCAAAGCGTGCTCGTACAGGGGGGGGTACAAGTTGTGTTACACGGAGTCGGCCACCCCAGGGGTCGATCGGGTGGCGGTGTGTGTGTGTGGAGTGTGGACTAGGGTTCCCGAAGAAGTAGGAGCCGATCTCCAGAGTCCTCGGAAGTCGTCCCAGAAATCGGAAAAAGTCTCCCTACTCTACCTCGGCGTCCCCCTTTTATAGACCAAGGGGAGACCCGAGGGTACAAGGTCCTAACAGTAGAAGTATGGGCGGCGTATCTGCGGCACAGTGTTGGCGGAGAGACGTTGAGCACTGTGGCGGCATGGCCTTCCCGTCCTTCAGGCGTCCCTGGTCGTGGCGGCAGTAGAAGTCGTCGCTGTGCAGTGTCCGCAGGCGGGCGCGAGTCCCATGGCCGAAGCGGGACGGGGCGGATGGGACAGCTTCCGTACCGGAGTTGTTGAAGAGGAGGAGGTCGAGCCCCCGGTCGAGGGAGGGGTCGAGCCCTATGTGACTCCGTCGCGTTCCCGAAGTCGTCGTCGAGGGTCGCACTGTTCACTTTCCGAGGGGTACTGTTGGAGTCCGTACTTGCGTAGTGGCAGCAGTGGCGACACAGTTGACGGGAATCGGGGACTGGACGGGGAGTTGACGGATTTGACAGCGGACGCGGGCGCCCATGTCGTTAGGTGGGTTCACTTTTACCCATGCCGGAGCAGTTGGGTTGATCGAGCCCCTCGTCCGAGGCGTCGACAAGGTCGGAAAGGTCGAAGTCGAGGTAGAGGTCGGGGGGTCGTTCGCATCGCCCCCTCGTCCGTCGTCGAGGTGGAGCCGGGGGGTCGTTCGCTCGACCCCTCGTCCGTCGTCGAGGTGGAGCCGGGGGTGGAGCCGGCCCGTGGCTTGTTGCCGTAGTTGGTGTAGAGGGGGCCCTCGATTGATGGGCCGCGTCTCACCGAGTAGTGGGCTGATCCTTGCCTTAAAAATGGTTGCTATGTTTAGCGTTAATTTATCGAAGGGTTTAGGATACCCTTTACCTTCGTACCCGACACTATGACGCGTTACGAGTCTTCAGTCTTTTTGGTCGGTTTGGAGTGTGACGTGCTACCTGCCCATGCAGCATGGTTTGGGCTGAAATGGACGTGAAACGTACCGAAATCCAAGGAAGAAATCATCCGCTGTATATTCCTCTTTTCCCACCGTACCGTATCACAATGACATTGACACACCGCGCGCACCGTGCCACATTCTTCCCTTGACACAGCGCCATAGACGTAGCAGTATCTTCTTGGAGTACTAATTTTGTAATTACCGCTCGTATCGTTCAGAAGAGAAGCTGATCCAATTATTGTAATGGATCAAGTCGTCCGGCAGCTATCATCGAATTAAAGAAGAATTTATCTGAAGTCGTGCCTCGGTATATAAAGATCTCTAGATATAGTTTTACAGTCATAAACGAAGCCTATTTATGAGCTGGTGACATTAACACGCGCTCTAGCATCGTTTTTTTTTTCATAAATGAATCGATTTTTTTAACTTTAATTCTTTAAATCGCCTTCACCAGCAAAGCTAAAGTTATTTTCAGAGATAGGGTAGATAGTATATAGAAAAAACTAAAAAATAGTATTTTCAGCTTCACTTCACCTAAAGATTAGGGGCGAAGCTACGTTGAGTTTGCTTGGTGCCAATGCACTATAGCGAAATCCACTAACTAGACGAAATTTCGCCATTTATGTCTACCCTAATTTCTATTTCCCTTTAGCAGTGCACCACCATAAATTTAAACCCGTCTTCACCCTTGCTAAAGATGTGTGTCTAGAAGAGAAGCTAAAAACGAGTTTTAAAGTTGTTTCAAAATAGCCTGTTTGACAAAGAAGCTGAAAACAGTTCTATAAAATTGTTTCATAAGCTCTACCAAACAAACCTTAAATATAAAATTTCAAACCATGGTTGTCCTGCTCCTCCAGCACTACTGAATCAATAACACACATCATACATGTATAGCGAGAAATGAACACAATTTTTAGTGCCCTATTAAAAGTGCATATATATGGCACTGATTTCTTTTCAGGAAAAAAGCATTTGTCATCGGTCCATTTTGTCCACATTTTATCTGCTAAGGACAGTCCTAATAGTTAAAACTATACATAGTTTCTATGATGACCACGTCACCAAATATCATCTATAGAAACTCTCTCTCTCCCAATGGTAGTGTCCAAATGAAATAAATGGGAACCTCTTTCTCTCACTACCTTATCCCTTCGTCTGATGCTCTATCTCCTCCCGTTGCTCCAGCACGGCAGCACAGAGCGCGTGCGGCATGGGCCGGTGAAAGCAAAAGCTGCAACGCATGAGGGCGGTCGAGCACGGCCGTGCAAGCGAGCGGGGCCGGCGCTGGTGAGAGCGGCCTCGCAAGCCAGGGCGAGCGAGCATGGCCGGCAATCGAGGGCAGCGGCGGCGCGCGCAAGCGTGGTGGGTTCGGCGAGCCCGGCAATCGGCAGTGTGGGCCAGCGCGGTGGCGCACGCGAGCGAGGCGACTCCGGCGAGTTGCCGCGGCATCGCAGGCTAGCACTATGGCGCGCGCGAGCGAGGCGGCTACGACGAACTCCCACGGCAGCACGCGCCAGCGCGGTGCACGCGAGCGAGGATGCTCCGACGACCTCCAACAGCGGTGCGGGCGACGCACTAACGCCGCTGCTCCGGCGACCTCCCGCCTGTGCGAGGAGCGCGGCCGGCGTGGGTGAGTGGGGCCAATGCGGATAGAAACCGGCTTTTCTACGAGCATTGGGGCGAGGGAAGACGTCGTTTCTGTACCAAGAAACGATTTCCTCCGATTTGGTTCTCTTTCTTCATTCATGAGTATGCCACGTCACTATTTTGCTTAAGTGTCATCTTAATTAACAGAGATAGAAACCACCATTAATGTATCATTGGGACTGCTCTAACCTCAACAGCATACGAACCGTCATAGTATGCTTGCATTGCATGCAGGGACGAGGAATGCGAAGCTGCAGGTGCAAAGCACGTACCCGGAATTGAAACTTTGAAAAGGGAATAATTAAGTAACAGACAGCAAGCAGAACAAAGGAGAAAACAAAGCGGGCAGGGCAGGGCGCGCAGCGGGCTGCCGCGTAGGGCACTAGGCAGGCAGGCAAGGGCGCAAGGCCCCCCGGGTGGCCGGCGCGCTAGACAAATGCACCGCCCGCCCGGCCCGGCCGGTGGAGCCCAGGTGGCGCCGACTCGGTCGACGGCTGGTTGCGCGGGGGGTGCTGCGGTGCCAGCGCCAGCGGCGCCCCCCTTGGCCGCTTGTCATTTTGTCGAGCAAAGGGATTCTTTGCCCCGCTCCACGTTCTCCCCACGCGTGCGAAGCAAATATATCTTTTTTTTTTCTGTCTCTATCTCTCTCTTCGATGCCATCAGCTCCACAGGCTTGCTTGCGTAAAGCTGGAAACCACAGGCTTTGTGATAACCTACTTTTATTAGTGGCTCTCTAGCTAGCCTGGGAACCGTGCCGGTGTTAACTGTTAAGACACTACTGTGAACAAGTGTACGTGTACGGTAGCGGTACAGACAGTACTGCTGCTCTACTGCCACTAGCATAGTAGCATGCATGCCAAATTGTCAACCTTTTCGCACTTCATTCAGGTTTTTTTGGTCAATCCTATTTAAAAACGGAGGCCTTCTGTCAGCAGATGTTCCACCTTTCTCGCGAAAACCCCAAACAAAAAAAAAAAGAATCTTAGCTACCTCCAAGGTTTTCGAAAGATAGCTCGCTCAAGTTACTAAAGTCGTCGATCGATGACCGCCCGTTTCATGCGCGTGTGCCCATACACCGTCCAGTCCAATCCGTGTCCGTTCTCAATTTCTCATGTTGCCAGTTCCCAGCCGGCCGGCGAATTTTATCGACCAGGCGAGCACCGACAGCAGGAGTTGCCCCGTGCCGATCGGGTGGACAATGCATGCCATCCGCAAAGAAAGAACAAGGCGGAGGGCACCTCGGACGTACCGTGCGTGAGACGTTTACGTGCGTAGGGCTTCTACTTCTACTTCTAGCGCCTATCCTATGCACCGGCCACCAGGGGATAACGAACGAAAGCGACCGACGGAGGTCAAGAAGGGCCGAACAGGGGGGTCCCGCCCGTGTCCGGTGGCGCAGCGCCGTGCATGCGCGGCTGTGAAAAGTACCAGTAATATACTGCGAGTTCAATCTGTCCAGGCCAAGGCCATAGTATGCCTGTTTACACCGAAGGAGAGTAGTGTTTGTGACTTGTGAGAGCACTAGTATTTAGCCAATCGATCTTTTTCACACCGGCGGTCCAGGTCAGGCCACGAAATATGCTTTAAACTAAAAACTAGTGACCGCATGTACTGCGCTCGTGGTGTGCAGTGTGCTCCGTGGGATCACTTTACATGCAAGTGCGACCTTGAACTCGAGCTGCCAGCCTGGAGTCTGGAGGGAGGCACTGCACTTGCGGCGAAGTCGTCCTCGGCTCGCATCCACGCAAATACGTGCGCACTGTCGCACTGATCTGGGCCGGCCTGGTGGACGGAACATGTTTGTGTTTTGTAATATGTAATACAACAACAAAAGAGTAAAAAAAACTCACGAGCAGAGGCAGCTACGAGTGGATGGCTATACATCCAGCCGCCGACGACTTTGTGCTTCATAGCCTACAGGAGTACGTAGGAGTACCACATAGTACGAGTTGAGTACTCGATGGGTTGCATAGCCTACAGGATGTGTTGATTCTAGACAGGGTCACTCGTCAAACCAAACATACAGTTGTGTAAAGGTCAGGAGTTTATCTATGGCTCACCATATTGGGAACATGTGACCGATATTTTGGGTCACTAGAGTTCTCAGTCGTATCTCATTGTAAGCTTCCCCATTTGTTCGTCCTCGAGGCTTGATGTTGTCCCAGATGCCACCATCGTATCTTGAATTCGGGTTTGCATCTTACCACCGAGTTACCTCTCTCATTTGACGTCCCATAAAGATTGTCCACTGTTTTTCTATTTCATTACCTTATCCGTTAGCTGCATCCATGATAAAACAAACCAAATATATTCTGGTTGCCCCTTCTTTTAATGTTCATTTACAGACAAACATATTTTTCGTTGGCATTACTTATTTTATCCTCACAACCCGTTCAATTATCTAACTATATATATTTCCAAGACCCCTAACTAAAACTATGAATTTAACCCACCGAGAAGGCTAATCTTATGGGATAGATCTCAGTAAGCTGGAGACATGAGCAAAACACATTCAAGATGTGTGGAGGAGAAATACCTAAATGACTAAAATTAGTGTCCCCCCCCCCCCCCCCCCCCCTCCTTTTTTCCCTCCTTTCCTCTACATTAGCACTTGTGCCTTCAAGCATTCTCAACGCACGGTTTCTTTTTAAACTCTTCTAACCGATTAATTTCCTTGCATTGCTAAACACATTCAGACATGGTAGGATGAAAAAAAAAATACAACCCTCAATGTAGAGGAAAATGTAGAGGAAAGGAGGGAAAAAGATTAATGATGAACAAAATAAAACAAAGAGACGGAAGATGTGGCACACAGATTAACATAGAACTACCAAAGAGAATCTCGACAACTGAAAAGGAGATTTCCGTTTCTAATAAAAAAAATACTATGTAAACAGTATGAGCCTATTTTACAGACTCTCTAACTCCGCTTTCTTCGTAGGAGTCCCGCCGAACGTTTTGACGTAACAATCATTTTTACAGTAAAAAGCAATATAATTCCTTAAAATGATTTTGCCTTCTTTCAGATCTCAGAAGCCGTGCTAAACAAACCGAATATTTGTTTTCATTTACTCCTATTTAATTGCCATTATAAATTGCTTCATTATCAGACATACCACCGGTAGTTGCACCAACGCACAATTAGGCCAGTCTCAACGAGAGTTTCATGGAGTGCTTCATACATATTTAATATGGCGCCACATCAGTTTTTTGCATGAAACAACGAGGAGAGAGAATGTATTCGTTTCATCCCCGCGACATGAGTGGGGCGGCAGGATGAAAGCCGCGTTGAGGCGTTCGGGCATTTCATCCGGAGAAAGCAGGAAGCCGGGTGTATGCTCCTCCGTCACAGCACCGGGCGGGGGCTCCGTCTCGGGAGCGCGAGCACGCTCCTCCGCCGCGCTGGTGAGGCCGCCGTGATCACGCTCCCCCTCCGCTGCGGGAGACCGCCGGGCGTAAATTCGGGTGGCGTGCGGCCTGAGCTCCTCCTCCGCACGAAAGCCTCCGCCCCCAGGAACCCCCTCTGCCTTGCCGTCCCCAAACCGCCGGGTGGGAGCCCCCGTCCGAGGCGAGGCCAAGGCGGGGACCGCTCTTCCACCCCGCAAGCGAGGCCAGAGCTCTCCCTTTGCGCGGCCCGAGCTCCTCCGCCGCGCTCGCTCGCCCAGGCCCGGGGCTCCTCTGCGTGAGAACCCCTTTTCGTAGGAGCTCCCCCGCCTCCTGCTCAGCCTCCATGCGGGGAAAGAGAGAGAAGATAGGGTCAGATAGACCCATGAAATATATAGTTTAAAAAAGTTTTGAAATTGTGTGATGAAAAATTGACACTTTTATGTTATATGTTATATAAAAAAATGTGTAGCGAAACTAGGTATTAAGACTGAGAGGATGAATTGAATTCCCAACTTTTATTCCTTTCCGCTCCCCCCCCTTTACAACCCCGTTCTTTCCCCCCCCCCCTGGAGTCTTTGGGCGAAAACCCTCCCCCCGAAACTTTCGAAGAAAACCCCTCCTTCCCCCTGTCTCGTTTTTTTGAGATGGGAAATTTTACTCATCTTAGTGTTACACGGCCTTTGTTACAGA